>VZRX01021654.1:0-17602 GCA_013398075.1 Notiomystis cincta | reverse complement strand
GCTTGTCTGTCTGCCAGGCCTTGTGAAGGGATGGACAGGCACACTGTGGGCCAGGGCATTTCTCAGTGCCTGCTCTTGCAGTGGTGTGGGGTGGCTTCCAGCAGAGGATCTTTCAGCACAAACATCTTTTAGATGTGCTCCCCACGTGTTCCCATTCAGATTTGGCACCTGACCCCTTGGATCACGGGACATCCTACAGCACTTCTGCAGATGTGTGAAATAGAACCTAAAAGGGGTGAGAAGGGCAAGGCAGCCTTTAATACAGGGCAAGTAAGCATCCTTCAGGCATCATATTTGCACTTGAAATTGCTTAAGAGCTCTTCTGAGCAAAGAAAATTACAGGGAGTGGGACATGTTGATGGGCTTAATTCTGTGCAACTTGGCTAAAATTGAAGTTCTGTTCAAAAACTAATAGAACAAGAAGTTGTCCTGCCATCTTTACATATTGCATAATTTTTTTGTCATTGTGTTTTTCATTTCCTTCTTCCATTCTTGCTTTTTTTACTCTGTAATTTTTCATCTGTTATTGATTTTATCAAGAGGTCCGAAAGAATTTTAAAACTTTCTCAGGAGCTCCTCTCTCTCTCTGCAGCATTAAAATTTCATATGGGAAACAGTTGGAATCAAACACTTACAAGTTACTATTTATATTTATTTGTATTCAAGAATTTGTGTAAAATGTATTAATTGTGCATTTATTAGGAGACCGCAAACTGGAAATCAGATCTGGTCACTAGAATATAGAATATCCATTAAGATATCTGTTAATACTAATGAACATTTGTGAATGTATGTATGTAATGAACATACATAGTACTGCAACAAAATTACTGGAAGTTTTTTGTCTAGTCACAGTTTATGCAAAAGGACTGATTTCATGTGTCAAAAGTTACCCTGAACTGATGCTTTTAAATTTAAATTATTGCACGGTAGCGTTGTTTTAATATATCCTCACTTTCCAGCATTATGCAACATTGTTATAGAATGAAGTGGATAAGGGGGTGGTGATACTCACTTGGTGGATATGGAAGCAGAAATAGCCAGGCAGATATTACCAAAGATATTTTACTTTTAAAATACAGGTTTTAAGGTGATGGAATGTGTGCCTTCAATCTGATGCTTTCTAATTTTGTATTAAACCATAATGCAAAGTTGTTTTTACCAACCAAAGAATGTTCAGCTTGATATGTACCAGCGTTCTAGCAGAAATATGCAGTTTTCATATAGCTTTATAGAAGGAACTTTACAAATAAATGTTATGGCTAATACATTTAGACAACTTAGCATTTTCTGTCTTGAAAGACCCCCTATCCATTTAGAACTAAGTGAACAGATAATGTTTTCTGACAATAGTTTCAAACAAGATTTGAAGTGAGACAAAGATTGGACTAACCATCAGGTCCAAACTTTTTCTAGTGTTAGTGTACCATAAGAACCCTTGAATTATTGATTTTGCTTGAAAATTTTCAGATAATATTTATAGTAATTAATAATGTTGGGTTTGATTTGTCTAAAAAATTAATATGTAAGCAGAAGGGATTTTTATTTTAAGTGATCTCTTGCTATTTACTATTAAAGGAAATGTCTTAAGCCATAAAATGTCTACATAATGCACAATTATATTGATCATAATTAGGTATCTTCATTTACTCTTTTTAGGTTAAATTTTTTCCGAGATGTTGCTGAGTTCAGAGTTCTAGCATGTGGTGGAGATGGAACAGTAGGCTGGATTTTGGATTGCATAGGTAATTTATAGCCTTTATACAGTTTTGCTTGCCTCATGGTTTTAATTTTAGAGGTCTTCTTTATATACCAATGCATGGATACAACTATTTCAAACAACAGCTTGTTCACTTATTTTTTTGAAATATGTTAGTTTGGGACATGATTATTTTTAAGGGTACTCATATTGCAAAAGTTATTTAAAATCTCTAGACAAGTTCAGTGTTTCTGGATTTCCTGAAAGCAAGAAATTTTAATTAATCTATTTTAATTTCAGTTCAAAGTCTATTCCCCAACTGAACCAAATCTAACTTGCCTATTTTAAGACAATTTAACTTAGCTCACTTGCTTTTTTAGTTACCAAATTTTTGTTTATACTCTATTATCCCATTGTCCCATGGAGATAATGTATTAAGAGATAATTCAGTTTTGGAGTTCTTTTAGACAGTTGGCTGTGTAGTCCTTTGTAGAAATCATAAAGAAGGCCCAGAAGTCAAGATATTACAGACTTAAAGTTCTCAAAGATTATTAAGGAGAATGTCTTTTACATCCTGTGTTTCTTTATTTGGTGTTAGGCTGCAGAGAAAAAGTGGGCATGTGTGACAGTGGAAATTAGAACGAGGATCAAGAGGGGTCAAAAGACTCAACTGAAATTTTATCTGAAGTGTTTAAGTGTGGGTTCTTTGTGGGGGATAGAAAACCTTTAAGAGTTCATTGAAAAGTAAACCTAATGCCATGAAGGAATGATAGCAAAGGAACATTTCTAATCTTGGTTGGAAAAGTCCTTTTGCGAATGCAAGCTACTGATTTTAACTCTCAAATAGCTTTCAGAGTCATACATTAATGTACCTAAACATCGAGTGCATTGCCTAAACTTCGAAGAAACAAAGTTTTGCAGCTGTTAATTGTGTCATCACCTTTTTCATGAGGTCCAAAATGTCATGCAGTTACTTTCTCTTTCAGTAACATGCTATCTTCTGCAGCATTTTTTGTGGTATGGAACTAAGAAATTACTTGGGGGATCCAGGAGCCATCGTTTTTCTTAGGTGCAGAAAATATATTTTCAATGCTATCTTTTAGGGAACAAAAGCACTTTAGCATATAAAGCTTAAGAGCACACATATAAAGCTTAAGAGCACACCTGTTTCTAGACACTTTCTAATTTGATCTTCCCTGATCTCCTGATATACAAAGAGCTTTATCTGAGAACACAGCAAGAAAAAAGAAAGGGAAAAGAAAGGGCAAAAAGTAATTCTCATCAGTTTGAAACTTTAAAACTTTTTAAAAAATATTCTATTAAATATTACATTCTCTGAAAGATTTACATTAAACTGATTATGTGAATGTTAAATCTTTCTAAAATATTGATAAATATTTATTTCCCTGCTACATCCATTGTATAGATAAACTCCTGGTGATTATTGCTGATAATTGTGCATAATTCTATAAACAAAATAACTGTTTGATTAATTAAGTATAACTTTTAAACTAGACATGCTATTCATTCACATTAAACGGGAAATTTGACAAATTATATATTCAAAATATATGTTCCAGCTTTCAGAAAGGCTGTATTTCTTGATAAGGGTTTTCTCTTCAGATTTTGAAGAGATCCTTGGGCTAAAAATGCTACAAAACTACCAGTAAAGTCTAAAAAGACACTATAAAATCATTAATTTCAAAACATTGCTTAATAAATACAAAATTTCTACTTAAAGACTTGATCAGACAGGTCAGTGCTTCCTTTGAATAGCAGGTTTAATTCTTGACAGGCAAACCGTCTAAGATCTCCTGTTAGTTCCAAGGACTTCTTGACAGTGGTGCTCAGGTGTAGATACAAATCCAAGTGAACACAAATTTGGTCACCCAGGTGAAAAAGTAGAAGGTTCACCTCACTGTTCATTCCCTTAGCTATTACTCTTCTGCATTCACAGCTGGGGATGGCAGAGCTGAGAACTAGATAGAGGACACCATATTTAGTCTTAGAAGATCTTGAGTGTCATTGCTTACAAATGTTTGTCAAATAAATTATTTACAAAGTCCTTATGACAACAAATGGGTAAATTAGGATTAAGGATTGAATATCGAGTGGAGAAGGGGCTACAAAATGGACTGACTTGATGAAATGTTCATTGCTGAGCAGGCAGCATAATTTCATATACAAAGCAGGTCTTTCACTGAAACAAAACCTAACACAGTTATCATATAACACCATGCAATTAGATAATTTTTTCTTAGTTATGTTTTTTCCTTCTTTATTCACAGAGAAAGCGAACTTGATTAAGCATCCTCCTGTTGCTATCCTGCCTCTTGGGACTGGCAATGATTTAGCAAGGTGTCTGAGATGGGGAGGAGGTAAACACAAATGAAAATGCAATGTATTATGGAATTAAAAGAAAAAAGAAAACAGCTTTTGCATCAACATCTACATTTGGATTTGTTTTTGTGAAGAGCCATTATCACCTTTTCTACTTGTGGACTTACCTGTTTGTAAATGTTTTATAGATATGTAAGATATTAAAGGTTGCAGTTACACTTCCTACCTGGTTTGTAGTTTCTGCTGACACCAAAAACGTTCCAAGGTGTAATAAGAACAGTGTATAGCAGTTTGATTGGCTTTTTACCATCTATATTGCAGTTACTGCTTTGATCAAGACCTTGTAAAGGGAGCATTTTTAAATGGGTTTTAGTTGGGACTTTTCTGAAAAGATTACTGAAAACATCTAATAATGGGTTAGGAGTGGTTTAATCTTTTTTTAATCTTTAAAATATTAAATGAAAAACATGTCTCAGCCTCAGACTAGTTCCTTTGATCCACTCCCTTTCTGTTTTCCTACAGAGGATTCCAGACAATAAGTGCTGTGGTACTATTTATCAGAAAATGAGAAGGCAAAGAATGCTGAAAGAAGAATATATAGAAAATCAAACCTTTAATACCCTTTGCATCTTTTCCTTGATGTATGGAGACTTACTCTCAGCTCCTCCAAAAACTCCATTCAGAATTTGTATTACAGGATAACTTGAAGGAGGCACAAGGAAGAAAATCTTAGACAAGATTCAGTCTGTGGTGAAAGCACCTCAATTTATGGGCTCATAGCCAGGTCTATTTCAGGTCTTTGTTGTTTCAGTTGAGATGTTTTGTATTTGGAACTTGGTTGTTTTATTTGGAACTTCTCAGCCTTTGCAGATATCTTACTTCTTGTCTCTCCAGTTTCCTTTCCAAATGTCTGCCTTGTTGCCTGATAGTCCTTAGCAAATTCGTGCTATAGCACTTCGTTAACTATAATGTTCTACTAAATCACTGGAGAACCTCCTTTATTTTCTCTGTCACAACTGTTGATTGTTTACATTCTCACAGTCTTAGGGGAAAAAAGGAAAACAAATGAGCCAAAACCTATTGAAATCAGCCTTGATTAACTTTGTGAATTGTTCAGAGAGCCATAGAATAACTAGGCTGAAAGGGATCATAGGAAGTCACTAGTCCAATCTGCTGTTCTAAGCAGGGTCAGCCATGACAGCATTTAATTACATTAGCTGGGACCTGTCCCTACCTTCACTTTTATTTATGTTCTGTATCTTTAAGTGATTCCATTTGGACTAAAGTAGAAAAAGACAATATGAAAACATTCGGGGTTTCATCATTCTTTGCCCAGTTGCTTTGTGGTAAACAATACCATAATACAGATTTTCTGGAACTTCCATAGATGGGAGAGGAGACAGGGATTCCAGAAACTAAATTGCTGGTGAGTGATCAAAAGGATGCAGAGAAATGGAATTGTGCATGCTGCTGTCATGTGGTGGTTAGCAGTAACTAGCAAAGGTGTGCTAGACAACCATAAACAAATACATCAGCAATGGGTTTTGAGCAAGGAGGCTGTGAGTGGCTTGGCCTGCTGAAGCTCTTTAGTAACATTGGCAATACTTACTGCTTGAATAGGAAATCTTGTTTTTTCTGCTTTGAAGAAGGACTGAATCCCTAGATCTTAGCTATCCACTACAAAGTCATTTGTTCTGAAAAATATTCAGAATTGATAATGTCACTTAGTAAAACCCAGTTTTATTTCATGCACACATGTGTATATTGTATATACTCATGAGTGCATAAACAACTTTTCTACTCAATTTAGTGAATCACATGTGAGTGCTTATTTGCAAGTAAGAGTAAGTTCTCTCTACAAAGCAGGATGAGGTGCATGAAGACACTGGTGGAATACACAAAAGCATTACTTTTGCTAATAAAGCTATCAGCTATGGGTTTGATATTTTGGATTTGTTATGCTAAACCAGATTGAAACAATCCGTGAACATTAGTAGACAGCTTTTAACATTTCAGTGTCTTGTCAGGCAAAACTACAGTATGTCTCTTTTCCATAAATTTTGAAATCAAAGTGAATTTAAATATTAAAATATATTTCTCATCAAGAATATTTTGCTAAGTATAACCTTAGCTTTATGAATAATTCTGAAAATTCCAGAGATTGGCAAATTTAGAAGATCTAATTATTTTCTTCATCACAAATTTGATGTCCACTGAAATCTGTAGAATTATTCTAAATTTGCATGCTTAATTAGCTTTGTATTTGTACTTCTTTTAATGACAAGTGCTGGAAAATTGTCAATACTTCAAGCACAATCCTGCTTTTAAGGTCTTATATGCATTTCTTTCATTTTTTCAGTCACGGAATCATGGAATATTTGAGGTTGGAAGGGGTCTTTAAAGGTTAGTTAACTAGTCCAACCCTCCCTGCCATGAGCAGGGGCATCTTCAATTAGATGAGGTTGCTCAGAGTCCTGTCCAACCAGCCATCTAGAAAGAGAAAGGAAATGTAATGAAACTTTATTATACTCGATTAAATAACTGGTTTTATGTTTTGCTAGGGTATGAAGGTGAGAATTTGATGAAGATCTTAAAAGACATTGAGAATAGCTCAGAGATTTTACTGGACAGGTGGAAATTCGAAGTAATACCCAATGATAAAGATGAGAAAGGAGACCCAGTGCCTTACAACATCATCAATAACTACTTTTCTATTGGCGTGGTAAGACTTATGCTTATCCTTAAGTGATTTTCTTTTTCTGTTTTGAATAAATATTTGCATCACATGCCTTCAAATGAAGAACTGTTGGCTAGAGATCATTTATAATGTTGTTTTGCTAGTGAAATGAACATATAGATAACTGACAGCAATTTGCATAAATTTACTTCCTCACATTCAAACCTGAATTATTTTTCAGGACCTTCTACCTTCCCATTTATAAAGAAGATATTTGTGTTGTTCTTAATGGTTTATGAGCAGCTATAATACTAAATTTATATTGTCATTTTGAAGGTCCTATAAAAATATAAAGAAAAACCTAATCACTTAATAAGAGCTCCTAAGTAACATTTTTCATTAGTATTCACATAGTCAAAACTGTTTAAAAGAACACTTGCATTCTTTATTTCTTCAAGGCAGTTTTAAATAATAAAACAATAATACAAAAAAGAAAGCCTTGCATGTGTCTTGTTGGTTCTGCCTTGTAGGGATATTCACAGTTTGAATGAATTAGGAGGAAAAGGGGTTTAAGCAGCTCTTCATGTCTGAGGAACTGCATTTCTGTGCTTCTCTGTGGTTTTCTATGTCCTATCTATGCTTCTTAATATTAGCAGAATTTCTTTATTCATATTTGTTTTGTGATTTGTTGTTAACTTCAGATACTATTACTACATATCTCATTTGGGTTTATCCTAGGTGATTTTTCCTGCCTACCTGCAGAAACTTACACTCGATTGAATTACACTGTCTTTTAATTTCTATTGTATCTCCAAGGCACTGTGAAAACTAATGGTGATCTACAACATATTGCAGATTGCCTCACAGGTTCTTGCCAAATAATAATCACAGTCTCTAATCCAACTTGAATAGAACTTGCTGTATGAACTTTGTAACAGTATGGCAGAAACTGTACTTAATAGCCAACAATCCAAATGTATGTTTAGAAGGGACAGGAAAGTAAAAATGAATAAAATTGTGCTTGACATGGGACTCTTGATGTTTTAGGGTCATAATTCAGGTTGGAAGAGATTGCAGGAAGTCATTAGTTCTAAACAGGGTCAGCTATGAGAGCAGATCACATTGCTCAGGGTATTATCCATTTAGATTTTAAAAGTCTCCAGGGAAGGAAATGGCACAACCTCTCTGGGCAAGCTGTTGTGGTGCTTGACTGTCCTTACAATGAAAGGGTTTTTTTCTATATCCTGTCTGAATCTCTCATTTTATCAGAAATTGTCTGTCTCCCCTCCTCCTGTCATAGGTGCTGTGAAGAGTCTGGCTTTATTTTCTTGGTATCTCCTCATAGGTACTTGCAGGTTGCTATTAGACCTCTCTGGAGCTGCCCTCTTACCTGTGAATTACCTTATCTAGTCAGTCTGGTTTTTTTAAACCTCTCCAGCAATCAAGACCATAATATCCCAAGCTAGATACAAGAATGCTGGGGTAGACAGTGTTCAAAACTTTGCTGAAGTTGAGTATGACATCCCTTGTTCTCTCCTTGTCTACAAATGTAGTTGTTTTACCATAGGTACCAATCAGATAGCAATTTGCCCCTTGGAAGAAAAATGATACACAAAGTTGAAAGGGGTGTTGGAGACTGTAGCATATGTATGTGAAAGGTTTGATTAGTATGTTCAAGCCAAACAAGCCTTTTTTTTTTTCTTTGACAATCTCAAAGCTCTGATACATACATAAGAACAGGGGGAAAAGGTAAGAAACAAACTGAGATATATGTGTAACAAACTGTGAATGAGGATGGGTAATGTTCAACCTGATGGAAACACAAAGCACAGAAGGACCGTAAGAAGTGGACGCCAGGCTGTGTGTCAGTTTCAAAGCAGGAGCTAGAAAACATCTAAGAGCAATGTAGAATAAGATAAAGATTTTTCAATTGCTCACATCCATCATTCTGTCAGGATGGCAAGATACCAGGAGAGAAGTTCCATCTGCTTCCTAATAATACTGGAGTCACTGATACAAACTAAATATCCAAGAAAAATGTGCATTAAAGTAGTCAAATCATATTTGTTCTAAAAAACAAAAATATCTCCACTCCAAGGAAAACCAAACCAAATCAAAAAACCTCTTCAGGAATATAGTAAGGTCATCTGAAAATAAAAGCTTGTCTTGGAAAGTCACAGATTTGGAGATCTGGACAACCATAACTGGTAGTATTAGAGGATGAAAGAGGAGGCATGACAGAGACAGGAAACATCAGGCCAACTGTCAGACAGTGGCAAGTTCAGTTACTGATGTACTTTAGAGAAAATAAAAATTATTTTCCCTGTAATCTACCCAACCAGCTTTAATAGCCATACATTCATGCACCAGTGAACATCAAAGACAGAGTTCAGTAATGTCAGTATTGTTGTGTTATCACAGACTGTATTCTTGGGCTTGCTGTGCATTTCTGCAGTTGTTGCAGTAGTGGAATTTCAGTCTTGTCACTTCATTTAGCCAACTTGTTGTTGTTATAATCAGAGGGAGCGTGTGTGTGCAGACAGAGTATTTCATTGGACATGTTATTTGTCATGGTTAACCTTTTCCCTGTGGATAAAACAGTTTAACTTTCACTGCTTTTTTCAAGCACTCAGCTGCTTACCATTAATGGTGGCTCAACATGTACATGTGGACAGTTGCTTCAGATAAGCCTGCCTTTGTAACATCCCTGGTTTATTTTATCCTAGCTATTTTTTGTATCCATATCTCAAGCCTGTAAAAAAAAAAAAAAAACACCAAAAAACAAAAAGCCAACACCTCCTTAATCTAATGCTATCTTAGAACAGGGAAATATTTTTACAAAATCAGTAATAATTCTTCAGTTCAGTGCTTGAAATTACCCCCACAAAAAAAGCCCCAAAACAACACCCAAGAAAACAAAATAATCCTCAGACTAAATCACCATATACTCACTAGTCTATGCATTACTCAAAAATTACTCAAAAAAGAGGAAAAAAGTGGATAATGATATCCTAAAAAATAAACCCCATCTTTGCAAACAATTGTTCTCAAGTCTGCTCTCAGATCTTGCCTGGACTGAGCCATTTTCTTCAGTGATGCAGTCATAGTAAATTATAAATGCACATTGTTAATTATGAAATGGATGGGGCTATATCTTATTCACAATAAATGTACTCAATTCAAGTACACACAAAACCAGGTAAACCTGGAAGATGGTGAAATAATCATGTGCTGACTGAGACCTGAGCCACAGCCATGGAAGATGAGTGACCAACAGACAGTGAGGCAAACTCTCACGTAAAACAGAAACAGGAGAAGAACTTGAGAACATTGTTACCTTGAGAAGGACTTCCATGCACTGTGAGGAAACTCCATAATGGCATGGCCAGAAATTGTACATGGTGAAGAAAGTGTTCTTTTAAGCTTAGGGATAAGTATCTTAGTTGTCAAACAGTATTGTATTGTTGATGTTAATCACTGAAAAGGGAGTGACTGTCAAGGTTGTTTGTCTTTTATTGGGACGTTTTTAAAAAATGTCAAATATGTAGAGAAGTTATATTGCTTATTTTTAGTGCTTCTCAAATGATTACCTAAAAGTGAGACAGAATGGGTATTTTGATAATGGAAAGAATGCCTCATTCCATGGTCCATTGTAATTAAACATTAGAAACCTTGGCTTCCACTAAATGCTTTGTTGAATGGAGCATGTGGAAGGGGGAAGAAGACATCTTATATACTTAGAGGTAGCAATGTGTGAGAGAACACAGTATCTCTGCTTTCTGTGCTTTCTCTTCCAGGTAGATATTCAAGGCAAATGATAAAATCATGTAAAAACTATAATGAAGTTCTTTAAAAAAAAATCTCATTACTATTAATCTCACGATTAATAGTTCTTATTCCTAAAAATAGATGAGTTTTTCAGAGGCTCCTCCTTGATTGGAGCAAATATTTGTAGGCCAAAAGCAAAAGCGTAGTTGTAGTCACCCGAGAATGAACATTGTTCAACCCTGATTTTTTAAATTTATTATGCAAGCTACTTGAAAATATTAAATAAAAAACAATTATTAGACTTAGATAATGGCTTATCTCAAAAAAGGTAGCAATTTTTAAACCAAACAACTCATCTGTTTCCCATTGACTTTCCTGGTAGTTACTAAGAGCTCTTTTTATTGTTTTCCATTTTGTGGGTAATAATGCTGAAAGAAATTATGAATAGATGTTAAGATGAGAGTCCTAAAGTAGGTTTTCCAGAAGCAAGCATAATTTTGAATTTACTGTTCTGCCACTGAATTAGCTTAGAGTTTAGACTTTATGGAGCCAAAATTAGGTCAACATGAATCAGTACTGAAGATCTTTAACTGTAAACACTTTCTTTCTGCTTTCTTCCTTCTTTCCTTTTTTTTTTTTTTAACCTTTTAACTAAATCATAATTTTATCTGATGTTAATAGGAGATAAAATGTTATCAGTGCTGTTTAACTTGAAGTTTTGAAACTCTATAGGGTATTGTACAGCATATGCTGCTATGACCCTTGGAGTTCCGTAATGAGATGGTTGGAGCATCATAAGCTGAACTTGAAAACATCTACATTGTCTTTTAGTGCAAGTTTGTGTAGAAAGAAATATTACTGAGCTAGGTTTTAAGGAAAATTATACTAGATAAAGTGTGGCCCAGTGCAACCTTCCCTATGTTAAAACAGTGAATACCATTCTAAAATGAAAGCAGTTCTCACTGATGTTAGGGCAGTATTGAAGGTGTAAGAATAAATTGGATGACATGGTATTTATTGATATTTAAAGAAGGCATTTTAAAGAGTATATTAGCAATCATTGTATATCCTTGTATTTAAATAGAAATGTTCTGTATGAATAACTGATTAGGTAACTGATTTTCATCTCTGTTTTCTTCCTTTAAGATTTTGAACTTTCCTGTTTGACCAAGTTATGTAGCTGTTATATATGATAAAGAACAGACATATTCTCTCTGTTCACACTGAAGTGATTGCCTAGTGTTCTGGCCAGGAGGACTGCAAGGGTTGCTGTCCCTTAGGAAACCAGCAGAGTCCCTTAGAGGCTTACATTCTTTGTAGATCCAGAATTGCTTCTCCCTTGTCTAGACTGATCACCTGAATGCATGCCTTAGGGTAAGCCTTCTTAGGATCTTTGCTATTGGTGCTCTTTTGTCTACATGCCCTGGAGAGTCATTGTCAGCAGAATCAAGTTCCTTAGGAAGCATAAAGCTACAGTTGATCTTATTCATATTATTTCACTTGCATGAGGCACTTAGGATATGGAAAACATCCTATCTGTCTACAGGATTTAAATAAGAATCTTCCACCTCCCTTCAGCTGAGATTTTGAATATATGTGCAAACATGTACACAAAAACATATTGGAGGCAAAAAAAGGAGTGGAATGCTCTAGGACAGCAATTAAGGCAGTAACCTGGAAGAGAACTGGGATATCCAGATTCCTGTTCCATCTGTTGTTTTTGTCCATTTGATTAATTTGTACATGGAAATTCAGAAACTTACATTACTCTGAGTGAGTTCTTTTCTAAAATCAATAGGTAAAAAATTTTAATGGTTAAACAGAACTTAAGGAAGTAGAACACCTCAGTCTTTCATTCAGTCTTTACAACATGTGGTAATTGATTTCATTGCAATATGGTGATATTCTCACTTGGATGATCTACAACAAAAATAATTTTTGCAAGTGTTTTTAGTTAAGGCAGTAAAGATATCTGAATGTGCCTGAGAATGTTCTGTAAGTTCTTTGAGAAACAAATCAGTATTATATGCTGGATTAATAAAAAAATAAGCAGCTATCACATAGAGGGGAAATTTCATTAATACTAGTAGGTAATACTACAGTCAAGATGTGTTCTCTGAAGAATTATTATCATAAAGTAGTAAAGGTCTATGACAAAGACAAGTGTACTTTTATGACACCTAATATGTTACTATCCAAATGCACTATCAAATAGATATTTGGGTACTCATGATTTAATATTCTTCAGCCTTAACCAGTCACTAAGAGCCTCTTATTCTGCCAGTAGGGAAAAATATGACTTCTTAATTCTCATAATCATAAATCTGAACTTGTTATGGGTCTATGGGTCTGCTTCCCCACCACTATACTTTAAGTCATTATAACTTCTTAATTTTTTAATTTTTTTTTTTTTTGCAAGACTGGGAAAAAAACTAAGAAAAATCTTACATAGAAGCCATATTTTTGGGTTTTTTTGAGAAAGGACTTCCATTAGCATCAGCAGAAATCTTGACTACCAGAATTTTTAGTCTCAAATACCAGAGTCTTAAGTACAGTTGCTCCTCTGACTGATTATGGGATCCCATAATATTTTATTTTCAATGTTATTTTATTGTGTATGTTATTTTAGAGTATATTTATTGCTACTACAAAAAAGGGAGTTTTATTATTGTATATAATATTTACAAGTGTGAATGAATTTAAGTTTTATGCTGG
Organism: Notiomystis cincta; assembly: GCA_013398075.1. NCBI lineage: Eukaryota > Metazoa > Chordata > Aves > Passeriformes > Notiomystidae > Notiomystis > Notiomystis cincta. The sequence continues at coordinate 4,403 of VZRX01021654.1, read as the reverse complement.
CCCCATATTTTGAAATTTTAAAGCCTCATAGTGTTTTGCTGTTCATGGTGGTAGAAAGGAACTTTTTTCTGCATAGAAAAATATCCTAAGGACATTTGCTGATTCAATGCAGAATTTAAGTGCATGCACATCTTAACACTGATGCAATGTGACATTTAAGTATGTGTTTAAACTTTCCTGATCTAATGAAGCAGTTAAATACTTCAGTAATTTTTTAAGCATTTTTTGCATTTTCACTAATATGACTGGATAAATACACCTGTTGAATTCTGGGCATTTGGTGTAAACTAATTAATTATTCACATGGGATTTTTAGGTATACATAACTAAAAATTATGTTTATTGGTTTGCTGAATGAATATGAACATAAACACATGCCTAAGTGATTTTGTAAATCCTGATCATCACTTTGAATGTGCTAGTGGAATGCTGTGATATATTGCATTATTTCTGTGCCAAGGAGGGAAAGAACACTTCATAGTAAACAATATTTTTGCTTTGTAATCCAAATCCCTTTTATTTCCTGCAAAATGGGTTAAGAAAATGAACAATTTATTGATGGAAAATGTAATATGCAAATGCAAATGTAATATTAAAAGATCCATATTGATATTGGGTATGTCATAATCTCAGTTACATAGCCAAACCTGTAAAAATTGTTATTCTATCTGTGGGAGGAACTCTGCTCTCTTTCAAAAGGAGGGTGTTTAGATAACTTTAATCCCAGATTTGAAATACTGTCATATTGAGGAGTTATTGATAGTTCAATGTATCATCTTATTTAATATCCTCACACTGCTAATTTTTGCAAATTAGTTATTCTTACAGGTTTAGCTTTTTGCATGTTTGAATCTTCCTTATTCTTTTCAGCTTTATTGCTGAAATACTGAAATTCTTCTGCAGAGATTTTGGTTATAATATAAGGCAAATGTGATGATGTAGGATTTTTTTGTTGCAAGTGGTTATTTTTTTCATGTGGCAGAGAGCCACAAGCATATACTGCATGCCACAGAAGGCTGGACCTGTAGAATAATTCATTAATAAGCAGTGATAGGAGGCTCTTTGAAGGTTTCTTCTCATTAATGTGCTGCAATATTTCCCTGGACATGGAGAATGTGAATTCCATAACTAAGATATGCGTAGTCCTAGAGTTGGTAATATCTGTACTGCAGTGCTGCTGGTGGTGTTTCCTGTTAGGTAGTTTCTCTCTACCAGTGTGGATTTAGTTTATCTTCTAAATCCCTCTTGCCATCATGTTCTTCTACCATTCATAATGTGTGTTGGGGCACCCTAGCACAAAAGTTGTACTGTACTGCATGAGATGTGGGAGGTATTTTATGCAGAGAACTAAAGTTTTGTAGCTTACTCTACTGTGTAATGGTCTTGCTACTACAAAAGAAAGATGATTTCCAGAGGTACTATTTCTTATGTTTCTTGTAAGTATAAAGAAATTCAAAGAATTTGTATTTTTATTCCTGTTAGGTTGGTCATTTATTTATTTTTAGTTTAATGCTGAAGTGTAAATTTTTGCCAGCATATGCTTTAACCTTCTGAAAATATTTACATATAGCAAATAAGTTTATTAAGATTTGTGTGTGTGGTTTCCTCTTATTCCAGTAAGAATACTTAGGTTTGTGCTGAATTCACTGTGGGTTTTGTCAGGTTCAGCGAAAATACAGTTCTGTGGGCTATATTTAAAGTAGCAAGTAATTTTGCTCAGTAGGAGTGTAGCAATTGATGCTGAGTCCCTTCTGTCTGCAGAACATGTAGTTTGGGAGTCTTAATTCAAACTGGATATAGTCTGTTCCCCTGCTATGAACTGCCCTAAACATGCTTGTCCTAAAGTGACCTAAATGTTCATTGGTTTAGCCTGTGTGTCCCCATAATATGGAAGGAGCACACTGGCCACACTAAATATGTTAACTTTCAAAGATATCCAGCTGACATGCACCGGTGTTTGCTTCAAAGAGAATCACAGGAAGTAGGAATGATTAAGAAATTTGCTTAAAAACTGAAATTCTTCTCTGCAGTTTGATAATGAACCTGAAAAAGTCAAATAGGTGTGTATGGCGTGTCGTCCTCGCCATATAGTTTCCCATATAGATTTTTTTCTTCTGTCATTTTAGATGTTTGAGATTCATTTAACTTTTCATGATGTGGTGAGAACAAGGCTGAATACCTTGAACTAAGAAAGACTCCCTTGTTTTAGATTTATAACTGTCTCATGCACTTGCTAGTACTTACTACCCATTCCTGTCATAAAATTATTCTTCTGGCATGGATTCAAAGGCTGGAAAGTGACTTGTTTCCCTTAGTCAGTAAAAACTTTCAGAAAAATCATAGGGAGAGTCTTTGGCAGTTACCTATATCCTTCTCTTTAATTTATAAGGGATGCATAAAATAGAACAATTTCTAGAAGTGAGAAGATGTTAAATTTCAACTTTGTCAAACTTGGGAAAGCTAGGTATTAAATAAGATGCAATGAGGCATAACCTTGCTAAGTAGATACTAGAAAAGATATTTCTTGGGAAGAAATGCAATAAAATGAAACTTGCAGTTCTCTGGTGTTTTGTCATTGCATACCCTAGCTAGTAGAGATTTGGAATCTTGTTCAGGGATTTTACTGGGGTTTGTTTGTTGCTTTTGTTGTTTTAGGAGTGTGGTGCATTTGTTTTCATAAAGGGAGGTCTACGGAGCAACTCGTCAACAGCTACAGTTACAAGTGACAGTTACAAATGAGAGTTTATGCCTAAAGACATAATTAATCTGCAATGAGCTTGGAACAGCTCCTTAGCTAAATGCAACTAAATCAGCTACACAGTGTGTAATTAACTTACAACTGTATTAGTCCTACTGCAATATTATTCATTATATATGTAAGTTATTATTTTCTCCATATGAAATTTGTAATATACTAAGTAATGATTAAGAGTTCATTATAGTATTTTGTTCATATTATCATAATATAATTGTGATGTATGTTCATCTTATTAATGCTGTTATTCCTACTTGTTCTTAAAAGAAATGTCAAGGATGTCAGGAAAATATGATGTGGGGTTTTTTTCACACATTCTGAGAAGCATCTATATTCAAATGACATTGAAATTTTAGTCCTTGTCTATATTTTGTAATTCTGCTTGTTAGTGATGACAGGAATGTATCAAGGAAAGGTAGAAGCAAACAAGAATTTATATTGAAGTCGTGAGTAAGGTGAATAAGCTTTAAAGTTGGTCATAAGACTAATTTGGAGCTCAAAGTAGGAAGAATAACTGAGGAGATATCTTGAATTAAAAAGGCAAAGATTTTTAAGACATGTGAAGGTAGCAGTGGAGGTAAGTTGAATCTGGGAAAGGTTTATGAGATATGCAAGCTGTACAGAACATAAGGTGGGCTGTGTGTACACTGATACCTTCACCTGGCTAAGAAGCAAGACATATGTCTCTGTGTAGCATGTAGAACTATGTGAAAAATAGCTCAGATTTAAACTGTAATCATTCTGTTTTCATGTGAGAGTTAATCCTGATATATGTAAACAAGTTTATGTAAATTAGTTGCTTTACCAACTTCTCCCTGACAACATCATTTACCTTTTTGCCATGCCATTAAAGATTCTGTCTCAGAACTTTACTTTCACAGGTCTGCCAGATCCCTACTGAGTCTTTCCAGACTGCCTGTGTGTATCTGAGAGGGACCAAAAAAATCATAATCATGCTGACTCAAGTGCCCATTGAGGACATGAAGTACAGTTATTTCTGAGAACACAGTATAAAACCCAGTCTATTGCAGATAACAAAGAGGGACATCCAATTAATAGGCATTTTAGGTCAAGTGAAACTTCTAGGTATTTAATTACATACATTTAAGCGATAAATTCTTAATTAATTTCTTAGAATTACTTATTGATTAGGAAATTAGGAGTGTGATAGCCATTGGAAATTTTTTCCTCTGTCTTCTAATTCTGATTGTCTTAGCTTAAAAGAACAGTCCACCTGTTGATTACATGCAAAATTGCTGTTAGCACTAGGAAATTCATCTGACATATTGATCCTTTGGCTGCATAATGAATAGGATATGATGCTATTTTAATGTGTTTTATGTAGTCATAACTGTTGTGTTTGTGATGCTGTGAGGTAGAAAAGTCAAAAAAGAGTAAGAAGGGCATTTTGGACACAGACAGAGGGATAAAGAGAACAAAAAATAAAACATAGAAATCTTAGATTTAAGGTGGGCACCTCTACAGATTTAAAGGAGAAATGTGATGTGTGGGTTTGATGTTAAAGAGGAACAGGGAATTGTTACTTTGTCATCCACCATAGAATAATGTGTATGGTATATAATTGCAGTCAGTCTTGAGGCCAGATAGCTATTCTTCTCTAAGATATTCAACAAATGCTCTTTAGGAA
>VZRX01021651.1:211429-230672 GCA_013398075.1 Notiomystis cincta | reverse complement strand
TCAACAAAGGGGAAAAAAAAAAAAAAAAAAAAAACAAAAAACAAACCCCACACAGACTCTAAACACAAACCTTGCAGAACAAGGATCTTTCTCCTTTAACTTCTACGGGACTGGAAACCAGATGTACTGACTTTTTTAAAAATTTTATTAATTTTTTATTTTGCCAGACTGCCTAAGACTGTGCTTTCTTGAAACACATTGAAAACCTAGCTCAAAAAATACCCAAAAACCAGCTTTCTAGATTTTAGTTTGCAGATTACTAAATAACCCACAGGCCGCCAGCTTCTCTCCTGCTATTTCTAAGTCAGTCCAGATCAAGCTGGATGGGGAGGGGAAAGGCAGGTTTGGGCTTTGTTTGATTTGGTTTCAGGCTAAAGCTCAAGGTCCATTTATCTAGGAAAGAGATTCCCACCCCCCCAAAGGATGCAGTATATTTTAAATTCAATAGGAGCATATAACCTATATAGCAAGCGAGGTGTAGTGCACACTCATTTCTAGGTTCTGGGGTTAAAATGTCTCTAGAAACACCTCTCTTCCTCTTCTACGACATTTTACAGAGTTTCCATAACTTTCCTTAAGTACTGACTATTTGTCTACAGGTAACTGCTAAGATTTCCCTTTTTTAAAGATCTCAAAAGTTCTTTTTGTAGAAGGACCAGTTATTTCCTCCAGGGCCTGAGAGAATCTCCCTGAAATAACTCCTCCAGCCCCCCCATCAGTAAAACACGGAGCTCAGTGCCAGCTGGAGGCTTTGGGGGCAGCTTTCAGCTCACCTGCCTGAGCAGCCAGGCACAAAAACCCCGTAGGAGAGGAACAAGGGGCAGTTTTGCCCCTTTGCCTCCGACGGGGACCCAAGGGCTTGGAAAGGAGCGCACCGCGGTTCGCATCAGTGCGCGAGATGAATATAAAACCCAAACCAAAACACGATTTGTTTTCCAGTTTATTAAAGGAAATGTTTTCATATAATTAATCATGGTCCGCGAGGCCGCTTTATCCAACGCCGTTCCTCCCTACCCCCGCCATCCCACATGGAGCCTTAGCCGGACGAAAATTTTGCAAAGCCTTGCATTGTTCTCCCTGACACCGGATCAGCGGACACAAAAAAGCAACTGCCAGCTCAAAAGCAATCCGGCGATAGAGCCTGGTGCTATCTAATCAAGGGCAAAAGGTCACTTCCGAACAACTGGGCAATAAAAGATTATTTCCAGCCGCAGAACAGAAAGGCCCAGTGGTGGATGCTTGAAAGAGGGGGGTGGAAGGAGGGCAAAAGGGCTCCCGTCTGTGGGAGGAAGTGCATTGAATAAAGCCAGCAGACGGGAACCATCTGGCTTTGTGCGTGGTCTGTTCTTCAGAGGAGAGAGAAAGCCCCCTCAGCGGGGCCAGTGACTCCGTGCAATGATTCAAACTTTTCTTCTTCCTTTTTTTTTTTTTTTTCCTCCTCTCTCCCCCATCAATTTTAAAGCAGTTTTCCCAGGCATCAAAAAATTGGAAACGGGAACTTTTCCAGCAGGCGGACGGACACATCTTACCGTGCAAGCTGCAAGATGGAGCCCATGTTTTAATTTGGTCACGAGAGATGGCTCTTATCAGGGAGCAAGGCCTGTGGATGACCAGACGGGGCTTTTCTTGTTTGTTTTGTTTTTAAGGATGGCTTCAGAAGAAGTCTCCCAGGGACCCAGGACACTCCAATTCCCAAGCCACTCGGCACACCGAGTTTTGGTTGCATTTTTAAACAGCAAACGGCATTTCCAGCAGCATCACCTTTATTATGTATACTTCATGCATTTCCCCCCTTCCTCTCTCTCCCCACTTGTTATATGGCCTCACTTGAATGAAAGCAAGAAAATAAAGGGGCCGGATTACATTCAGTCCAGTTGCCATGGCCTGTGGGAGGGCAGAATTGCAAACACTTCAGTACAAATGGTACAATCCCTCCTCCCTCCCCTCAGCCCTGCAGTTGTCCTCCATGTCCTCACTTTCCCTCGCTCCGTGGTTCGCACCAGAGGCCTTTGGCACTCGGCGGCGAGGAGCTGAGTCTATTCAAGCGCCCAGACACCTCCTCCGTTCACCAGTGAATTAACTTTAAGCATGCAAATCACACTAATCCAGAATTCACAGGAGAGGAAGTCAGGAGGGTTCCCAGTGGTCTGGGAAATATTTTTCCTTTCGGGAAGGGAAGGGGAGGGGGGGTCATTGCACTCTTCTTTAGAGCTCGCTGCAGGTCACTCTGGCTCATCTCAAAGAAAGTTTAGTTCAGAGGCTCAGCTTGACATTCATTGGTTTCTAAATCGGAACCTCTTGAGCGATTGTCCCAGCAATCCCAGGGACTGGGGCCTGAGCAAATAGCCCCCGACTAATTCTGCTGTAGTAGGGGGAAACGAAGCAGTTAAATGTCCAGTTTATCAACAGAAAACAACAACTGAGCCTTTGTCCTAACAGGGTGCAGGAGGAAACCGTTTTGCAGGGCTCATCTGCATGAGAAACCCAGGCAGCTGGGAAACACCGGCACACGGCTTGGGGGGAGATACACGAAGACATCCGAGGGGGACAATGTTCCATACATCGACTTTCTGTACTGCCACCTTCAAACAGGAAGCAAAACTCCAGAATTCTGAGTAAGTTGCACACAGCTTGACAATTGAGGGGCTTTGTTTTAAAGGGGAAAAAAAAATCACACCAAAAAAAACCACAAAGTGAGAGTTTAAATTGAGAAATGTGACACAGCAGGTCCTCTGCCACAGCCTGTTTGTTAGAGGACAAAAAAAAACCAAAACCCAACAACTCACTCCCAATAGCAAGGTGACCAAATGGCCAAGCCAACAGCTGTGGTATTTATTCTCTACAGCTCTGCAAGCTGAGGCAGTGCAAAGACACCAGAGTTTCTGCTATAGTCTCACCAAGCAGATACGGAAATGCAGAATGCAGTTTGGAGATGCAAAGCCAAAAAGGAAAATCATGGAGTTGAAAAGGACCTATTATAAAGTGGGTTTAAAAACCCAATGTCACTCCTCCTGCTCCTCACTTCTTTTTTTTTGCCACTCAGTCCTGATCTATTCTTCATTTTACTCAGTTGAGGGTTTCTTAGCAGTCACAAGCTCTTTTCTCTAAGGATTTTTAGACACCCAGAAGTGGTTGGAAAAGGATTTGCCCGCCACATTCCCTATCCCTCCAAGAGCTGAGCAAAAAGCCTTGCCCTGTTATTGCTCAGGGTGTGGTCTATAACCCATGTAGCAGACGCAGAAACTGCATTCCACTTGCTCATCAAACCCAGTGGCAAAACAACCTGAAGGTGGGGGGAAAAAATCCCAAATGTAAAGCAGGTGAGCCTCAGGTTAAGGCAGCTGCTGCTTTAACAGCCACTTTCAACACTTCAGAAAGTGAAACCACTTAGTGGAACAACAAAGCTCTGTGCAAGGAGGAGGGGATAGCTGAGAAAATGCGTCCGCAGAACAGACCCTTTAGGGACAGGCCAAGGCGAGATGATGAGGTTATCACCAGAAAGATCACAGCCCCAAACTGCAAGGTCACAACCTGCAGGAACTTAGACAAAGCTTTTAAAGACAAGCAAATGCAGCCTCTTCTGGAGTGCCCCAGACGAGAAACCCACCCAAAGGGACGCTTCCGTGGCCCAGCAGTACAACATTCACATTCCAGCCACAATGGAGCCAAACAGCTTCGCTGCAGTGGGGGCAGCTCCTACTCCCACGTACCACGATTAAAAACCTGGAGACTCACAGTTGTTTCAGAGCTTCACCAACATTCTTTGGGGCCAGAGTGTGCCCTACGCTGAGCAGCCACCCTGCTTTCCACTCCACTTAGCATTAATTACAAGCCTCTTTCTTGGATAGCTTGGCAGCTTTGTGGTTCAAGGAGGAAAGGGGGGAAAAAAAAATAAATCTCATCCTATTAAGTGTAGCCCAGCGACCACAAGACTCTGAAAGATAGGAAACCCTTCTCAGCGTGAACAAGCAGCAGAACTGCACTTTAAAATACAGGTTTTAATTGCAAGTGGCATTTCCAAGCTACCCTGCTCCTGGGGCCACCTCGACAAGGGCCAGGCGTGCTATCAGACAGTTAATACCCTCAAACAAACAGCTTCCCATTCCCAGCCACAAACAGGGTTTTAAACGTGCCCCATTTGTATCACAAAAGGCAGTCAAAGCCCAGTCCTTGCAGGAGGCTCGGCTCTGGTTAGGCACCCGACAAAGACTACCTTGGTAAGAGCCTCCATTTGGTCTCTCCGGCTGACTCAGACACAGCGTTTTCCTGGGAGCAGAGTCTGTGTTTCTCATACCAAACCCCTGTGTCTCGATCACACGCCCCGGGCCAGTTTTAGCTGATACCCTTAGCACAGACTCACCAATCCAGTGGAGTTCCAGAAGCAATGCAGGAGCACAGCACAGCTCTCCTGTAAGAACCCCCTAGGCTGCAGGTTTAGGGACAAGACTAAAGACAATCTAGACACATACTGTGACCTGCCTCAAGAGGAGGAGACGTGCTTAATACCCCTCTACATAACCAAAGGCTCTTGTCCTGGGTGTCTCCTCAGCTGTGGGGAGTCTGGGCCTCCTAATTGTGTGGAGTATCCCAGGTGCTCTCAAGGGGCAGAAAGGAGTTTATCACCAGCTGAGTTGCTCAGAGCTCTCTGCTCAGGGCAGATATTTTTCACTTTACCCTGAATTTACAGACTCTGGAGCATTAGTCTGCCATGTTCTCAGCATCCTAACTGGCTTAGCCAACCACACACACAAACTGCTGTGTCATGTTGATGTGGGATCCTCTAGGTTTGTAACCTAAGGGAAGTATATGCCAGTAATCTACTGTGCAGATGAGGCAAGCAATCACTATTCCTTACATCCAGTTGTAAATCAAATGGTTTCCTGCCTAAGTCTAGATAAGAATATAACCCCCAGGCTATGGACCAGCTGACAGCAAGGAGTCCTTTTGTTAAGGAAATGATTGCAGATGACTCAGTGCTTTCACCTGTTCTGCTTTGCCAGGTAGCATCTCCTCTGGGTGCCTGGACTGAGCTGAGGATTCAGCAGAAACTTGAAGCTGAAACTCCTTAGACATGAAATTCCATTTGGGGTCTGGTGTTAAAGGCCATCCCTGTCCTTCCAGCACAGGAGGTCAATGGAGATAGAGCCACCTCTACCCAAAATGTTCCCTTCACAATCATATCCTGGTGACATCTGTCTCCTTCACCTGGGGAAGTGCTTAGCCCCAGGTTTTGCTGAGCCTGACAGCCTTTAGCCTCCAGCCCTCCCCATGCCCTGTGGCAGTCCCGTTCTGAGAGTGCTTTGAAGGCGAGCTGATGGCAGAAGAAGGGTGTAGGGAACTGTAAAAAACATTCTCCCTTCCGACTGTGGTACAACCCTGCCAACTGCTCCGTTGCTTTGTGGCTGCTGTGGCTCACACCTTTCCTGTCTCTCTGCTGCCCTTACTACCCAGAGAGGGGGTTCACTCCGTGGGATGGTTCCCACCGTCGCTGCGGGCACGAAACCGAGAACTCTGATGTCACGTCTGGTAACCCATCACAAAGCGCCTTGTTCGAAACAGGGAGATGGGATGAGGTCATCAGGAGTTGTAACTATTCTCTTTCTCTGGCACACCACCTCCTTATCTGGGAGGCGTTGAGGGAGGGCACCGTAAACCTTACGTAAAATCAAAACTGTCAGGCGTTCCTCTCCCCATCATTTGTTTTGGCAAATCTGCATCCTCTTAAAAACATGAGGGAGGCATCGCTTTCCACAGCAGAGCGTCACGTACGTGAGCGGGGCTGACAAAAGGAACAGTCTGCCCAAGGGTGCTGGGCAGGCCTTAGAGGCAGGAGAGGAAAACATTTGGTGTACGCTAAATGCATGTGCAAATATCCCCACGTGTCTCTGTGCCCACAGAACGCAGGAGGAGGGAAGGATTATCCATCATACAGCTCCTGTCGTGGGAGACAGTTTCATCATAATTTTATTATTCTATTCTATTCTATTCTATTCTATTCTATTCTATTCTATTCTATTCTATTCTATTCTATTCTTATTGTCCATAAGCACAGAAGAGCCAGAAAAACCCTTTAAGTTGGCATTTCATGGAAGCGCTGCTTTCACAGGTGGGAAAGGTGATGGGCATGTACCTTGTTCATTCCTATCTCCTCCATCTTCCTAAATTATCTGCAAGGAACTGGAGAAAGGGAGAAATAATGAGAATCCCCTAACAAACCTACCAGTGAGGCAGTTTTACAGCTTGGCTCTAAGCCTGTGCTCAGAATCTCTTCCCTCTCTTTTTCAGATCTCAGTGAAGATGAGCAACAGAGGGCATGGGCATCCTTCCATCTGCTCCCGCTCTGGAGCAGAGATACATCCAAAATGTTGCAATCCTTTCCTCCTTCTGGGATAGTTTCTATGGGAAGATTTACAGCCTAAAAGATGTCACTGAAGTCATAGTAGTAAGAAGGGCAGCTACAACAGGAAGGAAGAGAAACAGAAGTATTTTACTGAGTCAGACAGTTTTTCCAAGCCTTGGCAGATGGTGAGAACAAGAAGCAAAAGTCGTGCTCACAGTTAAAGCTAATGAAATTCTACAGTCCCTCCCATGGGAAACTCACAAACACAGGCATGAAGTGCAGAACTGCTTCTTGTTTTCATTTATTTTTTAATACTTTGGTTACATGTTCAAATGCAACATGGATGGAGAGCAGGGACTGAATTTCCTCAGGTGCTGCTGGATACATCCCATTTTTGGTTCGTAGCCCTGCATCCCCGTCTGCAGTCCCACCAGCCACCTACAGTGATGTGTCTTCAGGCAGGCAGGGAAGGAAGGAGAGCACCTCTAACACAGAGAGGCAGGAGCATCCCAATTTAGACACTGTCCACCTGCCCCAAGCCATCGTTTGATAAATTTTAGTAACACTGCAAGAGCATCTCTTGGTATCTTCTTCACAGGCATCCACAGCTCTCCATTAACAAGGTAAGATTAAACAACAGCCACTTATATCTTTATGTGGTAAAACAAGCTTCTGTATTTAAGATAAACTTTACAGGACAGGTGGTTTCCTAGAATGGAGAAAACCTTCAACTGTCCTACATAAACGTCAACAAGGTATGAGAAGAGTGCACCTAATAAAGGAGATAGAGGCTACAATAAAAAAGGGCCCTAAATCACAGAGCAGGTTCACACCAGCAAACACTCACACACACTGGGCTGACTGGAACAGGGAGAGCCTGTCCAGGCTGTGCTGCTCAGCCCTCAGCACAGCTGGCAGCACAGCAGCTCTTCTGCTGTGGCTTTCCCTGCCTTTGCTTGGAGGTTTGACCTACACCATCACCTTGCTGGGGTTGTGGCCGGGACTGCAGCCACAAAACTGCCCGTGGGGGTTCTCTATTGGGAGCTCGGTGTGTACTTCTACCTTTATCAGCTCTTAAAAAAAAAAAAAGAAAAAAGAAAAAAAGGGGGAAAAAAAAGGAAAAAACGCAGAGCAAACATTATCTATTGTTAATTACCTGTAAAGTAGGGCTTTTGCCACTTCCCCAGTTTCTAAGAGCTCTGAAGTGAAACCTGAAAGAAGCCACCCATTGTTTCCAATTGTGCAAGAGCCAGGAGCAAATAGGGCTCAAATTGCAGCTCTGAAAGGCAGCAGGAAATTGGCAGCCCGGTAATCTGCTCCCCACCATTCAGGGGAACAAAGGCGACATTCCTCCTCAAGTAGTCACCATTAGAAACCCAAGGCTGATCTATTTAGTAAGGCCCACAGAATAAATCTGTGGAAATAAAGAGTTTTAATTAGAAGGCCATAGGATATGGCTCTAGTTTCCAGCCCTGCAAGTAACATGTATTATTTAGGCTCTTACCTCGTTTCCCACATATCCAAGCGCTGACACCCAGAGATCAGCACTGCTGACACTTTCAAATAGTATTAAAAAAAACCAAAAAAAACTGATAGATGTGGAAACTGTTCCTTACAGGTGGACCATACTGTACAGTGTGCTGTACCAAGGACATTTCAAATTGGTATTTCCCCCCTAGAGTATTAACAATCCTTCTAAGTCACCACACCCCACACCCCCCATCTGTGGCATGTTTTAAATATTCTCCAGAAAGTGCTACAGTTTCCAGCAGGAAGGGTCTTTTCCCATCCCTCCATTCATCCCTCCATCCATCCATCCCTCCCTCCATCCCTCCCTCCCTCCATCCATCCATCCATCCATCCATCCATCCGTCCATCCATCCGTCCGTCCGTCCATCCCTCCCTCTGCACAGAGTGACTCAGTAATGACACACTGCTGGTCAAGGCTCCTGGTTGTGCCAGTGCCTCACAGCGTGGCTCCACACAGCCCTCCAGCCCCACTTTTCCCAGCAGCCAAAGAGGAGCATTTCCTTCAGAGCTGTTTTATCAGGCCCTGTTAATTTTAAAACAATTTAAGCCCAAGTGCAAAATGCTCTGAGATACTTTGCAATTTTGCCACCTGAACAGATAAAGTTGTCCCAGCCTCAGTGTGTCAGAGCTGTCAGGAGGGAGAGCAGATGAGGGTAACTTTTGCAGGGGATGTTATCTGCACCTGGCAGCAGTGATGGATGACTCTGGCACCACCACGGTAAGTGCTCTTGCTCCAGTACAGGGCAAGGGATGGAAAGTGGGGAAACAGGCACACAGGCCCTACAACAACAGGTTTGAAAGCCCACACAAAAATCTCTGTGGAGACTCCAGAATGGCACCTTCTATGTCTGCCACTTGCTCCAGAGAGATCCTTTGGCTATTTAAGGCAGCAGAACTGATGCATTTTCAACTCTATCAGTATTTCCTCACATACTCTTGGCACATCAGTACATTCGAGCCCAGGTACAGCCAAAGTTTGGCAAAGTTCATACCTGGAGTTGAATTTCAGAACAAAACAAATCAGTGACATCCAACTATCCTGTATTTCCCACCCTGACTAACCAGGCTTCTCCTCATCTTGATTTGGATGAGATACAGGACATGGAAAAATGTATTAAATCAACAAGTGCCTCAGTGACAGCACAGGTAGTTGTAGCTGTAGTTGTAGCACATTTTGTCCAGAAGAATGCCATGCCATGTAGAAAACTGAAGAAATGGACAATAATTCCCTAAAAAGAAGGGGTCAGGTAAATGAGACTAAATTTAGATAAGACTTTGATATAAAAAGAAGGTACTGTGCAATCTCCCAGTAGCTGGGTTAGAGGAAAGCTCCAGCACTTCCCCCTTCCTTTCAGGCAACCAGTTTATTCATTTTCATCTGGAAGTGTCCCGCTCATAAAGTGCACAGATCCAAAAGCACCAAATCAAACACCACACGAGAAACAAAGCTTTGGAGAGAACCTTCACCAGGCTGTGTAAACTCATCTCTTCCTCCTGCTCGGAGGGTGGAAGAGGAATCCTCGTGGCACCAGAACTCTCAGGTGCTTTGGAAATTGAATTGTGTGCCAGAGAACAGGAGGTTTCGTTTAAAATTGAGTGGTTAATCAGGTGTCTAATTTCAGCCTATTTAGGGCGCTCCAGCTACTTCTCAGTCACTGTATCCCACCAGCTAAGAACATCCCAACACGTGTGAACGCTGCGCATTCCTAAGGCAGTGCAAGCACTGTCGCCTGGCCAGCTCCTTCGCCGGTATAAATCCATCAGCTCCATTCACAAGAGATATTCCATGGAATAAACCCGCTCACGCTACGGCAGCGACCCTGCGGGGTCAGGCAGGATGTGCCATTGTGCTCCTTCTCGCACAAACACAATGCGTTCAGCCCCTGGGGGCAGAGCCTCTGCCGGGCTGTTTGTGCCGCCCCACATCGTGTTCTGCAGGATGTTTGTTTTCAGGTCGGGACAAAGCTTCCCTAAACAGGGCGTGCTCACAAGGCCAGAGCCACGGCGATCAGGCAGGCACACCTTTCTCCAAGGACTGACCACATGTATGTTTCTCTGCTCCAAAGTAAAGAGCTCCCATGCTTTCAGACCTATCTCGGAATAAGCATTTCTCCTGCAAGCACACTGTGTCTTTTATAATACTGCCACATGCGTGTATCAGGAATATTGAAAAATCCAGGTGCATTTCTGGTTCTTTTTTGATGCTAAAATCAAAAATTAGTCATTAGGACTAGTGTCTCACCCCTACATATTTAAACTAAAAAGTCAGACCATGTGTGGTTTGCAGGAAATCTTTCCCGAATTTGTATTTATTGGTAAGCAAATGAGGCAGTATCTCACCTCAAGACACCTTCACCAGGAGTGTGAATGGCAGCTCCTGGGAAAACCAAGAGCACTGCATCTCATTCTCACAAATATAAACCGAGCTGTAAATATCACTCTGGAGATCACAGGGGTTTTGAACAGATCCTTCCAGTGAGCAGAAAGCTCCTTACCACGGGCGACTAATGCCATGCCTTGGCTCCTCCCACCCGCCAGAGGAAGGTGAAACACAACCACTGGGAAGAACCACAAATGGTTAAGAGCTGCCCTGAAAGCAACCTGCCCCCCAAATGAAGGGTCACCAGAACGAGCCCTGTGCAGCCCCATGTGCTGTGAAAGGCTGGTAAATCCAGCTGTGTGACAGCAGAACAGAATTTTATTCCAGGTTTTCTTGAAGCACCACCGTGACTGACACAAATGCTCCATCTGGAAGAAAGCCAACAATTAATCAGGATTCCTTAGAATTTGGAGGTAATTTTAGCAGAACAAGAAATGCAGAAGTATCGGTGAGTCCTGAACATTCCTCCAGGACAAAAATCTATTACTTCATATAAGTCCATTAAAACACTTCATCCAGCCCCTTTAATCCCTCTTAACAGATTTGCTTTATCACAGAGGAGCTAATCCTCTCCCACCTGTCTTTATGATATGGAACCATAAACAAGAGCAAGTACTTTTCATTTGTTAGGCATTATCCCCCCTCGGATAACGCCCTCGCTCCCCCAGCATTACTGTAATGGAGCTGTCTTTGGAGAAACACCCCAACTCCCAGGGCAAATTCTCACCCTGGCCATGGATTCCTCTGGCAAGGAACGTGGAAACTTTATCTACCCATTGCTTTTATTGCTTAATTACTGCTCCCTAAACTCATCTCTTATCATGAGTTTCGAGGCACTAAGCAAAGCAAGAATTCCAGATTGCTGGACTTCCCCTTTTCCTTCAACCCACACCTTACACATCCGAGGCCTCCGCTGTTAGGACCAGATGGCAGCCTCGGTCAAATCCATCACCCACCCGTGCAATTAGGTCAGTAGGTCAGCTCAACTTACTGCCTGATTACACCATCATTTCACACAGGCTCCTCTTGGCTTCTCAAAGTAAGACCTCAAAAGTATCAGGAAAAAAACGTAATTTTTATGAGCTACATTGCAACAGGCTCTTGACAGACCGGTGCTCTGCAGACATGGAGGAGTAACCACAAACCAAATCTGGGGTTGAAGGACTGAAATCTGCACTTCAGTGCCCCAATTGCTGGAAATCCCCTCAGCAAACCCCCTTCCAATAGAACACAGCATCCTTGGGTGGCCATTGCACTGTGGAAAGTAGCACAGACTACAGTGGCCGACCACTTGGGGCATATTTAAAGTGTCTCTTCAAGCTGTGGAGGCTTCACAGCTTCGCTTCATCCACCTGTCAGCTTGCTCCCTTCTCTTTCATGTGCTCTCATGCAGCCCTGCGTGGTTCTGCATCCCAAGACCCATCTGCCTGAATGAATGCCCACTGGAATTCCCATTTCCATGGCAGAGCAGCAATGACCTTACGTTCCAGAGTACCCAGAAGGGAACTCAGATCTATTTGTCTGACAAAATGCAAAGCATACAGCATCTGACCCAAGAGAAAAAACACATTATTCTCGTTTTTCTCACACTGCCTGCTCTACCTGGCAATTAGAAAATCACGTCAGAGCTGCAAGAAACTGTTTTCTTCTCTTTGCTGTGTAATCCCAAGTCAAATTTTTCTCCAACTTCTGCCACCTGAAGTTATTCCCAAAATCTGGTTAGTAAAGTTAGTGAGACTAACTAGAGCACAGCTTTTGTTTTAAAAAAGAGATCTGAAACAGTGCCATGACAGAGCTCCCGATGGAAGACAATCATTACAACACGGAGAACACGTGGGTCCTTTGGGATTTCTTCTCTGCTGCTAGGAACCAACCCAACCCCCGGAGAAGTTGTCTGGCTGAAAAAAGAGACAGGTACAGAGGGCAGTTTTCCAAGCAGCAGCCCTGTAGCCAAGGCCCCGAGCAGGGAGCTGGGTGTGATCCAGCTGAGGAGGCAGTCGGCTCCGTGCTCCCGGGGTCAGCACACGGTGACCAGCGGACATCTCTGGCCGGCCGGACAAGGCCCCCAGTGTCTCTGCGGGGCCACTTGCAGCTGTCACGTTAGAGACGCGCGCTGGCAGCGAGGAGTGGAGTCCTGCTCCTCAGGAACGGCCCTCTCCTGCCTTTGCCTCCTCTGGGGAGCTCTCGGAAAGCGGAATCCATGTGCATCCACTGCCCCCCAGCCCGTCACTTCTGCCTCACAGAGAGGGGCAGCACCACCCACATCCTGCAAAGCACTCCTAGGTGTGCTCAGAGGATGATTTCACTTCGTACCTCTCAGGGGTCATCTGTGCTCTGTGATAAAAAGGCAGCTTTTCAGTCAGCTCCATTCCATGACACTGCATCAGCTGGGATGGCATTAACTACCAAAAGGAGAGCTTATTCAAATCATCACCGTGCTGGGAGTCAGAGCAGCTTGAATATGGCAATTCAAAGCAGCAGGACTTAAAAAAAACAAGATATGACACATTTGTCAAGTCATTGCTGTGTTCTGAAGTGGAGTTTCTCTAGAACCACTTACTCTGAACACCATGTGAAATTACATCCATTTAAAACTTTTAAAGTTCAGGAGAATTGTGATGTAACCTTGACCCACATGAGGAACAGAATGAGGTCTCCCCATTCACTCTTAATGAAAAGCTTTTCCTGTTGAATGTGTGTTAAATGGCCACAAGTAGCTGTGACACTTAGGTCACCCTTAAGAGCCTTTAATTTAAAGACAGAAGATTCAGTTGACATTGGAAAACGTATGGGAAAAGAACCGAGTAAGTCATAGACATAGGCCCAAACACACACATTCCCAGATTGCAGAGCTACCAAACTACAGCAACACAATTGCTGTTTTTCATCCTGCCTCCAAGCTCTTTATTTAGAATTGAGTTGGGGAGATTAATTTCTTCAGCTGCTGCAGAACTTTACCAGCCAAGAATTTCCTATATAAGAAAATTTTAAATGGCTTTGCATGTTAATGTGGTATTCCTTAAGAAACAACAACAACAAAAAAAAAACAACTTGGAAGTTGTGGTTTCCTCCTCCACAACTGCATTTCCAAATGCTTTGGTAAATAAATAGAGCCTCCATTTCTTGGCACTGTTAAGCACAACACAGATTCAATTGTATTAAACATCCCTTGTTTGATATGGAGTTGGCTTAAACTTAAACTTAGGTAAACTAAACTAGAGCACAGACTAGTGGCTTTGAAGTATCAATAGGAGGTTTTTGCCACCTGACAGACCTGAAGGAGGAACAGCCCAGCAATACACACGTGTAGCTCATGACCTATTATAACAAAAGAACTCCAGAGGCATTTTCATTAATTAATATATTTTCTGCATTATAGTTAACATATGTACTTTCTTCGTGTCATCCTTATTTCGTTAAGTATTGATATTTTGTTATATTCAGACATGAGTACATTTTCGAAGTCTTTTGCAATAAATATCATAAAATAATAGAGATTCACATAATAAATATTCTTTACAATAAAAAAAGTTTTAACAGACTTTTGTCTTAAAAATAGTTGGGATTCAACTTTGTGTTTTATACATAAAATATACAAAAAAGGACCACAATTTGTGGCTAAGGCAATAAAACAGGGACAGAATAAAATTATAAAGTACATAGCAGAGCTAAACTCACTAAGCCAAAGGATCACAAGAGACTTGAAGGATTCAAGAACATTTAGGTGACTCAATGACACCTGAAGGCTGTTTGGATATATGAACACCACCAACTTTAATATCAACTGATACTGACAGACTATAAAAATGGGATTAGGAGGGTGGAGTGAGCAATATCCTTCAGAGATTGGACAGCAAAAGAAACAAATGAGTATGCTGCAGCATCTCCAATGTGAAGATCTACAAAGTGTAGCAAAAACTGAAGTTACAGTGAAAATGTAAAAAAAAAAAAAAAAAAAAAGAGGCAGGGCAGTTCTCAGGCCTGAGAATGTTCCAAAAGTTAAGACAAAAAGAGAGAGGGGGGAAAAAAAAGATGCAAAAAAGAAGCAGGCTGCTAATAGAAGAGTCAGGCCTTTCATTTGGTGAAGCCTTTATTTTACATCCCTCCTCAGAAAGAACACACACAAAAAGTTATTTCACAATCCAGCTCACTCAGGAAAGTTATTCTTCCTCGGCACCCGGGAGGTTAAGGAAAAAAACCCATAAATTGCTGAGAACAAAAAAAAAAAAAAAAAAAAAATCTTTGGGAAGATATTCACAGAGCAAGAAGCTTCAAGAGCCCAGTGAGCCCTCACTGTCTCTTTCCGGAGTGGTTCAGTTACAAACTCAAAGGCCCTGCCCAAGGAGCGGCAGGTGCAGATCCCAGGTCCACACTTACCAAAGAGCAGCAGCGACTGCGTGAAACGCTCCGCACTCAGCCAAGGAGGAGGAGGAGGAGGAGGAGGAGAGCAAAGATGCAAGGGGAAGAACTCACGTATCTGAGGCTGGGGAGACAGAAAGGAAAGGAAAAGAACAGTCCTCCCGAAATGGGAGAGGAGGGGGGAAGAAGAAAACATGGTGGGGGGAAGCGGGGGGAAAAATCAGCTACAACCTGAAAAACTGAAGTTGGAGGAAGTAAACCTCCCTCCCAAAATCATGAGGGCTTGCCCTGACCCCGGGAGGGGCAGCTCTCCAGTTTACAATAGACCGTGTTGGAGTTCTTGCACCGGCAGCCCGGACGATTGACTCGGTCGTAGCACCCCCGGCAGAGTTTGAGGCATCCTTTGGCCGGGGGGTAGCAGAGCAAGCAAGGCAGAAACAAGGACATGGCTCCCATGCACAGGTACCTAGAACAGCAGTGTGACTGGGAGCAGGAGCAGGGATTATCCGCGTACGAGTCCCCTTCATCGTCGTTGGAACAGTGGTAGAAGACCCCTTTGACCAGGCACATGCAGGTGCCGTACTCCACCATGCTCTCGGCCGAGCACAGGCACTGCCGGTTGCAGGCCAGGCAGGAGGGCAGGGCCCGCGGCGCCGTGCACTCCCCGCACTTGCACTTCCCGCACCGCTCGCAGATGAACTTGTGCTGCGTCAAGTCCTCTTTCAAAGGCCCCTTCAGATCGTCCGCGACCAGGGCCGACTGCTTGGGCTGCGCCCGGACCGTCCGCTCGGATCTGTGGCCGGAGCCGGGCCGCGAGGGCGGCGAGCGGCCCAGCAGCCCCTGCTCCGAGGAGGCGCTGCTGCCGCTGCCCGAGCTGGCGGCGCTGCCCGTGCTGGTGGATCGGCTCAGGACCGGAGCCCGGGCGCTTTGCTGATGCGCCACGTGCCCCGCGTGGCCGGGCCTGTGCTCGTAGTTGTTATTCACATTAATCGGTATAATCTCGTGAGTCCTCTCGTGCTTCTCCTGCCTCGGCGCCGGCCGCGGACCCGATTTCTTCACCACCGACGGCCCCTCGGTGTACTCGTTGCTGCCCCTGATGGCCTTGATCTGGTCCAGTGACAAGATGGTCGTGGGCTGGCTGTCCCTGTCATAGTCCAAGCGCTGCCGGCTGTCCAGGGAGGGCTGCTGAATCACCACCAGGGAGCCGCCGCTGCCGTGCTGACTTTGGGGCTCCATCTGTAGGGATCTCTGCTGCTGGCATTCAGCGGGAACCTGGCATGCATCTGAAATCCTAAAATAAGGAAGGAGACAGGAGGTGTAAATAAACACTGCGTGTGTACACACACACACACGAGATCAAGGGCAGCAGGGGGATAAAGCACGGGATACTTTCTGAAAGCAGAAATCATCTGGCAAAGCCCAAACTGCCCCAGCCACCTGGTACTGATCACTTTCAGCAGGGGATTACAGCAATGCTGAGGATCTGGCCAAAGTCCAGTAATGGGGAGAGTCTGGGTATGGCATCATAGATGAGGAATGCAAAGGAGACCCCATGCCATTAACAAAAAAATTTAAAAAAATAAAAATCCAGTATTAACTTCTATGCTTACTTGGCAAGCCATGGGAAGTGCCTCTCCCTTGCTACTGAACTCAACATCTGTCTCCAGCAACCCCGACACCGAGTTGGAAACGGCCAAGAACACCACCGCGTTCATGTTCTGTGTGGCAGAGTGAGGAACATGCCCAATTCTCGCTCTTCTGTCTGACTCTGCAGCATCAGAAAGCTCCACAGATTTGCTTCCTAGTGCATTTGGAAAGTCTCCCTCCTAAAGTGACGTGTGTGCATTACAGAGTCCTGAACTAAGTGCTGTCAAGGGGCCAAGACGTTTTCTGTGAGAAAGTAACTCAGCCTACAGATCTAATATGCTCCTTTATAAAATTAAAGCAAGGGTGCAAACAACCTGTTTTCAAATGTTTCCTGACCACAGGCCAGAGTGTGAAAGAAAAATGGGGTAGAAAAGGCTTAGATGAACTAGGTGTCAAACAAAAAGCACCTGAGGATTCACCAGAATGTTAAGGGCAGATAAAAACCCCTCAACAACAACCTCAAAACACAAAGAACAAACCCATTTTCACGAGACAGAATAAAAGCTTCTCCAACAAACAGAACATCTGCTAGTCTATCTTTCAAATAGTAGAATAGTAGAGATGTTACACGTTTCCATCCCTTTCCATCCCTGCCTCGCCAGAAACAGGAAGATCGCAACACTGATTGAGAAAACGGCAGTGACAGTTCTGCACCCACACAACAATGTAGCTCAGTATCTAACGTGCCACATTTCTGCAGGGAACCAAGACAACAAACTGCTTTTCTTTACTGTCAGCCAAAGGAAAAGTCCCTTTTCACTCCACCCGAGATGTCACAGGTGTTTGTTCACCTGAAAGCAGAGAAAGTAAGTGCTATTTCCAAAACTCATCCAATAATCCTAAGGAAGTGTCTTGCCTACCCGGACCACAGCCGGCATGGAGCTGTTCCCACTCCAGAGACAAAAAAAGCACTGTGCTGTGGAAGCACAGAAAGGACAAGAAGAGGAAAGGTTTCTTCTAACAAGCAGCCACCATGGGCAGAAAGTGACAGCTTCTAAGACACAAAGTCTTAGTCCTCACCCAGTAGTCAAAGATTTCCTTTTACAGCTAACATCACCTGTGTGGGCTTTGTGGTCACCAGATTAAACAGAAAAGCCAACACTTTCACTTCTAATTCACAGAACAGAATCACAGAAGGGTTGGTTGGAAGGCACCTAAAACACTGTGCAGTCCCAAAGCCCCTGGCCATGGGCAGGGACACCTTCCACCAGGCCAGGTTGCTCAGAGCTCCATCTGACCTGGCCTTGGACATTTACAGGGATGGGGCATTCAGGGCTTTTTCCTGTGCCAGTGCCTCACCACCCTCCAGCGAAGAATTTCCTCCTACCCCACACAACAAGCCGCCTTCTTCACGAGCACTGAATACAAATCCACAACAGACCAAGGGTGAATGAATGCAAAACGGAAAAGATTTACAGCTGTACCAGCCAGGAGCTGGGCTCCCTAGGGGATGAAAAACAATATCCCAAGAAAATGCGAAAGACATCCAGTGCCATCTTTGGGGGGAAAGCGCAACATCAACGCGGCGCAGACTGACAAGCCCAGCTGCAGACCGGGGCGAGAGTTGAACCAGCCACCTCCACCCCCGCGCAGATCGCTCGTAAACCGCTTCCCCCCGGACAATAAAATAAAAACGAGTAAAGCAAAATAATAAAATAACGTACGGCGCAGGCGGCGAGAGCCCTCACGGTTCTGCACCCGGGGCTGCGCTCCCTCCTCGCACCTCGGGGGTGGGATCCCGCTTCCCTCCCCTTCTCCACAGCCGGTCGGACACGCCGCCAGNCTCGTTCGCAGCCGGCCGCTGTCCCCAGCGAGCCTTCCGGCAGCGGCCGGGTCCCTGCATTCCGGGAGGGGGCCGGTGGTCGGGGCCGCCCCTCTTCGGGCGGGCGCCGCAGCGCCCCGCGGCACCTGCTCGCCGCGGCAGCGCCGGCCCCGTTGTGAGCGCACGGCGGGTCCCAACTTACTGAAGTGCAGGGAGCCACCGGGAACGGCAAATCCAGCGGGCGGGGGGCGGAGAGACCCCGGCTCCTCGCCGACCCGGCCCCCGGGGCGGGCAAGGCCGGCGGGCTGCGCTCCTCGTCCCCACACAGCCCTCGCTCGCCGATCTCTACGTCCTACTGGGCCAGCGAGGAAAAGCCCCGCTCCTCTGCCCGCCGCAGCCCCCCTCTCCCGGGGGTCAGCATGCAGCGGCCCGGGCCCCCCGGGGAAGCGGCGTTCTCCTTCGGCCGCGGCTCTCTCGGTCCAGAGGCGACGGGGAGCAAATCCAGCCCTTCCTGCAAAGCGGAGCGTCTGGATCGAGCCTCAGGCGGCTGCAGGCTGCGGCAGGCAGCGGGGCTGGTACGATGCAGGTCTCCGGGAAAAGGCGGCGGGTGCGCAGCTCCTGCTCCGGCTATTTGTTTTATTTCCCTTGGCGATCGCAGAGTGCAGGGCTGCGGTCCTGCTCCAGCGCTCGGCTTCACCGCATGGTCCTTGCCGCAAGTCCCGTCTGGCAAAGAGCAACCGCAACCTCTGGTGCGAAAGATCTGGCTGGGGTTTTTTTCGTTTCGATTTTTTATTTTCTTTTCAAAGCAATCACGAAGCGGCTCTGGCTCTCCGGGCAGAGCTCAGCGAACTGCGAACGAAGCCAGAGGCAGCGCAATGCAATGGCCCTGCGAGCTCCCCGCACACAGCCATGTGCTGGCTGTCGCTGCCGGGGGCCGAGTGACAGGCTCGGGGCAGGGGCAGGACGCGGCGGGGAGAGGCGGCCTCGCACGCCGCAGTCTGGCACCGAGGTCTCCGCAGGCTCGAGAGGGTCGCGCAAGGCTCCGACGCGCCGGAGACCCCGCGCCGGGCGGGACGGGCGAGCACCGACCCGGAGGTTCTCCGTGAGCAGCGAATCGCGCCCGGCTCAGCGCTGCTGGCCCGGGGAGCCGAGCCCCGGCTCTCCCGCCCGCTGCCCCGCGGAGCAGCGAGCGCGGCTCGCCCGCACCTCCCGCACGCCTCGCAGC
>VZRX01021651.1:179727-211084 GCA_013398075.1 Notiomystis cincta | reverse complement strand
GCCCCGCCGCCCCGCCGGCAGAGGGAGCGCCCCGCGGCTCGGCCCGGCGGAGCCTGGAGGTGCCCGGTCCGCACACGCTGCGCTCGGCCGGACGGGCAGAGCCCATCGAGCGGCCGCGGCACCGCCGGACACGGGGCTCTGCTCAAGGGCTCAAGTTCTGCCACGCTCCTCTGACAGCGTTAGAGGGAGATTCTTGTCTGTGTTTTACCGTCAGCGCCTTTCAGGCCAGGTGGAATAGCCCTTCGTTTATATTGACAAGCTATGTTCTGCTTCTTTCAGCCTACTGCAGAGGCAGCCGAGGACCCGAGAGAAGCATTCACTCTTGTCATCCTGCCACGATAGGAAGCGGCTCTTCCCACCGTTTCGCGGCTGGCATGCAGAGAGATGGTACGGGTGACTGACCCGCTTGTCTCTCTCCGGCCTTTCCAGCCCTGCCTCGGCGAGGTCCCATCCAGAGCGCAGCACTGCGTCTCTGCCACGGTGCAGAGCAATACAGGGATGCTTTCCAAGCCAGTAGCCTTATGGTCAGATATTATCTTTGCCGTATGTTTTTGGGGGGTTTTGGTTTGGTGGTTTTTTTGTGTGAGTCAAGTATTTAAACAGGCAATCAAAAGAATATGGGAAAGTGATGTAAAGTACATCAAAATTCTGAGAATTATTTCATAACAACATGCAAAGTATTGGAACAGTTGAGACTTCCAGTACTTGGCTAAACACCGCTGCAGCCCTAAGTTTATCTGAAACATACTAACAATCTCTTTCACAAAACAAAAAAACATTCTCCCACCTTTTGCTCCGAAGAAAAGAAGTATGTACTAAGGATATGTGGAGCTGCTGGGCAGGACCATTCATCCACAAGCAAACAGGATCACACCAGCACAAAGGTGGTGGTGCTCGGTGGTAGTCTGTGCACCCAGCTCACACTGCTGGATGTTGTACAGTCATTTTTCACTAAACTTCACTGAGCTCGAAGAGAAATCACCTAAACTTCATTTCTGAATTTTTCATCATTATGTACAACCTTTACCTGGACCACCTATTTCTCTATGAAATAAATTTTGTGTGCATTAGAGGTTCTATACTGAATACTAGAATTATTACTATAATACTAGTACTATTACTAGTGCTAATAATAATAATACTTCCAATACTTCTGAGTTTGTAATTAACAGATTGCTGATACAGACAAACCATAAATACCATCTTCCAATGACAGAGGCTCAAAGGACAAACAGTGGCATAACAATCCTTGGTGAGGAATAAAAACATTCCAAATCAGCATTAATATTGCTGGGGGATTTAGAAAATGTGGTTGTTCACCAAAAGCATTCTCAGACACATCTCAAGCACAAAGTACAAAACCATTTTTCAGTGAAATCCATCTGAAAACTTTGAAACCTCTAAGAGTTCAAATGAATAAAAAATCCAACTGAAGAACCAAAATTACTTTGAAAATGAAAAACAAACATTACTCCTGCAGAATAGTCTTAGTGGTGCAAGTTCATCTTGGAGCCTTTGGAGGTCACAGGGCTCTCTGCTCACACAAGTCCATATGCATTTTTCCTAGGATAACACCATAAAAACACCTCAACACCTTTCACATCTCTAAAGCCAGTACCACCTTAAGAAAACCTATGCCAAGTGTGAGAGCTTGATTTTAGAAACATAATACTGAGCTTAAATGGGTCAGTCAAATAGTCAAGAGTCCTGGCAGGTGTTTACTATCACCTGGCACCTGAATTAATACTTCACTGAAGGAAGGGAAAACTCTCCAGCAATATCCAAAGGCTCTCCACAGGCTCAAGCAAACATTCCTGCACCTCACACAAGCCCATCTTGTTGGGTTATTACTGGAAATTATAGCAGTGAGACGTCCTGATCAGAAAAAGGAGACCTACATTCTGGATAATGAACTGGCACTTGCAGCTACATCCTGGCACGGCCTTAACTTGAGGATTGACAGGCAGGAATCCGAAGCAACAAAGTTCTTTTCCATCTCCAACCCATCATCTAGAGGTGCCCCCACTGACAACAAATGAGGAGAGACCAGCCCTCTATGCCTGAAGTTAATCCTTCTGAAAAACCTCCCCGAGTGGGGTTCAAGAGCCCAAACAACAGCCGAGAGCCATGATCCAATCCCTGTTTCCACCTTCACTTTGAGGATCACGTACTGGAAATGATCTCCACAATCTGCAGTCAGATTCCCCCTCAGGGCAGTCTGAGTGCCAAAAGGTGCATTGGACAGAATGAAAGCACAGTCCATCCTCAGCTTTTTGTTTGGTTGTCTTCCTAACCCACACCTAGAAGCAACTTTTATCTCTAGGTGCCTTAACTGACCTTCATAAAGATGCACTGGATAAACTGTGATCCTCCTGCTATCAGTAACAACTATTTCCATGGTGCATCCCACCTGGGAATATTATTCCATTTTGCCCTAATGCCTTTGCTAAGGCACACACCCCAGTCCAGAAGGACACACGCTCAGCCTCAGTCACAAAGCCAACAGGGCTTTGAGGAGACTCGGCAGAGAAAGTGTTTCCTTTTATGCAAATTATTTGTCACTTCATAACCAATCTTCACAGCTGCAAGAACATTTCTAAGGTTACAGAGGAATTCAAAGGCAACTAAACCCCCCCCTCCACTAGCATTTATAACAAAATTAAGAACCACATTGTTGTGCCAGTCTTACCTGTAGATGTGTAAGCCACGTACTTCCCCCACCAGCCATGATCTTGCAGAGGTGGCGCCGGGAGAACCAACTGGAACCTGCAGCTCCCCAGAGCTTTGTGTGTCACGGCGGGTGAGGTAGTGCCAGGTTGTAGTTGTTGACAACTTTGTAGTTGTCAGTGCTTGAATAGTCTCAGAGACTCTCAGTGCTTGTTTGGGTAAGACCAGCATAACTAATTTTTTAACACACCACTAGGTCTATATATACTACAAGGCAAGAGGAAATGGCCTCCTCAAGGTGTGCCAGCGGAGATTTAAATTAGGCATCAGGAAAAATTTCTTCACTGAAGGCACTGGAACAGGGCTGCCCAGGGAGTTGGGTTGAGTCACTAACCCTGAAGGGATTTAAAAGGTGTGTAGATG
Source organism: Notiomystis cincta (assembly GCA_013398075.1). Taxonomy (NCBI): domain Eukaryota; kingdom Metazoa; phylum Chordata; class Aves; order Passeriformes; family Notiomystidae; genus Notiomystis; species Notiomystis cincta. The sequence goes on along the minus strand of VZRX01021651.1, from coordinate 207,994 downwards.
TGGCACTTAGGGACTGGTCAAATGGTGACTTGGCAGCACTGGGTTGATGGCTGGACTCAGTGATCTTAAAGGTCTGTTTCCCAACCTAAACGATTCTGTGATTTAAAACCCCCCAACAAACCAAGAGTTATGAAACACTGTTGTAATAGCAAGTGCTGTGTGCAGCTTCTCAGCAGCTCACATGAAATCTTGCTGGCTCTGGCTTACACAGGTGCCTGAGATGAATGAAGCTGCTCGCAGAGCCAGACACCATGGGTGCCGTGGTGAAGGCATACCCTGACACGTACAGTGAATCACTTCAGGGTAAGGAAGAGAAAGTGAAGGCTGATGTGGTAGCATTTCCCATCACCCCTTCTACCAGACAGGTTGACCTTTATCTGAGATCAAAGGCAGCGCTGGCTGGGGATTTCTCCAGCTCCTGTGCAGGGACTGCTCTCAAAGCTCTCCGAAGACGCGTGGCCCGTGTGCCACTGCCTCTTGCCGTAACTGCGTGGGCTGGGGAAAGGCACACAGGAAATCCTCACTTACAAATAGAGCCTGGAGTTTTCACTTCAGGAGATAACATCAGTTTTTCTTAGAGGCAGAGGAGACAGTGAAAGGCAGCAGCCAGGCAAACCTCCAAGAACAAAGGGACGAACCTCGAGGTGAACCTGCCTCATGAACATTTGAATGTGGAATCAAAGCACCGGGGAAATGCTGCAGAGAGAGGGGTTTGGTCTGTGCCCAAATTCAGCACAAATTAAACAGAAAGAAAATGCCAAGGTCTGTAAAATAGGCTGAGAGTCTGAGAACACACTTCCCCTTCCCGTCTCTTGCACTGTATCAAAGAAACTGGTATTTTCCTTGGGTAACCAGAGGCAAAACTTCGCTCTCCTAAGGGTAGGCCACAGCAAGGCTCTTCATTTTCCACCACTCCTCTGCCACACAGGCAACTGGTACCTTTACACCTCTCCTTCAGGTATCCATAGTTATTGTTTACTGATCAAGTTCAGTCTTCCTTGGAGAGCTGCCTCTGTAGTCTCCACATGTAGCTGCTCCACAGGTTGCCTGCATGTGCACAAGATACTCTGCTAAGCTACTGACCATATCTTCATTAATTTGTATTAATTGTTAACTGTTTAGCTAATATGACTAAATCTGCCTATATAAACAGCTTTGTGGAAAAGGAAAATTATCATTATTGCTGAATTACCAATAACAACTTAAGCAAATTACCATTTGCTGAATACCACGAATAACTTACTCCCATCTATCAAAAATTATCTGCAACTCCCTGTTTCCTATCCTAGCGCTGAGCAAACTGCCTTTTCCATCCCACTGGGACACAATTCCTTGCACAGACACAAACCTCTCCCATTTCTGTTGGACAAGTGGCTGCTCCCCAGGAGTGGGCTCCTTTCCTGGGGGAGAGGAGAAGCTCCCTGCTAATTTAAATACATGGCTCTGTGCATGTTTTTATTATCTAAGCACTTGTGGTGACTCGGGTGTTAGCACAGCTCCAGGAATGCCTCCTGTTTATCAGGTTGTGCAATCCGTCACTGTCAGCTGGAGGAGGTCTCAGGAGCAGCGTTTCTAATTTGATTTGAAAATATACATGGAAACCTGAGCCTGCTTTTAGCAAGAATGATGGGGTTGGCCTAATGAACACAATCTCTCTTGTCGCTCTCGAGAACAGTGTGTCAACAACCAAAGTTTAGGTTCCCTCCGTGCTGCAGCAGCTTCTGTGGGGAAGCAGTAGCTTCACATCTCTGTCATGTTCTTGGTTCTGGTCTACCACCAAAAGCCATTTCAGTGAGATTCTAACAGGCAAATGCAATCAGGGAGGAAGTTTTTCCATGGATCCCTTGAAGAGAAGTTTGCAACAGGCCTTTTTTTTTTTTCCCATGGCAACTTCTGCCTCTGAGCGTTCACACACTTGTGTGGTACTGAATGGTGCTCAGAAAGTGTGTATCTAGAGAGCCAGTTCTCAGATAGCTCAGAAGTTGTCATTGCTTTCCCACCAGAAACTGGCTACAGGAAAAGAAACATGCCACAGGAGCCACATGGATTTCTGGCTGCAGCATCATCCACTTCAATACTTATGGATTTTAACTTCTCAGGGGAAAAACCAAATAAACAGCCCCCATCTTTCTTTTATTCTTTTATGGCTGAAAAGATAAACCTCTTACCACAAATGTACAAGACTACTGTGATGTCACTTTGCCACATCCCAACGAGAGAATGATAAAATATAATTTGCTATTAACTTCTATTTTTTCATCCTTTTTCCATTTTTCGGGTCTTGCTTCTCTGACAGATTCCGCATTTGGCAATTCAGGTATAAAGTGCCAAGACACCCCCTGCATGTTTGATGTGGTTTGTTGTATTCTAGAAGAGCTTGCCAGGCACATCTTGGAATTTTGCTCCGTAGTAACAACAACCTGGCTAAGGAATACTCGGTGTCAAGGGATGGATTCTGTTCCTGGGGAAATCAAACTTAACCTTGGTTCCCTTTGAGATTGAGGAAGTCAGGAGACTTCAGTATTTTGGAGACTGTAAAAAATATTACCCCTCAAGAGCCTTTGAGTCAGATTTCTCGCACCAAAAAGGACTGGGGAAGCCCCTGACAGTGAAGAATGGGGAAGCCCCTGACAGTGAAGAACAGAAAACACACATGGCCCTGCACATGCTGGCACGTTGCTGATGAAAGCCCCCTCACTTCCATCGGGGTGGGACACAGGCTGCTCGAGCTCCACACAAGCCATGGGGAAAGCCTGCACTGCCTCTCCTGCTGGCTCCCACCCAGGAGGACAAGTACAGACACACACGCGACACAGGGAGGTTGTGACACCAGAAACCGTGTGTGTTTGTGTGTGTTTGGGGGGGTGGTCCCTCTTTTAGCTTCCCTCCATGACTCTCTACTTGGAAACCACTCCTGTGGGTCTTCTTTCTTTCCCTGATCAATTAAACAGGCTGTCCTTGAGAAGCCAAAGAATTTCAATGTACAAAGACCACATCTACTACTGAAACAGACCCAGTTTAAAGTATCTCAACACCTAGTCAGGATTCTGTCTCTATTGCCTCCCAAGATCAGTAGTTTTGAAATTTATATGCAGAAAATGGAATTTCCTCCTAAATTAGCCTGCCACTAACCTTCCAAAACACTGCAGTGATGCTGCTGCAAAGTGACATTTCTTGGAGCAGCACTGTAATACCAAAGCATTCCCACGGGAGAGACTGCACTGTTACCTACAGCAAACTGTCCACAGATTTACAGCAGTATAATCCAGCCTAAAAGAAGCATCTGAATAAAGATAAGAATGTCAAATGTGCCCAGCTGAAAACCAGAAACCCCATTTTATATTACCTTAGAACTGTGGACATCATTGCCTGGCTGAAGTCAGTGTTTGCAGCAATTCCTCATCCTGTTTGTTAAATAGAAGAAAAAAAAAAACCCTGACAACAATCCCCTAGGGAGTTCTAGTCTGTTCTACAGACAGAAACCTCAGAGTATTCAAGAAAGGTCATCTTCAGCTCCAGCAGATATCGAGGTCAACAGCTCAGCTATTATTTATGTCCATACCTCTCAGAGTAGTGAAACAGCTGTCACCACCTGGCTGGATTTCAGCTCTGCAGAGGGCAATTATCAAAACCTAAGCATCAATCTGTTAGAACTTATGCACCACTCTGTTCTGAAGGCAAACCAACATGACTTTTCTAATTCTTTTCCAAATCTCCCATTTCCAAATAAATATAAACCTTTATGCACCTAAGATCCAGTTTTCAATACATTTTACCATATTCTGAGTCTTTGCTGCAGGTATTGTACAGGGGGAAAAACAAACAAACCAAGACCACACCTTTCTTTTACTCTTTTATGGTTGAAAAGACATGGAAAAGATCTCTCACCACAAGCCTAGAAGAGCACAGCAGCTCAGCAGTAGCGCTACTCATATTTCATCACACACCAACAGTGTGAAACATGGGAAGTAAATGGAAAACAACATTTTTGGAGCTGGACTGATGTCAAGAATTACCTTTCAAAACCATCTGCTGGGTTTTTTTTTAAACTTGCCACATAAAAAAAACAACAACTTTGAGTCAATTACAAACACTCCTGTAGACTCATTAGCTCCTGCAGACTGAATTTTCCAGGGTGCCAATTGCTATAAAGTAAAAGTGCTCAGCACTTCTTAGGAAGACACAGAAAGAACCCTTTGCTCAGAGAGCTCTTTCTAAGACAGGAAGGGACAATTCCTATTGTCCCTGGGCAAAGAAAAGAGGGGTTGAAAGGAAGGACCATGTCAGGAAAACCAAGCTGAGATGCTGAGAACTTCCAAGGCATACATTTTCTAAATTACATCCCTCCTTCCACGTGCTGTTAGGTATTAGGATACCCACAGGTATCCTAGTTTGTGTGTATAAAGATGCAAAGTTAATGTGAGAGATGTGGTAAATGTGGAATTATTCCCTGTCTGCTCCTTGAGGAACAGCTAGAGCAGCTCTACTGTTCCTGCTAAAGGTAGCTTACACAGGAGACAGTTGGTCCATCAGCTCTGTTTTGAACTTAGGCTTTGGGCTAAAATTAAAAAAGCCTGAAAAAAAATATTTTCTCTGTGTATTTCATGACAGAATAAGCTCAGCCAAAGCTTATGAATGTAACTGCATTACTTGTTTGTTTGAGGAAACTTGCCATGTTCCAAATCACCTCCACATCATCAATATTTTCAGCGCCAGTGGCTGTTCTGCTGAATTGTGTAGAGGAAAACAATCCTTCCTGGCAGGGAATGGGGAGGAAGCAGCACAACAACGCCTCTGTTAAGAGAGATGGCTTGCAAAGGTGTCACAAGAAGAGCTGTCTGGGATAGTAGCTCCAGGGAAGGAGGAAGGTGGAAAGGACAGAAGTTGGCAAGAGCTCAGCAGGAATAGATTGATACAGTCAGATCGATGTTTTGTCAGAAAAGTGTTAAAAGCTTCTTTCACGTTTCACAAGAGGATTTATTACTGTAATTCCTCTGGTTTCAGCACCTTTCCCCCTGTATCCAAACACCATGTTTGAAACCACTCTGTTCCAAATTATTGTCTGCTGTGAGCTAAGTGAACACCATCTATGGTGAGACAGGCAGTGACTGTGCTCCTGGAAAACAAACAGCTCTGTAGCATAGCCCAGATCTTATTATTAGAGGTATTACTTATTAGCAGTCATTAAATTAATTGCTGTATTTGTAAGCAACTCACAGAGGCTGATAGAACCTGTGCTGAGGGGGTGGCTTGGTGGGAAGGTCTAGGAAGGAGCAAACCTGCCTCTATCCCTGCTCCGAATGCGCCATCGCAGAAAGGCTTTGGCCAGGCTACATTCTCTTCTAACTTTGTCTTTCTCTGTTTCCCCACCCAACTTCATACAAATTCTTACAAAGGTTATGTACAGACTTGTACAAAATGGAGACTGACACTGGCTCTTGGAGGGTTTCCCAGAGCAAGTTTAACAGAGATTATATAACACGTTACATCTGTGTTGGTTGGTTGGGGTTTTTTTATTTTTAATATAGATGTCATTACACTACCAGTTTGTCCTTCCCAGCTTAACCCTCCAAACACCCTTTCAAAATAGGTCATTATGTTTTGCAGAGATTAAAAACTTGAGGTTATGATGTGAGTTTTGTTCCCAGCCCTCACTTTAGATAAGGACAAGTGTGTTCTAACTGGAGGGTCTTAGCAAGTCATAACCATTATTTTCCTTCCACACACACTCTACTACCACAGTCATGAGGGGAGAACAGTGGAATTTTAGAGCTAACACAGAATTTCACTTCTATATCCTATTTTTGAATCAGAGATCTCAAAGCAGTCTGCACAACTTGGGCTCAACTTCTGTGGCTGTGACCTTCCCTCCCAAGACAACCCAGTAGGATAAATCCAGCTTAAAATCACAGGGCACTTGTTAAGGATATTGAATATTCTCAAAAAACGAGGCTAAGTCACATCCTAATAGAACTGACTGCAAGATATAAAGCCCACCTTTGTGCAAAGCCATTGCCAAGATGCTCTTTCTGTTATTGTTGCTGTGGGTTTTCCTTCTTCTCCATCTCATTGCTTTTTTTGTGGAGTTTAGAAATAAACAATGAGCAGACTTAAGAGAAAAGAAGGAAATTTTCCATACATGCTTTCTGCTAATTTCTTTTCCTCCCCACTTCTCCTCAGATCTTTATTTCCCCAAGTTTTCCTCTTCTCATTGAGAAAAGGGGCACAATTCCCCTCCTCTCTCTTGGTATCACTACTGTACCCTAAATTTCTGAAATAATCAGAGGAGGAGGATCTAACTCTTACCTTTTTTAGTTCTGAAGTAATCTCTGCCACTTTCTATGCACCTCAAGGGTCTGAAAGAGTCAAGCTCCAGAAACAGACCTGCTACTCCAGTGCTGATGTGGTTAAGGAGATCAAAGCCAGATTCCACTTTGTGCTTAATAGTGAGACACCTCCTATCACAGGGCCAGGGTGACTGCAGCCCTCCTTCAGCTCACCTAAATCAGCATCAAAATAACACAAATCAGCCCCTACTCTGGTTAAATCGGTATTCCCACTTTCTGCCTCCTTCCAGCTCCACCACCCCCCACCTTTCCACAAAAATCAGCCGGTGATGAATTCCAGGGCAATTCTTCTAATTCACATGTTTAGTTTCAAGCATTTTCCCCATCTATTTCCTCTCCCCCTCTCCCCTTGCTGTCCATAATCAGTAAGGGCTTCACGTGCTCCAAAGCCAGCGCTTACCTTCTCACCCAGCAGACCAAGTGACCCCAAACTTCAGCTCCCCAACAGCCAAGTAGGTAAAGAACAGCTCTCCCAACATCTTCTCTTAAGTCTCCCCAGCCAGCCAGTGCAGGAAGGGGCCTAACAAAGCTGTATGCAGCCAATTGTGTTATCAGGGCACTTGGCACTACCAGCTGATCCTTGATTACTATTCATCCCTCGGGAAAATAAAACACCCCTTTGTAGTAAAAGTGTAACCGGTTACTATGAGGCATTACACACTAACAAAAGCAGCTTTTTACCAAATTCGCAGATGATGAAAGCCTGGAAGTGGAATCAGACCAAGGTAACCTGTTGTTTCTGCATGTTTCAGATAGAAAGCTGACAGTTTAACCAAGATTTTCACAGTGCTAAGAAGAAAGTGGTGGGTGAGTGGTGTCATGTATTTGTACATACAGTGGTAGTGAGTTCTGTAAAAGAAATTTTAAGGATAAAATCGCAGCAATCTTTGTGGTGTAGCACCCTACATATGCTACTGCCAGCACTGCAGCAGCCTCAGTTTTCACAGGATCTTGAACGTTTTTAACAGCTCTTTTTACCGTTTTTGTGCTTTTCTTGACATCTACACAAACACTTTCAACATGCTTTCAGATTTTCCTTTCTTTTTTACCCTAAGAGTACAGCTCATTAAAGAGCACAGCTCTCTGAAAGACAGACTTTACACTAGGCAGAAGGGTAGAATTTGCTGGCTTGGTGGAATAATCCCTACTTAGGTGGTGAGGAAGCATTCCAGAATATTAAAGGATTTGTTTGTTTGCTAATCTACTTAAGCACCCATAGGCTTTAACACCCACAACTTGTGTGCTTTAGGGATCTTTCATGTCCACGGCCACTCTCACTGCCACAGCTCTGCATTAAAGCTGCAGATTCAGCCTGCAAGCTGCTGATGGGACACCTGGAAAGAGCTTCATGGCTTTGGTCCACCCACCCACCCACCGGATCCTGCTCCACATTCCTGTATTTTAGGTGCAGTGGCAATGCACAGGTCACTCTGCTTCTCACATCCTGCACTCCCACACCCCACCCACCCAACTCTGGGATAGGACAGAGATCCAGGCAGCAGGAGCCCCCTCACAGGCACTGCAAAGGAGGCTGTGTGAGCACGTTTCACACCCTCAGTTTGGGGAGAACTCGCTGACAGGGAAGCAGGGTAGCTTTAAAGGCATTAAGCAGAGCAGGCTTGGTGTAAGCAGCTGCCCCTGTGTGAAATCTGAAGCTCTTGCCAGCGGTGTGGAGGAAAGACATGACCTCATTATTCCACAGCCCAGATAATCCGTTCCTGGATAAAGTGAGAGCTGACAAGTGTTTCACCTTGAATGTTATCAAAGGCCTTTCCACACTTGACTGATGCAGAGCCATTTTACCAAACAGGGATGTGAAAACTCCTCAGTGTTAGCAAAGGAGATAAAAAAATCCCTGGGGTGCATGGTAAATGCCACACACACAGAGGTATGAGAGGAAGAGACCAGTGGCATTCCCAGAACCATTTATGCAAATAGGATATATTTACACAAGATGATAAAATATTTTTCTCAATATATTGAGGGTTGCTGCTCTCAATTCCTTCCATCTACCTCAAGGCACTTTCTCTATGTGAGTGCTGGGGGCCTCTCCTGACATCAGCTGCCCAATCAGCACTTCCATATAGGTAGTTCAGCTCTCAGCTGGGATAAATCACTGTCTGGACCATCTTCTAGTGTCTTCCCAATGGTTGCCAAGAGTGATGCTACTCCCCTGATCTTTCAGTTAGAGGAACCCAAGCTTTACTGCCATGGATTTTACACAGGCACACGCAGACAACACGCTATCCTCCAGTTTTGTTGGAAGGGTATCACAGAATTATTTAGGCTAGAAATGAATGTTTAAGATCATCCAGTCCAACTGCTGGACCCACAATCAGTTTGAGCAATGGCTCCACGCTAGTCCAAGGGGAAGGAATGTCATCTGGTTGCCATTGCCTCCTCTCGCAACACCTGCGCTCTTGCTGGAGTCCTGCCATGCAAACACAGAGAGGGGCTCTCTCCCCCCTCATCCCTCCTGTCCTTGGCAGGCCAGTTAACAGAGAAAACACACATCTCCTTCTCCTATCAGGCCTCTGGAGTTGTTGGATTTAAGTCTGTGTGCAAGACTGAAACCATTTCAAATGTTTAACCCAGAACACGTAAAGCCCTGGTGAAAACGTGCGGCCGAGTTTCCAACAGAGCAGGTTAATAAATGAACAGGTAGCACTTGCAGAAGTAGCAGACACAAAGCCCAAGATCAGGAGGGGGTTTCAGCTGAAATATTTGTCTTCCACATGTTGACCTGCCAAATGGGCAAAACATGCCCAGCTACAACAACAATTCTGCCTCTTGCATCTACTCCCTTGGAAAGCTCCTTATCAAACTGCACGCTTCAGACCACCTGTGGTATTGTCCTCCACATCAAGGACAAAAGGGTATCAGCAAAAGCAAAGATTTTGGGGGTCCTAGGAGATAAAAATTGCTGCAATTCACTACAACCGTAACAACAATATTAAATACAAATACAAAGAGGTCCCAATGTAAAACTGATTCTCCCAATGTAACTCTGCTCCCACTGCAAACCACTTCCTGTGCCCCAGAGTGCATCAGCACAGGAGTAATCCCAAGGCTCAGGAGTGTGAATGGAAGCACAGTCAGTTTTATCCCAACTTTGGGATCACAGGAGGCAAGGCAAGTTCCTGTGCCTGCTTTTTACTAATTCTTTCAGCTCCTTTTGCCAAGGTTGTGACACCTTCCAGTGGGTGACTCCATCTTCCAGGTCCAATTCCTCCCAAGTTCTAGCACTACACACTAGGATGCCCCTAGACACTGGCATTTTGAGTGCTGGCCGTTCTGCTTCACCCACACATCAGCTACTTTCTCTGGCAGAGCCAGAAACAACAGAAACCCTCGGGCTCAGGCTGCTCACAGCCTTGACAATAATAAGCAGAGACAGCTGTCCTGCCCACCAACCTGTGTCCATCATTAAACTTCATCTCCCTGGGCACTACAGGGCAGAACACCAGATGTGGCTTCACTTTTCCCCTCTCCACACCCCATCAGCAGAGTCTGACTCCTGCTTCACCAGCAAACATCATTCCCAGCCCTCCATGGATGCTTAGTTCCTGGGGCATTGTTTAGCACCTGCCCAGTTTCTGGAGGGGAATCACCACACTTTGACATACAAAATGAGCAAAGAAGCTGAAAGGAAAGAGCCAGCATACAGAATCCACAAAAATTAGCTATAAGGATATAATATTTAAAAGGGCTGACAAGTCTAATTTCAATGATTTTGAATAACCAGCTTTGAAATAAATGATCTTAATTCTGTCTCTGACTTTTGCCCTTGCACCTGAGCTTGGTAGAACTAGTGTTCTGCTCTCATTTAGAGGCTGCAGGAAAATTATCCACAATAAATATCTTTTTTTTTCCCAGGATTAAGAACTGTATATCGTACTTGCAAGGGAAAATCTGTTTTATGCATTAGGCAGAACACAGGACTGAGCCTTTTTTCAAATTAAGTGGAGACAATTTTGCATTTTGATCATAAATATTCTCCTGGTCATTTCTGGCCAAACTGTCAAAAGACATTTTATGCCATTTTGCAAGAGGTTGTTATTGGAGGAAAAAGGTAGATTTTGCCTTTAAACAAAATGTGCCTGAAACGTTGAAAAGTTGATTTAATGTTGACAATTCTGCGACTCAAGCAGTATTTGGGCCAAAAACCAGCTCCAAAAGATAACAGCAGGCAGGAAAAAGCCCGTGTTTCTAAAGAAAGTAAAGAAGTAAGCCTAGGAAGTCTAAGCAGTTAAAAAGAGGATAGGACAAAGATGTTCTTCTCAGATGCCTTCTCTGCTGAGGTTCACCAAGCCTCAATCCTTTTATTAAAATTAAATCTCATGGAAACACAACAAGAAAAGCCAGCAGAAGAGAGAGACAGAGCTTGTGTCTTTGAGCTGCTCTGCAGCACAGAGGTGTTGCTTTTATGGGCTCTGCAAAAGATGTGAGTCGGTGCCAGGGTACGAGGTGTTCAGCGAGACGCGTTGTGAGGAGTCAGCTCTGAATCAAAACTGCTCCTGGAAATGACAGGAGATGCTCCTGGAGTGCTCTGTCCTACAGTGCCCTCATCAGTAAGTTCCAATGAGAGCTCTCACCAAGCTGGATTATGAAAGGGCTACACTGCCCCTGTGTTTTGACCAAAATTTTTGGGCATTCTCCAGAATTCTGATAAGCGAGTTTCAATTTGCTCATCCACAGCAGCAGTGATCTGTCTTTAGGAAAGAGACAGGGAATCATGATAGCTTCCTTTAAATCTCAATTTATCAGTGGCTTGGGATGGAGTAAGATCCTGACTGGCATCAGACTGGCAAAGTTTTCCAAACAGAATTTTTTGGGAGCAACAGACACCTCCTGGGGACTTTGCTAATTTGTCATCGCTTGGGGTTTTTTTCAAGATTATTTTACTTTTTTAAAAAATCAAATTCCACAAACCCAAGGATAGAAAGGAGAGCTTCCTACATTTAAAATCACTTCAGGCATATGGGTGTGTATCAAGAGATTGTGGATAAATGTGGCCCCATACAGGCACAAGGATAACTGTTTGCAGGGATTTTTTCCAAGGCACAAACAGCAGACACGGGCCAGCATTCTCTCCTAATGTCCTGAAATTCTGTGTGCAAAATTTCCCTCTGATGGCAGCAGGATTCCACAAAGGGACAGGGCAGCCAGCTCCCACCTGCCTCTTGGAGTCTCTCAGTTCACATTCACTCCTTGGTGCATGTTCCCAATAAACTTGAGCACTTCCCAAGGAATGGCCATCTAGTTTTAACACTCATCTGGAGCACCACGTAGTGTTATTTTTAGGCTCCAAAATCACAAACAGAATTCAGTATTGGCAGTGAAAACTGCAGTCTCTCTTTCCTCCCTTCAGGAGCAGACACTGCAGTGAAGTGCCAGGGGATAAAGGTATGGCATTTAATTTCTGGAAACCTCAAAATTTAATGGTTATGATGAATGGTTCACATCCTGAGCTCCAAGCTGGAGTATGTAGAGTTTAGAAAAGAAGGATAAAGTAGTTTCAGATGCAGTCTTGATCCCCAAGGCAACTTTTCCAGTTTATAATTTTCTTAATTCCCTCTGTCTGTCAGACTACTAAAGAGTCAAACAATGAAAAAAAGAAAAAACCTCACACACATCAGCTGAACGAAGTAAGGAAAAGGACTCCCTTTTCCTCATCCTCTAATCCTTTACAGCAATAATAAAATTAAATGCTAATTACAGCAACAACAGGTTAGAATGAGAGTAATAAAAAAGCTGTCATTTAAAAATAGTAGATTTCTGTTTAAAAGCTACAAAATGTGTACCATGTGCAACTAAGTAAAGAGAGAAAAACCATAATCAAGGTGAAGAAATTACCTTTCTGTTGAAGTTTGTGTTGATTTTGGTTTACCTTTCCCTCAACTTTTTATGTCTGGACTAGAAAAGCTCAGCCTTTCTGTTGTGGGGAAAAAAAGTTGAACATTAGTTTGCTTAACTGTATTTCATGCTGAGTGCAAGGGCAGAGAGCCCACAAGGACCTGTCATTGTTTCAACAGATGATATAACAAAGAAACAACTTATGGAGATTTTATCTGTCCCTGAAGTATTTCGTGGTCATTTGTAACAGTTTTTGCAAGGTTTTCTCATTCATTAATTAGGATTCATTAAGGATTTTAAGTGGCCAGCTTTAGATTGCCTGTTTCTTTATCAACATTCTCATTTATTTTTTTGGAAACAAACACCACCAACAAGAATCTTTTGCTGACACCTGGCAGTGGGTTCAGGTTAGTGAAGGGGTGGACAGTTTTTCAGGTGCCTACCTGCCATCATGTCTAAAAAGGAGTTGGTAAAGACCAGAGATAAATGTTTGGCTGTAATCAATCAGGATGCCTCGGCTTTATCTCAGAAAGCCTGTTTTGCAGTTTTGCTGGAGATCATAAATCAAAAGATACACAATAATTTTAAGCACTTTTTGCAATGAGGCCACTCCACAGGTCTGCACCTCACTGGGATGGTCCTTGGGATCAAACTGTGGTTGAGGCAGGAACACATAAAGGCAATAACAGCAATAGTTGCTTCTCTCTTTAGGGCCAAGAATCCACCAGTAATTCAGAATTTTATCTTCTTTTCTTTTTTGACACACGGATATACAACTGAGATCAACTGACTTAAACCAGAAACCTGACTACTTCTAAAAGGCAGGTTATACCACTAAAATGGTAACATCTAAAGTTTAGGACAATGTCTGTGCCACCCAAAACTTCCACAGGGACTTTTATTACAGCGATTCTGCATTCAGTTAACTCCAGACACTCCACTCACTCACAGTACAAAACTCTTCGGCTTCTGACAGCTTCACAAAGGAAACCTGCCATTCACACAGTGAATGGGGTATGTATTAATTTGCCTTTCAGAGCGTGTGCAGTCCACTTTGCTGCTGGTAATCTGCATAAAACTGGATTAACGAGTCAGGAATCCTCGGGCTCACGACCGTCAGCGCGCTCCGGAAGTGCCGGCCCGTGACAGATTTGGCATGGATGTCTTCCTGCAGAGCTAGGAGGGCTGCTTCCCTGCAGACTGCTGTTATCTGCAAAGAAACACCAACAAAAACAACCACACAACATTATTGTTATTGTTATTGTTATTGTTATTTTATATGCATTACTTGAAAAAAGAGAATACAAGAACATCACATCACTCCAAATGCTAGATACTCACATGTAGAGTTTTTACTTTATTTTTTTTGTTTTTAATAAATGAGGTTAGAACATCCAAAATACAGGATATAGCTCGAAATTCAAACTACAGTTACATTACATTTCACATTACAGCATGCTGCAAATTAACTCACTAATCACATTACCTTGTGTTAAACTCCCCACAACACCTGATAAATTCAAATCCCAACTACCAGCGATACATTTTTCCATCCCCAAAGTTCAAGAGCAGATATTCCCAGGCTCTGTGGGCATTTTTCTTTCCCAGCCTTGCACTGGGAAAGAAATAAAACCAATTAATTCCGAAAGGAGGCTCGGAGGAGAGGGGAGTGTGGAAGGGGAGGAGGGTTAAGGTCTCATACCCTGCAATGTGTTTTTAAGCTCTCTGGACTTCAGACAGCGGAAACAGACTGATGCCAGTGTCACTCTAAAGACACATTACTGTGGTGAAAGGAGCTTGTGGAATGAAAAGAGATATTGTGATTTCCAGTGCAACAGGGAAAACAGTGATTGATATTGACTGCTCCCTTATATCTGTAAATGAAAGAGCCAGCTGAAACACATTTGTCTGGCTATTCAGCATATTTTCTCTGTTTGTTCACTTACTGAAAGGAGTTCCCCTGCTTATGCTCTGCTAATGGTTGCCAAAGCCGTTTAGTAGCTTTTTAGGGGATTTAGCAGCATGTTTAGGAAGCTTTCACAAGAAAACATGCATGGATTTAGATGGCTTTGTCAAGTTACAACAATATTACTATTAGTCCTGTGCTGCTCTAATGAGCACCAAAGCTAAACACTGCTGTTACGCATTTCAATGCTTTTCAGGACTTCAGAGACAGCTGAAGGGTGGAAGCGCAGCTGAGATTTAGTGCACCAGCTTCTCCTGGAGATCAGTAATACATCACCCAGAAAGTTAACAGAGAGGCCCTGCTCCTTCTGTGCAGGTTCTTCTCTAAGCAGACATTGTGACTGTGTCCCCAGCTCTAACAGGAATATTAAGCTACTTAAAGGAAAAATCCTGCACCAGATCAAACTCCCCCTGCACTCACTCCCTGCCTGCCACTAAACCCAGAATTCTCTCACAGGGGATAAGACTCTTGATGGAGAAGTAGATCCCAAGCATCCTGAACTCTGAACCCACGTTGGCCTTTGAAGGAGGGGTCCATTTCCCCTTGATAAATAGTGCACTAAGAACACAAAACGAGGAGACCCTCTGGAAGTTTTCAGAGACATTATTTAAAAACCCCAAACGCAGTCCAGCAGGTTTTGAGTGCCTCATTTTTCTCACAGAGACCATGACCCATCCACAGCACGAAATGCTGAAGCAGGGTGTCTCTGACAAGGTGCTCACTTGTCAGCAGCTGGTTTACTGAAGGAGAAGCTGAAGGAAATTCTGTCAAGTTGCCACATCCATAACCACTACCAATCCTATTTCTTCCTGTTCCGTTTGTCCACCGATCCACTCAGGAGGAATTCGCCCATAGGCTGATCATTCTGATGATGATTTCACCTGTTCTCTATGCCCTGCCAACACTAGCAGTAACAGTGATAAAAATTAACCTCCAAAGGATTTTTAAAAAATTTTATTCTTAAAGACTGAGCCACAAGTTCTGTGATAACTGAAAATCACTCGATGTGAGGAAGCACCAGAAAACTGATTATTTTTTGGCTTCTGAAAAGCATTTCACCTTGTTGACTTTTAAGGCATAAATTATTGTTCTCCTTTTTCCTGGCTGCACTCAGAATTTTTGTGGACTAAATATTTTCTATATTATTGAGTAATAAACAGCAGGCGTTACAGCACAGTGTTGAAAATTTAGGCCCTTGTGTCTGGTCACAGAGTCACATGGAGCTGTTTCCATTCCTTGGCTAACCCAGAGGATCAGGTTTCTGAGGGAAGAGATTCAACAAGGCAAGTTTGATTATTTTTCTTTGTTCAAGTATGCAAACTTTAAAAAAAAAACTCCTCACAAGCATTCTCACTAGTTGGTAAAGCTAAATCACTCGTGGAAAGCAAACACAAGCAGCAGTGCAGCCACAGTGACAGGAGAGTGAATTCATCTGGTGAATTAGGCCTTACTGGCCTAAGGTCACTGGTCTGTCGTGGAGGCTCCTTGTCACAGCCACATTAGCACGTTTCTTACCAGAAGGAGCAACAGAAGGGTTTTAAAATGTCATTTCTGTGGATTAAGGCGAAAAGGGAAGGCAGCAGAAGGGGCTGTAACTGACAGCAGAGGAAGGAGACCCTTTGCAGCAAGACACAGATTTCCCAGGCTTAGTAGCACTCCAAACCCAGAAGCTGCATCCAGATCATCAGTTTCAAACCCCTGCAACAGGCCTATCCCCAATGAACTTCTGTGACTTTCCAAAATCACTTCTCCTTTTGGCCTCTACAAGATCGTCCTGTATCGAGTGCCACAGTCCAATCACAGCTTATATAATAACAGCATTTTTGTTTGTATTAAACCTGGTGATTTCAGCAAGTCCTCCTACTCTGTGTTATGAGAATGGTGATTCATCTGCTCTTCCCTGTTCACCTTCTCTGTACCATCCATGATTTTACAGAGTCTTATCTCATCCCCTCTCAGTCAAGTCTTTGCAAGCTGAAGAGTCCTCAGTGACTCAGACCTTGCTCCTGCCCAACCTGTCCATCCTTCCTCCCATGTGCCATTGTTGCCATGGCTGGTTCTGCCCTGAACTCTCACTGCTGAGTGCCTGAAGCTGTGCAGGGCACAGAGGGGGCTGTACCAGGCCATAGCTGTGTCCCTGGGGTGCTTGCAGTTCCTCTCCTACTGCTGTATTTGTACCAAGAGGATTTTTCTCAGAAAACTATCCAGCATCTTTTCCCAAGTGACAAGATCTACTTTAGGCTGAATTATTTGTGTATTTGAAGCCTGGGTGATATTCTTTTTTCTCCATTGCATTTAGTAGGATGAATAGCCTCTGGCTACCTCTATAAATGAATGCTGAGAACCAACATTACCTACCTGCAAGGCAATTCTTAATGAGCTTCAAATACAAATACAAGGGATCATCATTTTTACCTTTTCAGTACACACACAAAACCCAGACAACTGAAAGTGCAGAAACTCTTTGGGACACAGAAACTCTGTGTGTTGTGAGGAATAGGAATAACATCCTAGTCCTGTTCCAAAGGCACAAATACATCTCACTACATGGAGGGACAGAAGAGGTATTTTGTGACTGCATATGAATCCAGAGTGGCTTTCAGCACCCACTGCTAAGGCAGTAATGAAGACATGAAGTGATTGTCAGAGATAACAGTGATTAAACAGCACCACACCAGGCACCAGGTAATTAAGCTGTAACTACTGTAACTACATGGGTGCTGCTGCAGCAATAAAGAGCCAGCCAGGTGGGGTCGAATGCTGCTGAATCTAAGCACCAGCATATCCCCTGGTTTGGTTATTATTATTGTTATTAGAATTACAGAAGAAAGTTTAAAAATTTTCAGTGGAGTCAGAGCAATTTACTGACCGATGCATTCATCTGCTGCCTGAAGCTGTCTCAATATGGGAATAGTTTTGAATTCATGTATGAAAAACAGTATAATACTTTCTTAAAGGACTGATTTATCGTCTCAGGAAGTGCTTTAAGACCAGAAAATAAACAATTAATTTAGAATTCTGCTTCAAAGTCAAAAAGAGACCACAATCAAACTATCCTGTGAGGAAAGGAGAATTAAAATTTGCTGTTTGAGCCACACACACACACAGAGATCAGTAAGAAGCAGAGCCATACACCAGCTCACAGCTATGGTGCAAACAACGATGAGCCCCCAGAAGAAAAGGATTTACACCTAGTCGTTCCCTCCTTCTCCATTCCACGCCCAGCAACAATAAAATGCCCGGTGCCAGTTACTGGTCCCTGAATAAACAGCATTGAGCACAACCCATCTTTCCCCCGAAACCAATGGTTACACTGGCTGATTCAGCTGGGCCGATTCTCCCCCATTCTGGCATTAAGCACCGGTTCTTTCCAGCGGACTCAAAGTCCTTTTCAGCTTCTTTGTACTTAAAGTGCTCTAAATAGCTTTAAAGAANAGCGCTTCTGTGTTAAAGCCTTAGGTATTTTCAAGAAAGTGGTTTTGTTAGGGCCGAGTGTGCTGGGAACACCTGTGAATGTCGGGTTTAATTGGGCTGCAGCTGGTGTCGATTGTGTGCGCCGTAACTGGCAGCCACTGCCTGGTCCTACATTGTGTTTCATTTTCCTTTTTCCTTCCTTTTTAACTCGCTCCTCCACCCCGCCAGTTCAAGCTGTAAGGGATTGTGTGAGAGAGAGGGATTAGGAGGCTGGAAACAAGAACGGTGCCCCGCGGGTTGTGAATAGCGCCAGTTGGGGTGCTTCCTGGCGGAGCAGTACCTGCGAGGCCGAGCGCCCGCCGGGCACCTCAAAGGGAGCCGGCACCAGCTCCGGGGACTCGCCTTTCCCGCTCAGCCAGGGAGGGATAAAAGCTTCACACGCGGCATTTGAATAAGACGTGAATAACCCCCGGGTCTGGACATCTGCGTCTCACTCGGGCGAATTCCTGCCCTACCCCTGTGCCAGGAGCCGCTCTGTGAGAGCAAAAGCTTATCCTCACCAAACTGGGATAGCTGGAAAGCTCTCGGGACCCACCTGAGACTAAGGAAAAAGGTGGGCACGGACGCCTTTCCAAAGCGAGAAGCTGCTCCTCGCGGCTACTCCCAGAGTAGCTGGGAGAAGTTGCTGACTGTACTCTAAAATCCACATAAATAACTCAGTGCCGCTCCAGCAGCGCAAGGGATTTGAAGGGGTCTCAAAGCAGCGCTGGGCAGAGATGTAAAACACCTCGAGGTTTGTGCCACCCCCAGCGGGTCACTCCTGCTCAGTGTGGAACGCCACGGCCCCGCTTTCCCCCTCCTCCTTTGCGCAGACACCACCCGCTGCCGGCTGCGGGCTCCCGCCCGGCTCTTGTGCTGGCTCCGGCGCTAAGCTGGCCCTTTCATTCACCGATTCAATGCACCAGACCATCAGAAAACTAATCCAGAAATAAAATTAAAAAAGCCTTCGCTTGCTGCTAGGGTATTGAGATGGGCTCAGGGGGGATTCAGCAAGTCGGCATGGGAGGAGTGGCAGCACAGCAAGCGGGATGTGTCGTGCTCCAGGAGCAGAGAGCTGCTGGGGAGACCTGCCCTAGATAAGAAGGATATTTTAAGATGTCACAAATATCACTTCTTCATTAAAATGGGCTAAACTGAGAGGGTTTTAGCTGCTGAGGGGTGAAGTTTTTGATGTGCTTCAAAAAGGCTTAAATGTAGTTTCAACTGCCCTATTTCGTGTATAAACCAAGCAAAGAAAAGAAAACACAGCTTTTTTCTCTTCTCTGCACAGAAAAATTGTTAGAGATTGCCAAAAATCTTCTTCTGTATAGAGGAAAAAGTTTCCAATACTATGGAATTATTGAACACCTTGTGATAAGTTTTGAAGTATGTTTGAAAAGCAAAGAATCACTCTGTACGTGCATCTCTTCATTCTGCTCAATTCTATTCTGCCATGGGCAGGGACACCTTCCACTAGACCAGGTTGCTCAGAAACTGGCTTTGAACACTTCCACGGATGGGGTACCCACAGCTTCTCTGACAAAACGATACAATTATACATTTGGGCATTTTGCAAAGGGAAGACAATCTGTTCTAACCAGAAAATGATGAAGCCTATTAGCATCGTGCTTTTCAGACAGTACCCATTCACTCCTCAGATTCATGCACTGAACCATGGAAGCTATGAAGTGGGTTTGCTTAGGATATGATTGCTGCTCTGTAACATTTTCCCAGCTGAAGTGTGCAAGGCCCTCACAGGCCACACAGCTGCCTCAGTGAGACTTCTTTGATCTCTAAGCACCTATGTTGTAAAATGTTATTAGCTTTCCTCAAGTTAAAGCACTTATATCTCTATGGTTCTGTATTTAGGAACACTGCCTTGGAATAGGTGAGTTCCTACCCTCAGCAATGACAGCCTATAATTGGATATTATTTTTATAAAAATACAGACTTCTTTCTTCCTTGTTTATTAAAGAGACGTTCAGTATGAGCACACACTGGATTACATACTTTAAAACAGGCCTGGACTGATGAAGCAGCATCTTTGCCTTTCTGAAATGGAAAGGACAGGTATTACTTTTTGAGCAACCTGGTCTAGTGGAAGGTGTGCCTGGCCATGGCAGGGGGGTGGAATAAGATGATCTTTAAGGTCCTTTCCATCCCAAACCATAAAGCCAGGATTATGTGGATTCTGTGTCTCTGAGCAAATGATCTCTGCTATTCCTGACCTCTTTCTTGAGAAATTGCTAAGCATATGTAACTGAATGAAACCAGCTCTTTTAATGATGTCTGTAAGTGACCTTAGTTCAGAGCAGTCTGCCCCGAATCTTCACAGTTTACTGTACCATCTGCTTATTTGTGTAATTTTGTGGCTTGATGTGCAGGTGACCACATGTATGGGTGTCCACAGCTTATGTGAGGTGCTGCACAGGGACCCAAAGCTTTCCTGTCACCTGAATACATCTGATTTGACCAGGGTGGGGGTTCCCACTTGGCCCTTTCCATGATGGTCACAGCAAAGAGCAAGTCCTCCTTCTGCCCTCTCCTCCTGGTCTCAGCCAGGCTTCAGATTCAGCTGAAGGTGAGCCAAGAGCTGAGCCAGACAACTGGCCAGCTGCACTTGTGGGACAATCATGGCAGCAATTAATGAGGCAGAGTGACCCCAAAATGCTGCCTTTAATTGCTCTTCCAGTACCAGAAACCCAGCAGGGGCTGTGCCCAGGCAGCAAGCAGACAGCACCACATGTATCAGTAGCTTCTGTTATTGTATAAAGCTCACACACGCCCAGGGAAGGGAAAGATGAGGTATGTAGCCAAAATTAGGTGTATGTATCATAACTCCAGCACATGATGACAGCTAAGGGGAATAAAGCAGAGCTCTGAGTGGTACATGCTAAGTGTCATCACACATACCTCTGCTCATCCCGACATGTTCGAACAGAGCGAAGCCTCAGCTCCATCTGCAAGCTTGCTTTTTTCCTTCCTTCCACTCTCCTAACAAATATTACTAGCTGTGGTATCCTTCCAAGCAATGTACAAAAACATGTAAATTCTGATTTCAATTTTGCAACTACAAGCCCCAAACGCAGCTATTTTCCAAGAGCCGATATGGCTCCCATCACTCTGGCAGAGACGTGGCATAGCTACACCTCTCACAAAGGAATTCCGTAACAAAACGAGTTTTTACATGCTGGGACTAAATATTTTTAAACAGCACTCACTGCCAACTTCAAGTTTCAGCTATATTTGTGCAACTAAAAAAACGCAAAAAAACCCAACCAACCCCCCAAAAAATCACATGCATGTTTCTATACAAGATTAAGCTGCATTTCTGGTTAACCTCAGAATTATTTCATTTTTATATAAACATTTAATGGGAAAGTTTAACTTCTTCCCTTCAATGAGGAAAAGGAAGCCAAGCCACTAGAAAAACAGTCTTACTATGTGTGTGTGTGTGTGTGTGTGCACGCAGTCATTTTAATTAAAAGTAATTAAGAGAATCCTGTGTTCTCACTCTCAGTCTGCTGGTGCTGCAGAGGGCCTGGACACAGAGCCAAGGGTATTCTGCCGAACGCCGCCGGCAAGAGAGATCGGATTATGCAACTAAAAATTTAGAACTAGTAGACTTCATCATTAGCTGTGGCTCTCATGAGTTTCTCCCTAGAAAAAAAACCTGTACAAAACGGATTTGGCAGCTCCTGCCTTATGAAACCTATCAGGGTGGAGGTGCTAAGTGGTTGCTGCGTTTGCTCGCTTGCTTTTCAGATTTCGAGGCTGGGGAATACGTTCAGCATACTCCCTATTTCTTGCACTGGAAAATAATTCTTGCCTTTCCTTTCTCGAGTTTAACCTGAGCAGAGGCCTCAGACTTCTACCAAAACAAAGCAAATAAAAGCGATTCTGCAAAAGGAACAGGGAAAAGTGCTCTCCCTTCCCTAAAAATATTTTTTTTTTTGGTCAATAGAGCACAACCAGTCTAGAACTGTCTTTCATCTCCTTCCAACTCCAGCCACATTTCTATTCCATTATATCACCATATAAAGGTAGCTACAACTGTAAACTTTTGAATCCAACTAGAGAAGAACGAAAGAAGAAAAATTTCTGTTTTTCATGT
Source organism: Notiomystis cincta (assembly GCA_013398075.1). NCBI lineage: Eukaryota > Metazoa > Chordata > Aves > Passeriformes > Notiomystidae > Notiomystis > Notiomystis cincta. The sequence goes on along the minus strand of VZRX01021651.1, from coordinate 186,258 downwards.
ATTCATTTAAACTCTGTCTTCGGGCCATGGCAAATATTGTCCTGATTTGGATCTTACACAGCAGGTTAAAACCAGCAACTGTAGTTACCTACATATGAGCTATCATAATACAATACAGTAAAAGCAAACTCATTAAGTTAAGAATAATGACAAATCTTCTAGAAACTTGGTTTTTCTGTCAATTTCTATAGAAAACACATAAATCCTGCAATAATAAAAGTTATACTTTCTGAGGTCTCTGTGTGACACGTGCATACACATCCTGGGTTGAGGCAGGAGGTGAGAAAAGACATTTGGGTAGAACACACATAAGGCCTTTGGATTGTGAAATGAATAATGTCCTTAATGGAAGCTCTCTAGCTTTTATTTATTGGGCTCTCAGTTCCTGGAAGGTGTGAGATGTCTCCTGTGGAGTATCTGTTTCCTCAGCAGAAAGCTGCAGGAATTTCAGGCTGTTTCTAAGTTTACCTCTTGGAGCTTCCCATGGCACCCAGCTGCTCATGTTTCCCAGGAAAATCAGAGAGGAGGGCTACTGCATGCCTGTATTGTGCGGAGGCAGAGTGTGGCTGGGAGGACAGGCAGACCTAGAAAGCAGTGCCATTAAGCCCCAGAAAAATGCCTTTGTGTATGGTTACTATTCCTAAAGGAGGAAGCAAAAAATGCTGGTAAAGAACTTATTCAAGTTTTAATGCAGGTTTTGCTTGTGCAAGAAGAGAAATGAAGTAATTACAGCAAGGAAAAAATCCATGAACGATGCAAATATATATATGGAACAAGAAAAGTGGGGTACAACAACTACCTTGAGTTAAGGATTTAAAGAAGGGGTATATTTTATAAACAGAGAGTCAATTAACAATACTTTTGCATTGTTAGCATTACAACTTGTCATTTGGATTCCCTCCTGCAGCTGAGGAAACAGAATCCATATAATTTATGAAAGTCATCCAGATCTGCTTACTTCATGGATAACAGATATAATTTAACAAATTCTTCTCATTTGTATTTGTAAACTCCTTCTCAATTTGTACCATGTTATTGCAAAAAGCTCCTTGGTCTCTTGGGTTTTCTCCCCCTCCTTCCTTGTCGAGGCAAGGCAATGTAATGCAAATTCCCAACACTACGAAGACTTAGAAAACAGGTCACTTGAATTTCTCTTCACAAAGATGCTTTACATTCAAAATTCACCCTCAGCATTTCTGCAAATATACATAGGGGGAAGCAGAGGAGTCTCCCCTCCCCTTCCTCCACATTTTGTGCAGCTTTGTTACTTAATGTTAACAGCATTTCAGCTTCTGAGAAGTTGCAGGCTAGCACGATACTCAACAATTTAAGGCCATAAAAGTACGAAATTTATGCTTAATAGTGATCAAGGGAGGAGGGGATGATGCTCAAAGGAAGATGCCACAAGAGTGAGCAGAGAAACTGTAACTAAGGACCACAGCTGAAAGACCCTAAAAAGCCACTAAGAAACATTGGTGCAACCAGCAACAGGACAGTCCTGACATGACTCAAGGGCCACTTTGAGGGACACTTAGAAATTGAAGTCACCATCAGGTTTTTTGCCTCCTGCTGTAGGGCTGCTTTGCCTACCAGAACCTGAGTGACTACACAGGAAAAGAGCATCTGCTCCTCCTACCTGCAGTGCTGTGGGTGCACTCCTCTTGCTAGAGCCTGCAGCACACAAATGCCTTCTCCTGAACTTCCATCAATATTTTACTGTGCTGAATTGTGCGGCCAAGTTAGATAATGACACAATGAAGCACAATCGCTTCCCCTGGAGCATTCCAGCCTAACAGGCTCAGGAATCACCCAGCAGCCCACTTTGTGTGGCACACAGGAGGATTCTAAGCATGACAGCATCCAACAGCACGTGCCAAGTGGCCATGGGTTGATGAGGTGGAAAAAAAAGGACACCTTAATTGTAACACTGACTTTGTGCTTTGCAGATGCTGCTCTGTCTGCCCTGTCGATATCTACAACTGGTATTGTTTCCAGACCCTTGTCAAGAGCTCAGTTCAGAGGATTTGCTCAGGAATTGCCTATGTGCATGAGAAAGTGTGAACTTTCCACCTCCCTGTGTATTGTATTTGCTCATTTCATGTTAGATGTACAGCCAGGATTCAGACAGCAAGTCTTAACCTCTCTGCAAAAACAATAAAAGGTGACCAAAAGAATGAAGGCAGCATGTGCTGCCACACAAGCACAGTTTTCCATACTGAACCAAAAACCAAATGCTATTTTCTCTCAGCTTTGTAATTATTCAGTACTGCAAAGATCAGGAGATGTTCTTAACATTTCCCACTTGGTATCATATTTAATACTTTTCATGCTATCTGGAAGATTCTTTTATATCAATCATTTGGTTTTTACGGTGTGAGTATTAAATGCATGAAATGTCACGGGGAAGCAGGACTTTATTCCTTCCTTTCATTTTGCATGACCCCACACGACTGGTGCTTCCCTCTGCAGCCCAGACTGGTGGAGGTGCTTGTTTTAGCCCAAAGGGCAGTGACTCAGAAAGCCTCTCTTGTGTGCAGTGTGCACCTCCTATTTATCAAGGGACTTACAGATCAAATGAATAACTCTGAGACTTGAGTGGGCACAGCCCCACAGCAACACTCCGGCACTGAAGCCCTTTTTCCCCCACACAGCCACGTTGGGAACAGCATCAGGGAGTCTGAAACAATGTGGGACTCTCACTCTGCGTCATTAAATGCTATTTTGCTAAATGAAAGGCCACAAGTCATATTGTATCCATAAGCACAGGCATGCCACAGGCCTTTCCCCTTCCCATATTTCCCTCAGCTGCAGATCATTCAAAATCCCATGGAAGATATATTTCAACTTTTGGGTTGCGGGGTTTTTTTGGTGAGGGGAGGACCTTCCACCCCTCAGTGGACACAGCACTCAAACCACACTGCCAAATATTATATGATGTCCTTTCCAGAGTTAATTTTTAATTTCCTGACTCCACTGCATGAGAAATTTTCTAATTGTCTTGGCAGTCACTTAGAGGCATGTGCAGACCTAACTGCAGGAGTGAATGCAGTGTCAGCCCAAATGCAAACCTCCGGACTAAGTGAGGAATTCCTGCAGAATTAGTTCCTTGGTTGAATTAAGTTCCAGAGAGACCAACAGCCCAAGGAATGACTGCAAATGTAAAGCAAAGGGTGCAAGCCTTTCTTGCCCCAGCCTGCAGCCAGGGGAGGCAGGTGTTTTCAATGTGTCACTCAAAACCCCGATGATTTCCTATTTTGATTTTTTAATGCCACAATTCATAACCCACAGGTGTTGTGCACGGCTATAAATCTTGGCGCCCTCTCCTCTGCGAAAGAGCTTCTCCTGGTATTCAATTTTCTTTGCTTTACCTTAAGTCACCCTAATCATTCTGACATCTACTATCGATGATTATATTAGCCCTAAAAGATCCTTAAACAAATGAAAAGGACTGACTTCCACTCCTAAAGTTCTGCTTCCAATTTTCTAAAGGAAATTAAATAATGTATAAATCAAATGCTGGGCGCAGGCCCAGGCAGCTGAACATCGCTTTGTCCTTTCAAAGTGAAGACGAAGTGTCTGCTGTGGAAGGGACAAGCCAAGAGAAATAAAGCTTAACCTCAGCCCCATGTGAAAGTGATTTGGGATAATCGGGGGAATCTGCACAGAGGTTAAAACAGGGACCACATACTAACAGGAGAACTTCACACAATGATCAAAAATATATCAGGAGCTGACCTTCACCTGGAGGGGCTGCACAGCCCTGACAGCTTTGTTACACCGGAGCAGAGTGCAAAGGGCAGGAGCAAGAAGAGATGAGCAGGAAGTCAAAAATCTATTTATAGCTGGCATTTGTCATGTCTTGGTAATCTTATCAGGGTGAGTTTTTTCAGTTTTGTAAGAGTTACAACTAAGTACTGCCTGACAACCTTGCAGTAAGTGTACACGCTACTTCCCAGTTCTCCTCTAGCTAGTACACACTACTTAGATCATTAAATCAGCTATCAAGGGGCTTCCTCATTTATGTACTCTTGATGGACTGGTGATCCTTCTCTTTAACACAGTATCTGGATCTAGATGAGGAAACAAATCAGTAAAATGGGCTAGATTTTTTCCAGGTATTATTTTCTGAGCAAGAGATTGCTTCAATTACCACAAGGCATTTCTTAAAACTGTTAGGAGCAGATGTATTTTCTAATATGATTTCTCAATTAATAGAAGACCCTAATCAAGTCTATACTGCTTCAACGCTGATATTTTTGCACACAGAAGGGTAGGTTTGAAATCTCTGATCAGCACTAGACTTCATGGTTAGGGTCAGCTTAACCCTATTCACATAACCCAAACTTTGGTGGAGAGAAAAAGATGTGACATGCAGCTATATACATTCACATTTCCAAAATATTCCTCTCCTCACCTTTACAAAGTACAGAATATTTCAGATGTGATGCAAATGACCCTTAAGCTTAGATAGTGGAGAAGCCTCATCTTTACACTTTCTTGAGAAACCTGCAAAATTGTTTGCAGCACTGTCACTTAGCAGTTGTTTGGTCTGTCACCACACGAACTGAGCAGCTGCCAAAGCAGGGACAGCCATTAACATTTACATGTGAATGTGAATTCAACACTCATCTTGTTTGGCTGTTGCAAACCTGTCAGGGAATGCTTTGCTGTTTTAAAAAAACCAAAACATAAATCCTCATATAAAATGCCTATGAATTTATTTCCATTTTTAAAAAGCAGAGTCTGTATACGTGTGTATAAGTGTGTGACTTATTGTAGAGTTGAAGTACACAATGAGTGCAACTGCCATTTAATGGGATCCAAATTTATCTGAACATCAAGCACTTGATTCAGAAGAACCAACAGGTTTACTGGGTTCAGAGACTTGTAATTTACAGACAAGTATCCATGTCTTTCATAAAAGCTATAAAATATTAGAACACGCTCCAGGAATGTTATTACCATAAAAGAGGCAATTCAACCAACCTGTGAGCTGGGAGATTCTCCCATCCATCTCCCTGTCTCCTGACAGACCCCTGCAAATGAAGCACTGGCCCGGGCTACGGCTGTGTTTGAGAAAGCAAAGCAGGCAGTGGAGCTGAGGGGGATTTCGTGGCACCACAGGGCTTCACACAAACACTGCCAGAATAAACTCCTCTGTCAGACCTCCAAGTTCTGCATCACTTTGTCCCCGCAGGTTCCCAAATATCAATGGCAAGAAGGAAAAAAAACAAACCATAAAGGATGGGAAGAAGTAGGAAGTTTTCACAGAGCGTGGTTGTTTGCCATCCTTGGATTTAAACAAAACCAGATGCACAGTGTGTTACTCACACATGAAAAGAGGAGAGCCAAGAAGGGAAGGAGAGACTTCTCTCATTTCAAGAAAGCATCTCTGAAAGCACACAGGCATCTGTGTTTGGGGTTCCTCTGACGTCAGCAAACACAACTGAAGTAAAGCACATTCTTAAATATGTTCCAAACCCCTTATCTGCTTCTAATAATTGGAAGCTTAATGGAAGCTGTAAGTCATTGAGCAGGACAAGTACCATGAACAAACGAGATCTTTTTTGCCTTTAAGGTGATGGTACTTACTGGCTCTGCAAAATGTTGGACACAGTAAAACCCATTACCAGAAGTAGAGACGGATTTTAATGCAGGATTCAATCAAATTACGAATGCTAAAATTCATGCTCAGGTCACAGAGGGAAGTTGTGATTAATGATAGTGTGTCTCATTCCTTTGGTGCTTTATATTTCTACCTATTTTTTATATATTGATGTCTCCAGTAAAAGGAAAATAGGAAGAAGCTCTGGTACAAGGCTACTCATCCCTGACAGGTCATTTTGCTGTAGTCAGCAGCTCAGACAGTGTGTGGCTGGTGCTCTCAGAGACTTTGGGAGAGGGATAGGAAATAAATATGGTCTTTTCCACCAAAGTATGTGAAACATTACATGCCAAGGATCCCAGCAGGTTAGGCAAAATCACTCCAAACAGGAGTCAGACATTTGACAATCCCTGGGAGGGACTGAATGTAGGATTACAGGTCTTGGCTCTGTCACAAATGTCATTTGTCACCACCTAGCAAGCTCTGCTGACACCTGGGACGCGCTGCCTTCCTCAGGTCAGTGCTCATTCGTGTCCCAAACCTCATGGACCATCAGCAGTGGAGGGGTTACAGCAGCCCCTGGGGTGCCTGGCATGGCAGGGACTGGTGCCAGGGACTGCCATGGAAGTTACTGCAGTAGGATCTAATTCCTCAGTAACAGGCAGGATCAAGTCCTAAATTAGCGATTCCCGGCTTTCATTAAGTTTATTCATCCTTAGGCCAATTTACCTGCTGGCATAATTCCCCTGGGGACTGTGCCAGCAAAGACTTTGGCCTAATAATTTTAGATTAATTTCTGTATCATCATCTTTCTGTGGCTTTGGGAAGACTATTTGTATATCCTGCTACAGACCTCGTAGAAGCAAACATCAATTAAGAAGGAAAATTTTTGACTACACAACTATTCTTCCAAAATTAAAAAAAAA
>VZRX01021651.1:74249-179606 GCA_013398075.1 Notiomystis cincta | reverse complement strand
AAAAAAAAAAAAGAGTAGTCTAGACCATGGGCAGAAAATCCAGATGGAAATATGTTTAACAAATATGGAAAGTGAATATACTTTCCTGTATATTGCTTTGTGAGTTATTAGCACCTAAATACTCTCCATGGTCAAAAGTGTATTAATGAGCTGGAAGACAAAGTGATGTAATCAGGAGGGATCAGCAGTAATTTCTCCTGCAGAAGATTTACATGCAGCAGCCATGTGTGTTTGTTTATGATCTCTACATCTGGTAATGAGCTCTCGACGTGATGGAAAGCTGTGGTGGAATAACGCACCCTGTTCCTCACACGCATTAATTAATGCTCTATTTAATCTGGGAAAAGGCACTTTAAAAATAAACACTCATTTCCAGCAGACCATAAAGGATAGGCAACAACTGAATCACACTGCCCAGGCCTAAAAACTGGTGTGTAGCAACCTCTCAAGCTTTAAAACAGGTGAGTTTTAACTCCCAGAGTGCCATATGAAGAGTATGTGCACACGTACACCTCTCCAGCACTACAAACATACACTAACAGACCCTAGATACCCACAGGGCAACCAAACCTGGAGTGACAATCTGCAGGAATGACAAAAACCAGTAAGAGATGGCAGAGCTAAAGTATTTCCCATGACAGTAGGCGTTAAACGATGTTTCGTGTTCACGAGACACCTACAGCAACGTTGGCCATCATCTCAGCCACACAACTGATAACATGATCAATAAATCCTGATTTCCACAATGACAGGAAAAGCAGCCACAGCAAAGGTGGTTAGATCTTGTACTCCACCTGAAAAAAAAGGCCTGGGAGATGGTGCCCAGCCTCTCCTCTGCCCGCAGGGTTGGCTGCTGAGGGGGAATGCAGTGTCCTCCGCTTCCACTGGAGTCATTCCACTGCTTTTAGTCACTTCACCAAGGCCTTGTCTCCACAGGATGTTATGCTGGAACAGCTACTGCATTTACATTCACACCCTTTCTCATTCCAGGATAACTTCCTCACACTGACGTGCCCTCAGAAGTACAAGAGCATTCGTCTGTGGCTGCATTTAGCCCTAGGCTGGAGTCTCACGAGGTAACAGAGAATAGAGATTTGGCTTTATCTTATAAACTGTGCTAATATATCTCACCACCCCTTGGATTGAAGCCAACAACTTCTCTCTAATCTCCCAATCATTTCCCACAGAAAACTTGTGCTTTCTTTAGCCCGCAAAAGAAGACAAAAATCGGGAAAACCAGAGGGATTGCAGGGCATGGAAAGCTGCATCCAAGCTGTGTCAGCTGTATCCAAGAGCAAATTTCCCAGCCTGAGATACCGGAGCCCCTTTTAGTGACAGAGAAATTGCCATGGTGCCTAAAAGAAAACCTACTTGGGCTACAAGTATGGAGGAACAAGACTTCAGAGCCTTGGGATGGCTTTAAAGGTAAATCAGGTAAAACAGATAAACACAGAGCAAATACATGAGTAGAGATCGAAACCTTTCATGTATATTGAAGTGGCAGTGTCATAACAGGATTTCTCCTGCCAGGCACAACTCCTGCCCTCCCACTCACATTCAGTGTGTTTGCAACTCAGGACTTCTTGTGTGCTCTTCAGCTGCAATTAAAAAAGGCATTTTTGCAGTGCTTACAGGTCAGACCCCCATCCACACCCACTGAGACCATCTGACACATCCCTGCCCCCCTGGTTTGGACCACACATCTGACAGAGATATTCGGACATGAATGGTGAGTTGTCCAAATGGAACCAGCAATTCCCTAAAACTAGTTTGGTTTCAGGAGGAGAATGTGCAGGCTGCAGGCTGCAGGCTGCAGACATGTGCTGGGCTCTGCCACAGCAGTAAGTGTAGGTGTTGCAAATAGCAAGTCCTTTTTAGAGGTGGCCAGTGCATTCTGCACTTCTACCAAGGCCTTTCTCAAAAACAAAAAATTATGGGTTTTTGTCAGTGCATGAACCTCCATGGGTTCCTAGGTCTGCAGAGCATCTTTGTTCTGCTTAGAGTTGCTCTTTCTTTTTTTTTTCCTTCAGAGACAAAACAAGTCAAAGCTTCAAACCATGCAGGGTTTTAATGCTGCAGAATCCCCACGTACCCACTTCCTCTCTTTCCTCAACTCTTCTCTATCTGATTTACTGTTTACTTACAGACCATATGGGAAACATGTTGGGAAAGCATGCATCCGGGTTCACACTCACAATAAATACTTTTTATGACTATTCCCATGACCTGCAGCAACAGACTAGGTTAGTTGCCCACAACTATGTGTAATCACACAATCATTTAAATACATTTTCAAAACAGAATACGTTCTGAGATACAGATCAACTAAATATTCCTCTTTCTAAAACATATTTCCTACAACTTTAGCATTTCCACCTGAGACAGAAAGTCTTATCTTTCAAGTGTGGAGTCAATATAACCAGAACACGAACACCTGGGTCCATGTAAAAGTGCAGCCTGCAGATTATTAGGCTGGGCTGCTCAGTTTTCTGAGCAAAAGAATTATAAAGTGAAACAGCAAAAGAGCTGAAAATAGATGTTGATGCTGAAGTAGAAGTGTATCTATCAAAATGTGAAAAAATCCTCTTCCTTATTCTCTGTTTCACAAAAGCAAGCTCCCTCTAATTTTAAGTTCATCCAAAAGCAGAATTGCAAAAGCATTCTATTCTGCTGAATGGAGTGTAGACTATTTCCCAAGCAGAATACATTATTTAATCCAAAGCCAAATAAACAAAGGGTCAAATTCAACCTCACCCATTCCACTTAGCAATAAAATTGAAAGAACATCTTGAAAAAGTATATTTGAATTGAAATACTTAAAATCTTTTCAAGGTGAAACATTCTGAATTCTCTTTCTAATGTAAAAAGTTAAGTCCGTGATACAGAACTAAAGGAATTATTCAATTTAGTGTTTCTAAATAATTTTTTTATCAGAAGGAAGTCTAAAGCAAAATTTACAAAAATAAAATTAATATCTACATTTGTTCCCATGTAAGGAATAAGACAGCCACGTCCTGTACCACTTCATCTTATTCAGGATTTTGTTTTTTAATTTCCCATCAACCTGTGGGTTGAAGAAAAATTTGCCGTGTCCCTTTTGTTTTGGGAAATGGTTCTGATACTCTTCTAACTCGGAACTGGCAGGAGTGAAGAATGCTCGTAGCTCTCCCCCACCTCCTCTCCCTGCGGAAGGTGGCAAGCTCATCTGCTGTAGGATGCTTGGAGAACATCTCCTCAGCCAAACTGACTGATTGCATCATGTTCCAAGACTTAACCAGAACGCATGGAAATATTCCTTTTGTTAATGCATGAAGATTAAAAAGATAGAGATTTCACAAGGTAGCTTGGCTTTTGAAAGCTCTATGGTTTTATGAAATGGAGGTTGGGTGTTGTTCCTCCAGGCAGATGTTGGGATCCTGCTGTAACCCTCTAAAAAGGAGAAGGGGGTTTGTTAAGGAATGCTTTCCTCGAAGGTTTTTGAGATGAAGTGCAAAGCACTGCCAAGTGTTTCCAGTGGGGTTGAGCAAAGCGCTGAGCCAGGGCTCGGCTGGAAGCAGCCGAGGGAGCCCTGTCCGGTCAGAGAAGGACCCTGCAGGGAGGAGGGCGCTGCTGGAGCCCCGGGGAGCAGCTTCCCGGGAAAGCCGAGCGCTCGCTGCCGAGCCCCGGTGCCGCCCCTGCTCTGCCAAGGCAGGCTGCTCCTGGGGCGGCCGGCGACCCGCGGCTGCCGGCTCCGGTCCGCTCGGAAACCTCCTATCTGGAAAGTGGTTTCACACTGCACGTCTCCGTCCGGCAGGCCCTCTTGTTGTTCTGCTTCTTTGGGGCCACGAGCAGGAAGGGTCAGTACATGGTGGAAAAGCAAAAAACACATTTTCATGGGCAATTACTATATTAATATGTATCACTTTACATACATAGTACATCTACATATGGAACCTATTATTTTTGAGGAAATGTTTTTTTAATGAGGAAGACTGAACAATACTTAAGAGAGAAAATGTTCAAACCAATGTTAATTTGCAGCAGAAGTAACAAAATATTTTAATAAAGAACAGTAACAGGACTGGCCTTCCTATCCAGGATCAGCCCGCTCCTATTTTCACACCTTGAGAACAGAATTTGACTTTCACGGATTTTCCAACCCTTGCAAACCTCCTAAATTGAAATCTAAATTCTGACTCAAGGACTTTTAAAAGCAAGACCTGCTTCAGCTCTACAAAGAAACAGAGATAGCTCATTATATTCCTCTTTTCCAGATCCATGGAAGCATTTTTCCTTCCCCCACTTCTTTTTACCAAGCCTATGCCTGCCTTCCCTTCCTAGCCCCTAAACTCATCCAAAAATAAAGAAAAAGAGATTTAGGTAATACAATCACTTCTGTATAAATGTAGCTAAATATATTCTCAATTGCTGAGCACTGTTTCCTTTCCCTCTCCCTGTACACTGGGATTAATTAAGCTTTCCTTAAATGTTGCATATGAATTAAGAAGAAAAAAACAGCAAAAAAACCCTCACTATTTTCAAAGGAAAAAAAATCTGGTGTTAAAAAGTCCTGGCAGGCTAAACATGAGTACAATAAAACTGCTGGATTTCAAATGGTAAAAAATAAAGTGACTCAAAGCTCTCTGTTTGAAAAATGAGAGACATTCAAGAAAAGACTGTTCCTGTAGGAAAGAGATACTTTATTTCAGGAATCATCTCAAACCCAAGGATGAATTATTAGTACCAAATATAAACCTGGAAATAGACTCTCCCTGTTATCATAATGCAAATATTAATGCGTATTTGCTATTCCTGCCAAATGTTATCAGCATTGTTCTGACTCACAGGGAACAACCTGTTCCGTGCGGATCCTGGGCTAGGACTGCACTTGGTTTATCATTTTAACACCAGGATCATTGTTTTGTTCACCTTGGGAAACCACAGCGGGAGCAATGATCACAAGGGGATCCTGCACGGGCCTTTGTGCTGGCGCTGCTGGAAAAGCCTGGAGAGCTCCCGGGCTGCCAGATGAGTAGAGCAGCTCCTGTGGTCCAGGGAGCTGTCACTGCTCATGGCTCCCACCAACACTGACCCCTTTATTTACTTTCTTTAGTTAGCTTTAAGCCCTTTTTCTATAGGTTGAATGACTTCTGCTGTACAGTACAGGATTAGAGTGGCACCAAAACCAGCACCAGGCTTGATGCAACCTCCTGGTAACATCACTCAGGGAACAGGTCCCAAAACAAATGGGCAGTCACAAAACACCCATGTGTAATAAAGTCCTAAAGGTATTTGAAGTGTAGCTCCTCATTTTGAACCTGCACACAGCAAAAACAGTCCTACTCCATATATAGCAAGCAATAAGGTGAGCTGTAAGTTGTTCTGCCCCTTAGGTTGCACACAGAATACAACACTGAATGTCAAGTCTTACGTAACAACAGATTTCAAATTATAAATGTCGCCCAGGCATCACTTCAGGCTTTGAAATCCAGGTTACTTGTTACCAAATACGATGTGTCAAGTGATTTATCAAATCCATAAGAAGGAAGAAACCAATGAGACAATCCAACAATCCATCCTATCTCCCAGCAAGTCCAGGACTGTCTCCAGTCTAATGCGTACTGGAGAAGAGAGATTTATTACCACGGTTTCCTAATGCCACGTCTCATATTTAGCAAGTGTTCCTGTCGTGCTCCACCTGGTACTTCCACCAAGCACAACAAGCCCCCTGGATTCCCACCACTTGCCCAACTCAGTGGGTCACTCGATGCCTGCACATCTTTGATGCTGCATCTCTATGACCAGCTTCTAGAGATGAAGCTGCTACTGGAAGAGCTTATTGGATGATGATAACTTCTTTTCCCGCTCCAAAAAAACATGGTACGAGTGGCAGAGTTGTTCTTAAAGGTCAGGCTGTTCTTTCACATGCCAACATTAGCACTGAGGACACACTGAGGTTTTCAAAGTGCTGATTCCTCTGGCCACTGCTATTCACAAACACATAGAGTCACGCCTCTCATCAGAAATCTGTAAAAAGCAATACTGACAGACCTGGAAGTATTTAAAATGGCTTAGCTTGGGACCAAGTAGCACAGAAAACACACCTTCACTTTCATGCCATTAAAATGCAAAGGGTTTTCTTGAATATGGAAAAATCACTTTACTAAAAAAAAAAAAAAAAGAGTCACAGAATGGTTTGGGTTTTAAGACGAGATCTTAAAGTTTGTCTTGTCCCAACGCCCCTGCCATGGCCAGGGACACTTTTCACCAGACCAGGTTGTTCAGAGCCCCATCCAATCCTGCCATGAACACTTCCAGGGATGGGGCATCCACAGCTTCTCTGGGCAACCTGTGCCAGGGTCTCACCACCCTCTTCTTCCACATGTCTAACCAAAACCTTACAAGTTATTTATGAAATCCTTTGCACATGCAGACCTGAAGGAAGCTGACTGCTTTAACTCACATCTAGTCAACTGCTACTCAGCTAATGAAAATATTTTTGGTTTGAAATGTCTGCAAAAAGCAGTACATCTCCAGGATGAATTTATGAAAATACTTAATATTCAAAAAATGATTAAATACATGATAAAAGCTTCTCCATGGCTGCATAAGTAAGAAAGGGGACACAAGTATATATACATTTACACAGTTGTAAAGAAAGGGTAAAACAAATAGGGACACAAACCCCAAATGAGCACCACCTGAGTGATAATATTACCAATTAATGTCTAAAAAGTCTCTAACGAGAGTTGAAATCTTTTTGCATTACACGAGAGAGATATTTTGGCTGTATTTATACATCAACCTGAGTAAACTGGCTGAACTGCAAAACCAGAACACTATGTGAGAATAATGAAAGGAATGAAAAATACTTCTGCCCAGGCCTGACATTTATCACATTTATCAATGCAAAATAGCCACTTTCACCATTGTTTGAAGTAAGGGAAGTAATTAAAGTGCACAAAACCATTTTGATACCAGCACCCTATTTCCTGCACATGTTGGTAGCCCAGGGGCTCCCCCTCCCTCCTTTGGTGCTGTTCATTAACTCCCCCCAATAAACACCATCCTCCCATATCACACGTTCGAGAGCGCTCCGAAACTGGGAGATTGGGCAACAGCACTGCTCTATGCAAAACCAGCCAAGTCCAGTCAGGAAACAGATTAATTTGAAAGCCTTAATTAATGACTGAACGTTTATACAGCCAAGATTTATGAGTTACAAGGAAGTAAGTCCAAAACATAACACTCCCTCCCGCGTGCAAGCTCTCTCTTTAATGGTAAACAACTAGCCTAGGGTAAGATACTGTCTCAAAGCTCCAGTTCCCTTTCTTATTCCAACTTCCAAGCACCAACAGAAAACAAATTAAATTCAAACTTTTTTTTTCCTGCAATTAATATTGCTATTAATAAACACGGTTTAATGAAGACAAACTATAGGTGTTTTTAACAAATAAATAATTTATTTCTTTTTTTAGCTCATGGGAGCAAAGACAGTATATAACAAAGCAGAGGAAAGAACAGGATCCTTTTCACATGGGTAAGTTCATGAAATTTGTTTTCTTGTGAGGAAAATCATAAACAAGAAGAGAAAGGTCTTTATACACATAATCATATGCAAAACAAATCTCCTAAAATGCCCCCAAAGCCCAGGTTTTTCCACTTACTTCACAAAGACTTTTGCAAATTTAGTACCAACAAATGGTCGAAATGAAGAGCAAGTTTTCATCTTTTAACATTTTGACTGTATTTCATATTCCACTTCTGAGAGCTGACATCTCATTATGATGAGCTCTTGCTATTTGAATATTAAAACAAGACTGCCAACAACGCTTCTTTAGAAGTCCTCAGGCCTTAAACTAGAAAAGTCAAAATCAAGAAGAGTTTTGTTCTCTCTTGTTTACACTAAATTACCGCACGCATTTTCTTGCCTTGCAAATTCTGTTTCGCTAACAAAGGAGCGTGGTTTGGTTCTCTGCTCCTTGGTTTATATAACACAGAAATACCCAGAAATGACCACAGAAATGGCAAGATCCCATGAAATGAGGAGCCTGAGATGAGCCCTCCAGCCATACTGCCCTCCCTGGCAAGAGTAGTCCCCAAACCCCCTCTCTGTCTCTCTCTCCAGGTACACAGCCACGACCGCCTCTTGCACAGGTAACCAGAAATACAAGTGGCACGTGGCTTTTGGGTTTGGGTCGGTGTTTCCTGCTGGCTTGTAGCAGTGCTGAACACCCAAGCCCCTGCCACTGCCTGTCATGGGAAAAATCCCCAAGAACCTGTCCTGCTTGCTCCTGCTCTTTGGTCTCTCATCCCTGGCTGAACAACAAAATCCACGCCGTGCAAGGGAAATCAGCTGCTGAAGAGACTTAGCAGAAAGAGTTTTCCTGACATGGACTCACAAATACTTGCAAACCCACAAAGTCTGACATACGAGCTGGGCACAATTTTTTTTTAATCCCTCTTCATTGGTTTATCATCAAATGAGAGCTCACTGGAGGCAATTCTGGAAAAAGACTAAGTTGCTTTATCCCAGTAAAAGGCACAAGAGAGCAAAACAAAAGACAAATTGCTGCTCTGCCCCTCCTCTCCCTCCAATGGTGTGTTTCACTGTGCAAAGTTAATATAATTGTCATTTTCTAGTTTTATCACAAATTTACTTTGTTTGCTAGGAAATGAGTAACACCACATCTGTAAGACGCCAAGTACTCTGAGCAAATAACTCCCACCCTCAACGTCCCTAAATAACAAAATAAACCATCAAACAAAACCCAAAGCAGCTCTTTCAAACTGGACAAAACGCTCTTGGTTCTCCTCCCCTGACAATGGGGATGTCAAGACCAATTAGTACTTGCAGTCATCTTGGGGTTTGCTCTGTTTTCTCCCACTGCAAGTGGTCAGGCCAGATCCGATGGCTCCCTCCTATACACGCAATGCCATGGACAAATTACAGAAGACTAAGACCTGAAAGGCTTTTTTCCTACCCAGCTATCCTTGACATTTTCATTACTCAAAGACAGGGAACAAAAAGCCTAAGCTGAGAACTAGGTGATAGTTTGAAAAAAGTTTAATTAAAAAGTAAAACAGACCATGGAATTTCTTCTAACATAGCTAATAATTTGCTGCAGCATTATTATTGTGCTGCTTTCATCTGCCAATAACCTTTTAATCCTTTTGCCAAAGGCAATCCAAAGCTTTTCCATATGTATTTAAGGGTAACTGTAAAAGATAACTTGGAAATAACAACTTCCAACTTCTGCTATGAAAAAATCTGAGCTACAGCAGTGCTTGTGCCCATCAGCTTTCCAGGAGGGCTCTGGAAAAAAGAAGTTACATGGCAAGAATGAAAATTGCCCTGTTTGACAATGTAGGTTCGGCTGCAATACTTGAAAAACTCCCTGTTCCCATATTCAGCATCAGTGACTATCTTAATTACCAACAACTTCTCAAATGGTTTCAGAATTAACGCTGAGCAGCTTAATCTCACCAAAAAGCCACCAGCTCCAACAACGCCATCACTAAAGTTCGTGGATAAAAAAAGAATGGGGAACAAAAGCACACATTTCAACTATTCCATCCCCAAAAAATCTCACTTAGAAAAATAAAATTACACATTATCAAAACCTCTTTGAAAGGAATATAGCAGAGTGCATTTTCAAACTGAGCTTTACGGGATGACAAGTGCATAAGCCTGTGCCTTATACACATTTTTAGGGACAGGAAGTATCAAAGCATATCGCAATTAAAATGTTAAGAAAGAAACCAACTCTCCCCCACTCCAAATACTTTATCAATAATGATCATCCCTCACAAAATAAACTCAAAATTCACTTCACACAAGTGAAATATCATTTCTATCATGGGAGAAAGCAATGGAAGCAGAATAGTTGGTACATGTACTACACAATGGTAGTTTTACTAGCGACAGCATTTAAGCTTGAAATTAGGTATGTTTATTGTTAAAGAAATTCACAGCCCATTGTGATTTGATTTTATTAGATATTATTATTCACTATTAGGTTCCAAATTTTTGCAACAGAAACAATGACTTTTTGCAGATGACTGCCAAAAGCAAATATCCTATTTTCCCTGCACAAAGATACCAATATATGTTCAAACATTTTCATTCACACGCACACACACCCCTGGCTCTCCAATCTTTGCAGTTCAGTGAAGTGTAAACAGTCACTGTTGCCATTAAAATAACATGTTCTTCATTCACAGCAACAATAGCCAGGTAGATTAATAGGCTTTTACACCTGGGCCCTATTATTCTTCTGCCATTCATGGTAGAATTTCTTCTACCATGACAGCAATGTAACTGGCACGGTCCCAGAAACACAAGTAGGTCAGCACAAGGTGTTCCTCTGGATGCTTTCATCTGGTATAAACATCCTGAATTAGCCTTCAGGTACTACATCTAAATATCCCTAGTGCCAATTAAGATCATAATTGGAACTATTTCAGATCTCATTGACCAAGTACAACCCGTGGTTTTGGAGAGCCGATTCTATTAAGGATGGAAGGTAATTTCACTGCAGAAGTGGGGAGCCTTCTGCAGCTCTCCTGGTCAAGCTGGTGCCAGAGATTATGCCTTGGTGCTACCTCCCTGGAATCACAAAATCATGGAATGGCCTGGGTTAGAAGAGACCCAAAGGATCACCTCATTCCAACCCCCCTGCCACGGGCAGGGACACCTTCCACTAGACCAGGTTGCTCAGAGCTCCATCCAGCCTGGCCTTGGACACCTCCAGGGATGGGGCAGCCACAGCTTCTCTGGGCAAGCTGTGCCAGGGCCTCACCACCCTCAGAGAGAAAAATTTCTTCATAATAATCTAATCTAAACCCATTTTCTTTCAGTTTGAAGTGATTCCCCCTTGTCCTGTCACTACATGCCCCTGCAAATAGTCCTTCTCTTTTCTTGCATGGTCCCTTCAGGTACTGGAAGGCCACAATTAGGTAACCCCAAAGCCTTCTCTTCTCCAGGCTGAACAATCCCAATTCCCTCAGCTTTTCCTCATAGGAAAGGTGCTCCAGCTCTCTAATCAACTTGGTGACCCTCCTCTAACTCAGCATATCCAACACGAAAATGAATATACATGTAAAGAAAGATAAACTGAACATTGAGGATGGACAGTCAGACATTGCATACTATTAAAATTAATCATAATTTTATGACTATGGCACATAAGCAAGCCAGACTTGCTAATTGTAATGGCATGAGAAACAGCAATGGATATGTAAGAATATTTACTCCCCCTACCCACCCCAGTTTATGAAAAAAGTGGATACAAATCAATGAAACATGAAAACTTCAGACATATCTTTTGCTAGTGTACTAAGACAAGCTCAGTATTTACAGCAACTTCTATATGTTGAGAGGATCTAGCCCTGAAGTTGTCATGTAAGAGTGGAGGAGCAGGAATCAGTTTTCTCTGAAGTGCAATAACTTTTTGGTGACTTTTGCCAATTTGTATGCCTTGTCTTATACTTTAGGACTAGAGTTGAGACACACTCCAAGCAGCAAGTTCACTCCTAACCACAAACCCCGGGACACATCATAACTCACAAGATCAAGTGCCAGCACCACAGGTTTAAATCAGAAAAACAGGTCAGTGTGAGGAAAAAAGCACTTTTTTTTTTCTTTCATTTTTTAACACAAAAGCCAATTCTACAACTCTGAGCTGATACAAGCATTTGTATTGAAAGTACTTCAAAAGGCAGAAATTAACCAACACTTTCAATTTCTTCCTGATCACTGCAAATGCAATTTTCACTCTGAACTTTACATACCCTGACTTGTGATCATTGCTATACTAAGAGCATGTGCTTTAAGACACTGAAGAATAATCGCCACTGTCTGATTAAAAAAAAAAATTAAATTAAAAGTTGCTAGAAATAACTCACTGACAAAAAATAAAACTCAAAGAAAACAATAGCAGTAGCCTAGAGAGACATATTTTTTCCTTCAGGAATGAATTCCCATCTGCTTTTAAAGAGCAACATGTTTTTCCATTGCTGAGAATTACAGCCAAACCCAGGACAATAAAGCAGCAAAGCCAGAGGCAAGGGCAGAGGGCAAGTGAAGCTGTCTGCAGAGGCTCGACCTAGGTCCCTCTTCTGTAAGCCTGTGTGACAGTGGCAGCTCAGCAGCGCAAGCTCATGGGAAGGGAGCTCACTCCCGACACAGGTGGTGCTCCTACTGATGTCCTTTCTCCAAACACCGGACACAACACAAAACAGCCCCGCAAAAGCACGAGAGTGCTCACTTACAGAACTTGGGTGGACCATACCTTTTAAGGAGTTAAGGAAGAAAAACATGTTGAAATCAGCTGTAAAGTTCCTGCATCTGAACTGTTTCAGCATTTAAAGAATCAAAATATCAGCTCTTTGGGCTTTATGGGGGAAAAAAAAGTTACATTTGAGAAGCAAGTGAAATTTCATACCTCAGCACTGGTCGGTGCTCATTTAAATTCCCTCTGGCTTTTTTCCCCAAGCTCCTCTGAGAATCACTGTTCTTTGAGTTACTTAGGAAGCAGTTTTGACTGTGTCCTCCCGAGCTGTTAATGGGTCTGACCTTTTCAGAAACACTAATGTCCCTTCAGCCAGATGCATTAAATCTCCTCTGCTTGATTAAACTATTAGCAAATCATTATCTCACTGAAGGAGAAAATGTTCTTTCCCAGATGAGCTTGCCATGCATAAATTTCAGTGCCAATACTCCCCTCTATACCAAACCTTACGTTTGGCATAAATGTGCTGATTGCCAGCCATACTCTATACCCTTACTAGGTCAGAGCACACAGCACTTTATCAGGCCTCAGCTGAGACACAACACGATGAAAATCCACCCACTCTGGGCAACGTCTCTGAAAAATGGGTGACAGAGAGATCTTTCTGCAGTGACTGAAAAGAGCAGGGAGAGGCAGAGTAATGCCCCACAGTCCTGCTTTCAACACTGCCACACCAATGCCATTCCCAGACATCTCCAGGTGCTTACACTGCCCTCATTCCCAGTCTGCCCAAGCACATTCCGCACGTAGGAGCCTCCTGCGAGACCAGCAGCAGGCAAAATCCCATGGGAAGTCCTGTGCAGTTAGTTACTTCCTTTCCGGTGATTCATCTCGTTTATCCCAAACACTAACAGTTGGAAAACATTCCCAATGCCAGCTATTTCCTCACCTTCCAGACACCTGTGCCAGACACATCCTTAGCACTGATAAACGTGTGGAGGAAGGAGGTGATCCCATGCTACCCATATTGGACGAAGGCTGAGACTTTTCCTCACCCACCCACACAAAAATGTTCGCTTTTCAATGAGTGATAGAAATGAACAGATCCTCTGCACCATTCCAAGAGAAACATCACAAGTTCATCTGAGGTCTTAATCTTGCTGCATTGCAATATGATGGCATTCCTCACCTTGAAAGTCACATTTCACTGTAATACTTCAGGCTACTACAGAGGACTGAATCCACTGCTCTTTAATAATGTTAAGTCTGGAAGATCTTTTCTTTCATGTAGAGCTAGATGTGAAGAAGATAACACATCCTTATCTTTTGAATGTCCTTTTTCCCCCTATAGCTAAACCCTCTCTCTCTTTTACTGTAGATGTTCTTTACTAAACAGACAATTTCTCCCCAATCTGTTAAGAGAGTCTTTACCGTCCTGTGCACCTATGGTGGAACATATCCTCATTCTTTTTGTACTTAGTATCTTCCTCTATAAGAAAGAAAGGATTTTGGAGAGGTTTGGTGGGGGGGAAGGTTTTAATTAAGGTTATTAATTTAAATATGTCAGTATCTGGTAAACAAGAACACGCATGTTTTAGAATACATATTTTAAGAGTCAAAAACTTGAGTAGATTTGAGCTAGTTTGCTGCTGCAAAGATCTTTCTGGCATCACATCTGCTCTGATTTGAGCCAGAGCAAACCTTCATCAGCTTGCTTTTCTTCCCTTTCATTTTCTGTGCTCCCATTGAGAGTTATTGCAAAGTGAGAAAGATATTTTTTACATTAACTGTTCCACTTCGACTAAGAACCAGTGAAAGATTTACAGGTTCCAAGATTCCTGCTCTACTATTGTGTCCTGTAAGCATGGAAACTGATAATACTATAGAAACCATGCCAGCCTTGGCTTTCACCATGACCTGCTTTCCACCAATTTAAAAGCAGTCAGTCCCATTATCTTACTTTTATAAGCACACTCGTCTGAGGAATATTGTCATCATACCCAGATTATTTAATTTTTTATTACTTCCAACCAACTTTAAACTCAAAACAACTCAACACTTGATTTCAGTTTCTGCCTAAAACCTCCCTCTCTGCCTTTTAAATTGTAACAAAAACATCATCTGACTGCGGCTCAGACAATAAAAGAACATCTCTCACTCTTCTGGGTTTATTTTCCTTTTTATCACCTACTTTCTGGAACAAAATACTTCTCCAGTGGGGAAAAACTCTCTTTATCCCTCGCTTGTCTAACCCCAAATTGAAAAATGGAGCACCTGAGTTTGTGGAAAGCCCATCTTCCCTAAGGCGAGCTGGCTGTGGCAGCACCATGAAAACAAGCAAACGAGACCCAAAGAACTCACACTGCTTGTACTTTAAAACATTGCTTTTAAATACTTCTGTGGTCGGATCTCTAATTATTCCTACTTCAGTGGGAAATGAAACAGATAAAACTTCTCAGCATGAAGCACAACAGTGAAAATGCTCTAGGAAAAGCTGCAATCAAACTGTGAACAACCTCAGAGTGCAGACATTCTAATTATATAAAACCATTAAAAAATTATCAGTTTTGTAGAAGTTGGACCTCCTACAAGTTTGCCCGAAGTGAAATGCAGTATCCCTGAATAAGAGCCCAAGCACTGCTGCATTACTTCACAAGGGTCTGGAAATGAAGATTGCACTCAAATCCAAGCATTTCCAGAAAGCTGAGGATTGCTTCGACCTAAAAGTTAACTGTACAGACATTGCTCATCTAATTCCCTTTTTTTTATTACATTAAACTTCACTGACACACAAGAGAAGGAAACTGTAATTCACCCTCATAAATTATCTTCCACCTTCCCTCACATGAAACAGTGGGAAGTAATCACCCTGTTTTGCTATCTTGATGTATCTTTAAAGGTAGTCATTAAGAGAAATGTACATCCAGCAGGTGAACAGAGATAACTGGTCATAAGTGATGACAGGCAAAAATACACAAGTATCTGATCTGAAAAGGGGCCAAGTTGGAAGCCAGATGCACACTGAACTATCCACTTTCCTGGCTGTTTATTCAGCTCATGTCAGGATGATTCAACGCATCTTTACACGCAGCTCCCTATTCATACAGCATCTTCTAGTCACAAAACCAGGCATTTTCCATTTCTTTCTCTGAACAAAGGCAAGAACAGTGGAATGGGAACTTGCCATTCAGCAGCGGAAACTATTTGTAAAGCTGGGAAGCTGGAGACACTGGGAAGAAAAGGCTCTAATGAAACTGGCCGCTGTGTGTGCCAACTGTCAAGACTTTATATATTCTTCCAAGGAACCCTGACTGAGGCTTTTTCTGTATTTACTCTTTACATCCCAGTTATTATAATACTTTGCATGATGCAAAAGAACAAAATTCGTGAGAAATGCCGTATTAGAAACAGGCAGCTTTTTTTTTCACCCTGCAACCAGTCTGTAGCTGCACTCAATGATCCATTAACTTTTTTTGGTTCTGTACAAAGCCAGCACCAAGACATTTGTGACTCATTATCAGCCAGGCACTGGAATTCACCACTAGCTTTTCAGCTGAGCCAGATCCAAAGGAAATCCCCATATGCTTGGAATTTCTAAACTACAAGCACTGTAGTTGTTGCCTGGTAAGGCGGCAGTTGCCATATGCAACAGAGGATATGTTTATATTTGTGTTTTTGGAAGCTCTAGCTCAGCCAGAGAAAGATAAATTTTCCCAAGTTGTGTCACTGTCCCCCAAATATAAACGTAACACTGTTTCAGTCACTGCTCCAAAACGTGGAGGCAGTAGAGCTGTGACTGTTTTCCAGACCAACACTTGAGCCCGAAATCCTTTTTACTGTTGCCTTTTTTTCATTGTGAGAGCCCACATTCTGGGCAGAAAGATGTGCTACACAAACCAGCTCTGCTCACTACATGGCTTCCATTCATTCATTCCCAGGGTACAGCCTGCCCTGTGCTGTGGAGGAAGAAAACTCTCGTGGGGTTTGGCTTTGGTGTCTGCTGTGACACAGCTTCTTCCCACAATGACCCCACAGCACACATAGCAGTGCCCTCCTCACCAGCCAGAGGTTAGGAGTAGGCAGCACAGCATTTTACCACCTACCAGCATCCAAGAGACAGCTAAATGAGCAGAAGCCTTTCCTGGGAGCATCACATTCAATAACCAGTCCATTGAGAAGGTCATTCAGCATCACAGTAACCACACAAATCCTCCACAATCACCCAAGACAAAAGCCTAGCTTATTTCCCTGCCCCTGTAAAGAGCACACAGAGAGATGGGGAGCCAAGGCAAGCACATCACATTTTCCATAGGTGACTATGTAATTAGATGGTACGATAATACAGACACTAGTGTTGGCTACAGCAAGGTGGAAATTCTGGTATTTCATACCTTTCAAGAGCTCAACTTGGCAACCTTATTAACATTCTTTGAATTTCTGAATTAATATAATTACTCTCAATTAATTAAAATGAGCAAAGAATGAAATATCCTTTCAAGAGACACTGACATGAATAATATTCAGGGAGCAGAATGGTGACCACTAATGTACTGATACTTATTATAACTGCTAGGCATCAGCATCTGAGAAAGTTTCTCCTTCTACCCAGGACAGGAAATAACTGTCTGACATCCACTGTCAGAAGCTAAGGAATAGCAATGAGCTGTAACAATAAGTGCTGCTGTGAGGTCCTGGTTATATGGAATAGGAAAATACAAGCTTCAAAGTGACTCCTTTGCAATTCCCCTCCACTGTTTCCTAACTCTGTCTCTCCTCTCTCCTCCTAAGGCTCTCAGTCACAATCCTACACCCAAAAGATTCCTGGGGATGGGAGGAAGTCTTTGGGAAGTCTGGGAGAACTTGCCTCCACCTCCCTCCACTCGGGGCAGCCCATCCTTAATGAGGCCACCTGTGACTGTATGAAGGCTCACCCTGAAAGAGACCCTTCCCTGGCAACACTCCTCTGATGGGGACCTCGAAGTCAAAAAGCCCCGAATGGCAAACCCAAGGACTATCTGAAACATTCCGTGTCACGTTCCCGCCACACTGAGAAGGCTCAAGGGACACCGGGTGATACCTGAGCCCGCTTTAAAGACCGTTTTGTGCACCGACTCCGCAAGTTTTACCTCTGCTCCCGAGTACCTCCGCGTGCGCTCCACGAGCTCGGCCAAGCAGACTTCCTCGCTGACTGGCATGGACTGGAAACGAAGCTTGAAGATTTCCCCGCGAGTGGCTGCGTCCGGCAGTGGCACATAGATGATTCTGTCTATCCGCCCTGGCCTCAGCAAGGCCTGCAATGAAAGCATCGCAGCGAAAGTTACAGCACAGCGAGCAAGGAACGAAAACACAACTCCAAACACCACCACTACCAGATAAACTGTAAGTCCTGCAAAAGCAAGAACCTGCACAAGAAAAGGCAGGAAGGCCACTCAGCTTGTGAAACAGCAGTTTATGGAAAAAAGGAATCATAAAAGAACCGTAGTAATTTTCCTAAAATAATACTTCTAGACTTGTTGCAAGGTGTGCTGGAATGTTAGGACTTGGCAGAAGGACAGGTGGCAATGGACACATCCAAGTTCAGATCTTCCACCAAGACAAGAAATGGGGAAAAGAAGGGTTTTGTTGAAGTGAATCTTACGTTGTGGATCCATGTTGCTTTAGCCCACGTTATTCGAGGTGCACGTGCTTACAGATGAGTAGGTTACTCTGACTGTTTTTTAGGCAAAATAAGGTAACAGCAGAGAAAGGCCAGTGATGCTCACCTTCATACATGTGTGTTTGGCCTTGTACTTTGGGTGTTCAGGGTTACTCAGATTATACTGGATGTGAGAGGGTGGCAGAGCAGAGACAGGCAATGTGAGATGGGACAATGCCCATGAAGGGCAGCATGAAGGGTTCAGACCAGATGGGAGAAAAAAAATTCTAGAAAAGAAGCACATCCTTGGGGCAGGGTATTGTGGAGGCTGTGGAAATTCTACCCTTGGGGGTTTTGTGGCTCAGCCAGAGGAAGCCAAGCTCTCCCTGATCTAGTCTGGTGAAAGCCTTGCATGTGCAGGAGAGGGAATCACTGGGCCTCTGGAAGCTCCCTTCAAACAGCTTTCTGGACAGGGTTAAAAAGTAAACTTTATCTATATATAAAACAATTATATCCGATATAGAGGAGAAGCCAAGCTCTTTAATTTATGAGAAGGCAGGAAGCTCATTCTCATATGTTTATAAAAAATCTCCAAGAATTTTGAAAACCATCTACCGTAAAAAAATTAAAAACCCTCCCAGCCCTTCTTACTTGGCATTTGGAAAAAAGAAATGCAAAATACAATAATCCCGTGCACAGCGAATGCACATAAATAGCATTTAAACCATTTTTTAAAAACTGAACAATGTTTATAAGATTCAGCATGTAACCTAAATTGTTTTTATGTTATGGTTCTCCCTTGGGTAGACTAGTTTGAGTTCCAGATGACTAGAGATATTGCATGGCTGTCCTGGGCTGTCAGCCAATAAGTCTTTTCCCAGCCTGATCATGTCAGTGAAAGTCATGCTGAAAAAATAGTAGGAAAGAGCTTTCCTTCCTGCACAGCATTGATCAAGTTAACACCCTTCCTAGAGTTTCTTTAAAAAGACTGTTGTGGTGCTTCAGAGTGGAAAAATGTATCCTGAACGTTAAGAGATGTCTTGCTATTTTTAAAACAGACCATGAAAACGCTCAGCAGAAAGCGCACGGCCCTGTGGTGCTGCACGGAGCTGTGCAGGGGTAGAGCAAGGCTGGGAAGACCACAGGTCCATATCCACCCAGCACCCTGTCCCTGCAGTGGCCAGTGCTGGATCCCTACAAAAGAGAGTAAGGAACAAGCTGCCCACTGATATTTGCTCAGCAGCCTGCTGTTTTCCACAGCACTCCTGATGAACCCATCCAAGAACTCCGCTCACTGACGGTATCTCGACCAGCGTATAATTCAGTGCCTAAATCATGTGTGTGTGGCAGGATGTTGCCATTTTTTGCCAACACACTTGAAAGAGAAATTTGCATGTTTCAAGACTAGGCTTGGAGGGAGAGGAATTAGACTGCAATTGTGTTCTGCGTGCTCTTAAGGAAATGCCCATAGCTACTTCTATTATTTAGAAGAAACAAGAAACGTTCACGTGAGTACGGTGGTGCACCTCTTTCAAACCAAGGCAGGTTTCATCAGGATGCCCAGGTAATTAGAACATTTTCTAGAGCCAGCTTAGCTCCCCACTGATGAATGACCAGGGCTGTGGTGCAGGCAGGGCAGGGCAAATGCTCAGTGCCAATCAGCTGGGAGCAAGTGCTCCATTGCCTGGCTCTCAGTTCCAATACACAAAAAGCACAACTGCAGATATAACACAGTGAACAGACTTTTTTTTTGGTCAGTGACTAAAATCTCTGTTTCCTCCAGTTTGTCCCCAGTACTTTGTGTTTTACATATGGGGGTAGTTGGAGGCCCAAGTTTTAAGCACACTATCATTACTTTTTTGCCACAATCAGGCCCAGGGACCTTATCCAAGGCGACCAGATGTTCTGGGAACTGTACAAAAAAAGCACAGGTCAGTCGCAGCAGCACTGACTGGTTATATCAACACAGACAAAAAGGAGAGAAAATATTTTGTAACCTCAAGATGAGAGTCAGACTCCCTACAGCCCCTGGAGACAAAAGCAGATTGAGCTGAGAGCTGGTCTCCACCAGCCCTCCTGACATGGTGACCCTGGGAGACCCTGGGTACAGCCTAACTGCTCCTCACTCTGCTATCATCACCTTGGCCCTTTGGCAAGCCACCAGCCTCCCCTCTCCACGCTCCTGATGAGTTAAAATCAGCAGGACAGGGTGAGGAAGGGGCCTGCCTTGACCCAGCCTGTATTCCTGGAGGACAGAGGGCTGGTGAGATGCTGTGGGTGGGCTGCAGAGCTGCCCAGAATGCAAACAGAAAGCAACTCAAGGCCTCTCTCATGTGCAGGACATCACGCTGCCCTCCCAGACTTTGGGTCTCTGCACACTTCTCAGGGAGCTGCTTTTCCTCTCTGGCCAAAATAATTCAGAACTCAGAACTGAGCTGCATACAGAGGTTGGCAATAAGGGAACTAGACAACCCCTATGATGTTTCTGCTTTCTGGAGGGAATTAAGCTTCCCTGGGTTGCTTAGGGAAGCCTGCTGAGGCACATGATGTGGACACCAGCAGCAGTGGTGTCACTTCAACCCCGAGGCTCAGGTCATGCTTAGCAGCAGGGCTGAGTTGGATGGGTGCTGGCAACACCTTTCCCCTCAACACCAGTTTTTGTACAGACCTAGAAGCTACTGCTTTTCTCAGTGGGATGTTATGTGATCCAGGCTTCACCACAGGTACGGCTTTGGAGGTGGCTGCTCTGAGCATGCCATGACTTTCATAGGCCACTCCAGAAGATGGAGCCTCAATCTTGCAACGTGCACTTTGAAAATGGGGAGGAGAGCAATAAAGACAACCAGGTCACCTCTAGGCCAGCCCCACTGCCCTTGGCCAGGGGCACTGGGATTAGGTGGTGACCCACTGGCAAGGCACGAGGATGGATCCACGCTGTAGAGCAGGAGGAGGAGGAGGAGGAGGGCTTCAGCAGGAGCAGGCAGTGGCTCGGCTGAGCAGGAGCAGAGGCAGGAGGGGGAGGGTGAAGAGTTGAAGCAGGGCTGCAGGCCCAGGCAGATGCGGCTGCCGGGAGCGTGAGATGAACCGCTCGCGGCTGGGAGATGCAAACCCGATTTGGGGCGAGGAGCACACAGGAGGTGGGAAGTTGATGGGGCCAAAATTAATTGATGTGTGTGCAGAGCTACATAACTCACTGATGTCGAGATGCGAGGCTTGCATAATTTATGTCGGCCAGGAAGGGCACAAAATTAAGTAATTGGGGTTTTGGTAGAAACCAGAATACTTCCAAACCAGAATACTTCGTACCACTGAGCAATTTTTCTGCAGGTTTATGTGATTTTTTTGTTGTTACCACAACAGTTAAGAAAGGGGTCTAAGTGCTCATGCATTGAAAGGTTATGAGTGGTACACAGACACAGTGTTCTTCCTCTGGGGAACACTAGGAAAGTGGGATGATTGTCATGTAATACAGAGTATCATCAACAGCAAAACCACAGTTTTTAAAGGAAAAACTGTTCTTCTTTCAAAAAGAAACATCCCTCTTTTTTTTTTTGTAATTAAAATGGAGTATTCCCTCAAAATATGTAATTGGAAAAGATAGCTAGGTCAAATATGTGTATTTTGTGTGCAATTATGAAGATAATTATTTCAGGAAAGAAAAGTTAAACAGGTAAAGCCTGGAAAATATTTGTGGTTCCTGTTAAGAATGGACCAGGTTTAACCTCAGGGCTTTGCTAATTTTCCTCCTCCTCTTTCCCCCGTTTTTTTGTTGTTTCGGTTTTTTTTTTTAAGCATCCACCTTCAGTTAGCTTTGTCAAAGGATACTTGGCCATTTCAAAAATCACATTGTCAAAGAATGCCGAACTACAATACTGGCAGAAGCAGAACCAGCTGATGAGCTCTCTATGGGACAGGGAAAAAAATAGTTTTCCTATTGATATATCTCTGCAGCCATGCTTAATTCATCAAAAGCTTTCTTAATCAGATCTTATAACAAAAAGTCACACATGAACTGAGCAGGAGGGTAACCTAACATTACAAAATATAAATACAACTTAAAAACTCCCAAGCAGTAAGTGGCATATTGAGGTGAGTAAGAGAAAGCAAATCAGTTCAGCAGGTAGAGAAGCTCATCTGGAGAATCAGTGTTACTGTATGTTTTCTGCTGCAGTCAATTCCACAAGTAGGAATAGATTTTAGTACTAAATTTGTTTCTTTTCAAGCAAATACACTGCTCTTAATGCAAAACCTAAAAAATGCAACTAAAAGTTTAATTTTGCCTTTGGAGTCTGTTGGGATTAGACCACTGATGAAAATGGGAGGACTGGGAATAGTTCCTTTGTAACTAAATTCTTCCAATTTAAACTAACAATTGCTATTTATGGTGGTCATGGCCTCCACTCACATGGACTCCTTAATACGTGAGATGCTCTATATCCTGTAACCCCATTGAGCAATGCAATTTTGTTTTACTTTCACCATTACAGTATTTGAACATTTCTAAATCATTTTATAGAAACAGAATCAGAGAGTGGCCTGAGTTGGAAGGGACCTTAAAGACCATCTGGTTCTAATTCCCCTGTCACGGGCAAGGACACCTTCCTTGAGTCCAGGTTGCTCCAAGCCCCATCCAGCCTGGCTTGAACATTTCCAGGGCTGGGGCATGCACAGCTTCTCCGGGCAGCCTGTGCCAGGGCCTCACCAGCCGTCACAGCCTTCCCGCAGCCTGTGCAAGCAGTAGCTGTTTGTGAGATGCTTTCCATGGTTTTGCCCACATGTCAGGACAGATGCACTGCAAGTGTGGGAAGTGTTAAGGCCTTCTGGTGCCATCATTTATCTCTGGCAGGAGTGAAAGCAGCTCCCATAAAGGTGCTTCTCCTACGCTTTTGAGGTTCACCTCGGTGCCTGATGTTTTCCTTCTCGCTCTGTGCCAGAGCAGGTCACGCTCCCAGCCCAGCAGATCAGGAAGCGCCTGGCATTTTAGGATCTTTCAAAGCTTCAAGTACAGGAAGCTCATCCATCCAGCTTGCTAGAGAGATTAGTGGAGGCTTTTTTGCAACTATGGGTTAATTACTGAAATTAGAAGGCGCTGAGGGGAAAAGACACATTGGAGTGTTGCTATTAAGGACTTAAAAACTGCAGTCCAGTGGAGAGGTAAATTTTATTCTCCCACAAGGTTTTTATTTCCGCTCCATCTGGCAGGAGCTGCCTCGGGAGGCAACCCCGAATTCCTCTGTTCCAGGTGACACGCTTATTCACTGTGTCACAAGGCTGGAGTCTTGTAATTACAGGCTCCCGAGTCAAGCGATACCGCTCTGCTCCTGCCAAGAGCCCCTTTCCTCACACTCTTCCACCTCCCCACCTTCCTCCTTCTGTGCCAACGTCTGTCACCACCTTCAGCACATGCCAACATCTCTAACCAGTTCCCCTCTTTGATGACTTCTTTTGCTGGTCACCACCCTTGTACGTCTCCCAAGATCTGTGCAGATTACTCTCTGCTGTCGTTACACAACATCTACGACTGCTCTCAGGGTGGAGCAGTTTGGTTCTGTAACTTACAGCACGTCCACTACTTTATAAATGCATTTGCAAACAGAATTTTATCAAATATTATTAGAAACCAGCTCCTAGAAACTGCTGCGGTCCCGCGTGCGAACGCTTCTCTTTCCACACCGATTTATAAAAGCCAAGCTGCACAACCCTCCCGTGGTGTCAGTCTTGCTCAAGACCCGGAGCGTTGTGCAAGCTGACAAGAAAGGACACGACAGTTTGACAGCAGGTGTTCAGCAGGAAGGCGCTACCGAGCGGCAGCAGCGCGGCGGGAGCCCTGCGCTCAGGCGCTCACCGCAGCAGCAGCTGAAGGAGCGAGCACACGTCCTGTGGTACTGGCAAACAGCAAACCGGCTCCGACTGCAGACAGCTGGTACGGTCCCAGGTATGGAGAGTGAACCATCTCCAAAACGAGAACATGATCTGTGCCTCAGGTGCCTCTGCCTGTGTAGCAGCTACTCCCTCTGCCTATCCTCCAGGTACACTTCTTTAGCCAATCTTTTCCCTTCAACCACTAATTCGGACCTGTTTCCAGTTTGTCACATCAACAGCGGGAAACTTCTCCGTGTAATTCAGGGTGTCCTCTGGAACTGCTCTCTTTGCAAGCTACCCACAGGAACTAACACCTCCAGCCAGCACTACACATCAGTCTTTCAGCTATTACAGCAGAACAGTTTACTCTACACTAAATAGGAAAATAGCAAATTATCTTTCCTTACAAAATGAAACCTGGGGAAAGAACGGCCTTGAATCAATAGAAACCACTGTCATGGCCTGCTGGAATGACATGCCCTGCTTCTGCATGTTTCACAGCAAACCATCATTTCCACTAAGGGTGGTGATTTAAAACAGATACAAATATAACTTCAGTAACTACAAATAGGCAGTGCTTGAAGTACTTCAAGAAGGCAAAAATTTCCAGAGTTGATGTGAAAGCATATTGAGCCTCGAAAACCTCTGAGGAAGGCCAGGCTTGGCTTTCCATACCTGCCCAAAGCTGGATGCCACGAGA
The DNA here is from genome assembly GCA_013398075.1 of Notiomystis cincta. Taxonomy (NCBI): domain Eukaryota; kingdom Metazoa; phylum Chordata; class Aves; order Passeriformes; family Notiomystidae; genus Notiomystis; species Notiomystis cincta. The sequence continues at coordinate 155,197 of VZRX01021651.1, read as the reverse complement.
CAGTCTCATCTTTTTAATCAGACTAACAGCAGTGCCCTGACCACTGCACATCACCATCCTGCCACTGGCAGAGTTTGATTAATACAGCCAATTCACAGGGAATCGTGGAGAAAGGAGACTTGAGGAGACTTGTTCCGTTGCAATGAGACCGTGCAAACACAACTGTGAGGAACAATGTGCTCCTTGGCCCATGCAGACAATACAGGGCACGTTTTTATGTAGTTTGGTTCAGATAGGATTAAAATATCTCAAGAAACTGAGTTTCAACCACTTGTCTTGGCAGAACCATCTGCAGGCAGATACTCTGCAGCTGCAGAACCAGTATCTCCGTGCTTTTTTCTCCCATCTGATATTTCAAACAGTTAAATTGGCCAGTTGGCACAAATCACTGCAGTGCTTACTGGGAGCCCAGCTTTGCCCAGGCCTCCATCTATAAAAGTCTAAACCTGTCAGAAACACAGCCCATTTTCAATGCAGTGAAAGCAGTGCAACCCCAAACAACCATGCTGATACAATTCCAGTTTGGCACCACATAAATTCCGCTCCAAAGTACGTGTGTTCAAACCCACTGAGGCACCGACAGAGAATGAGGCTCTCAATCCCCCCCACTCTGTCAGTATGGCCTCAGAAAAGCAATTTATTCTTCACAATCTGCCTGTACCTTCAGGACTCAAACACACGTTTTAAAGCTACAAACTTTCTTTGCTAAGGGGGTGACAGACACAAGGTCTTGTCCTCTCCCCATGTCCAGTCTGAGCAGTCTTACCTCAATGGCACAGAAGATGTCCCAGTTTTTGGCTGCATTCCTGCAATTTTAGCAAGGAAGCAGGAGCATTCTAGTCCTTTGCCACTTGCTGGGTCTCACAGTGAGGTTTTAATGTGGAGAAGACACTGGAAGATGCCCACTCCATGCAGCCTTTTCTCCCCCATTTCTAATAAAATCATTTTTAGTAAAGTTAAAATTAAGTGAAGGAGAAAAAAAAGAATCTATCATCAGCTAATAAACAACATAACACACCCTCTTCAGTGTATGTTTACATAAGAGAGTCCTCCATGCTCCTGTCTAAGAGGTGCAAAACCTCAGGAATGTCAGCTCTTTTTTTTTTTTGGGGGGGGGGGTGGAGAGTAGGGGTTTAATGAAAGAACCCCTTTAGAAAAAGATAACAATTACATGTAATGGAACCTGGAAGCAGACTCTTTTGGCAATTAATCACCCAGGAGCCGTTGCAATCCTGCAGGCTGTTTCTGACAGATTTTGAGAGCTTTACAGGAATCACTGGGATAAGATGTGCCTGGGCTGGCTTCTGACAGGGACCGATCATGTACAAAGTGTATTGTTGGTTTTGAGTTTTGTATTTTTTTTAGTTTGTATATTCATACACACACACACATACATATATATACACATCCACACAGATGTGTGCACCCATATATACATTTCCACAGGAGTCTTTCTTTATATACATGGAACAACTGCAGAACTCATTTGTTGGCCCAGAGGCAAAAAAAGAAAGAAAAAAAAAAAAAAGCCTTTTCTTCCTCTCAGCAAAGTAGAGCTATCCATCACTTAACAGAGATACTTCCTGTTTTCAAGCAGTTGGGAAGGCATGACTTCCAACCCAAATACTTTGCTTGGCAAACCATTCCTGTGTTGACAGATGCTTTTATAACCACTTCATTCCACCTGAAGTTTCAGTATAAAAGGAGGTGGTTTTCGTTGTTGGGTTTTTTTACCTTCTTTTTTTTCTGAGGGAGGAGAAAGGGAAAGCAGAAAGGAGAGGAAAGAGAAGGAAAAGGAAGGAAAATACCGCAATTATAACAGCTGGATGACAGAGGTTAGCACAGCTCTGACAGATGTTACCATGTAACCTCAAAATGACATGTTCGAGAAAAAACAAACCACCAAACCTGTTCCTTGCAGGAAAGAGAATTTTGAACCCCTGCCAAAAGAGCACAATTCTCCTCAGAAGCTCTCGAACACTGCAACAATGATCTACCACGTAACACATTATTTTCCATACATAAGCTTTACCATTATATTACCAGTGCTCTGACTGATTCAATTACCAGCATGGGATGAGATGTTTTTCTGAGAGACAACTTAGCCTCAAATGACAAAAAGTGACAGCAGGTCAGCTCCATCAGGACCTGCCCTGTAATAGCTTTTCATCTCCTGCTTTCTGTTTTCCTAGGATTCTTCCACGGGACACGCTCTGAACACTTCTCAACACCCAACACTTCAGTGTGTGACAAGGAGAAGTTAAACTGTGCTGCAGACAAGAAGATGGATTTCTAAAGCTGCATGATCCATTTTATGTAACCTTTTGTCATACCAGTTTCTGTACTCCTTACACCTGGTTACTTCAGTGACTATCCTACCACAAAACTCTTCATGACTTTTCCTGGCCTGTGACCAAACTTTACAGACCTGTCTAACAAACTACAGATAAACAAAGTGGAAAAGAAATATTCCTGGAACAAACCAGGTATGTGAAAGCAGCTGCTTCTAAAGACAGAAGAGGTAGGCAACATCAAGGAAACAATTCAGAAACAGTTTCAAAGGAAATCAATGACTTTCCGTCATTACTGCCAGCACTGCGGCTGAAAAAAAAAAAATTGCTGTTTTTCATTATCTGAGAGATCTTATTTTACTACTGTGGTTCTGGAAGACCGTTTTAAGCAATAAAGTAGGTACTGGTCACAATAGCTGTAAGCTAAAAGTCATTCAACTCAGAGAGAGAATAAAGCCACGATACAATAAATATCACTCATTTGTACTTGAAATTGGAAACCAAGGTGATTTACCCCTTTAAAAACCCATCCTGAGGCTTTATATTCCAAACAGACAGGGAGTGAAAAAAACAAATCCTGGTTTAAAGCCCTCTCTTGGGGAGACACAGCCCTGCTGCCCTTTCACGGTTAACACACACTGGGTACAATGCAGGAGCCAAGTCCATCTGAGACCAACTAAGGCCAACTTGGATCTCTCCCCGAGGCTGTCAGGTGTTCCCAAGGGGGCTCTCTCCCTGTCAAGGGCATAGCTGGTGACCAGGCAGGAGCCTGCTGAGCAGAACAGCACAGGACGCCTCTGTTCACAGGATGCCAACCACGCTTTTGATAAAGGAACAACCAGAAGACACACTATGGGTTTTAACTCACTTCCTGGTAGTGAGAGAATCACAGAGTGGCTGGGTCGGAAAGGGCCTTAAAGATCATCTCATTCCAACTCCTCTGCTATGGGTACATGCCCGGACACCAGTGAAGCCCTTTCCTCCTTTCAAAAGGTGCATTCTTAACCCATGTTTGAGGAGAAAAAGAGAAACAGGTGGGTAAGAAGCCTCTAACTGGCACCTGCCAAGTGATGCTCACACAGCAAAGCACTATTTGACGTAGAACATCCAGCAGCAGGCACGCAACGTGAGCCTTTAAGCAGTTAAAGAACTCTCTCAGGTCCAGATGAGCAAAAAGACTTTGGAAACAGCCAGATGTGGTCACCGAGGCTGCTGCTGGTGCCACAGAGCAGGTGCCACGGTTCCAGTGACCGAGAAAGTCTGGGTAGCGCTGAGGAGCTGCACGCTTGACTCCGGAATCCCAGAGAGCCGCATGCCAGGGTATTAATGTAGTCAAGACACGGCTAATTAAGAACAGCGGAGCACTGGCTGGGTCAGAAGCCAAGACACTCTGCCTGGAGAAAAGGCCCCACAGACATGCCTCCTCTTATTATTGCAAGCAGACAATCACTGACTTCCTCCACCCGGATGCAGGAAGACAACCTGGTGGTTTTCTCCCTCATACCGGCAGAAACCACTTTGTGTGTTGATCTTAGAGTCTTGTGGGTGGTGCAGAGTTTACATAAATTACAGTGCTCACTGCAGCTGCCAGTTGCAAGCGACAGAGAGAGCTGGAACTCTGGGCTTAAAACACGTCCTTTCTGCTCATCAGGACTGCAGCAAGTGCTGATAGAAGTCCTGAAATCACTTTGCAGGTCTGCCAAGCATTTACAGCCCCTAAGAGACATAAAATATTAGGGGAAAACCTTTGGTGCCACTAAACTCACATTTTTTCCCTATGCTGCTGAGTTCCCTCAAACAGATGCAGGACTCTGCTGTTTGTTGTCCATGTGGCTTTCTCCTTGACTGTCCCCCACTTTGTGAAGCCATCTGTGATGTTTCTGGCTCTCAGCACTTTCCAGTGGAGGAATTATTTTGGTCAGCCCCTTTTACATGTTCTATAGTCAGCCTGAAGGCGTTCCTGCCATGGCAGACAGTCTGGCATCAGATCTGGCTTCATTCTTACCACATATCCTAGATATTTCCATCTTCATTTCTGGATAATTTAGGAGATTAAGTTTTGTTCAACTCCCCGACGAATCTCAGTATTTGTTATAAATTCATTCCATTTAATACCTACTATTTCCCCAAGGCATTTAATTTCAAAAGCTTTTAGACGTCTGTCTGTACCCTTGGTGAATTTCCAGCTCTCATATCCAACTGTTAAGGTGGAAACAGAATTTCAGTGGAAGACTCCTCTACATTGGTTTTAAACTGTGGATTATCAACACCTACATCTTCTTCATGCTGGCCAAATGCAGCTGCTGCCTCCTTTATGTATTGCACTGTCTCCTTCTGGACATCCTGTTCATTCCTATCTTACTGCCATGCAAATTGAAGATGCCTGGTTTGCATCATGCTTGTTTTTGCATCACATTATCAGGGCTGAAAATTATTGTGGTTCTCATTAAGTCTATTTTGTTTTTAACTCACCTTCTCTTTTTTCTTCCCTTTCCCCCCTTTCTTTTGCCCGCGAGCGTCTGCTGGAAAACAACCCAGCTGTGGTTTCTGTTAAGTTACATAATGCATGTTCTACCTGAGTTACCTTTCTTATCTCCCACTTCTTCCCACTTAAATGAACAGTGGCTCCAAACAGCAGGAGTGAAAGATTGCACCTCTACTTGTCTGCATAAATGAGTATTCATCCTGTCAAGCTGCACCTTGACCTAAAGCCTCAATGAGCCAATTACTTCTCTTAACATACCCTGTCATTTCAAGATGCTACAGTACCAGTCCTGATGGACACATTCAAGTATCTCTAAATCTATGAGTATAACCTAGATTATAGAACACTGGGGGAGATGTTTCAAATAAGGCTTTAGTTGAGTTATGGCCAGGATGAAATCTGGTCGATGTTGGGGAAGATGAAGCAGGGAAACCTCATAAAGATGACTGCTTAAGTCTTGAGAATGTGAGACCCGTAAACAAAATAGAATTGGAAGCAAGTTTTGATATCTAGGATGCCTTAGTTACTGAACAGCTGGAAAACAATGCCTTGTTGTTCCAGCTGAAGGTAATCCCCTTTTTGTTAAACAATGCCTTTCTGTGTCAGCTGTCCGAAGGTCAGTTCGGACCCTACTATCTCAGCAAGAGGAAGCCGAAGAGTAGTTTCTAGGGTGCAGAAGACAATACAGTATTCTCATAGGTTAGATGAAAACGCTACAGTTTGTATCTTGTACCAGATTGGTTAGTGTAAATCAGCAGATTCAGAATAGAAGAAGATTTAATGTATTGTAACAGGAACCTCTTGCTCTTGCTCTTCTCCTTGTCATCCTTTTCACTTTCTGGGCCTGCTCTGAGCTGCGGCTGGCAGCTCTCAGCAGGGCCCCTTCACCCACACCCTATGCAATAAATCTCATGCTCTAAGACCAGCCGCGACTCCAGAGATCTCTCGTCTCCGCCTGTCCCACGACCATCCAGACCGTCCGACCCCCCTGTACACCCCTACAATTGCCGCCCCGCGCAAAGACCGTCCTACCCAGCTCCTACAGGTCAGCATACTTGTTCTACTGAACTTCAACTCATCACTTTATCCTGCCTGCAAAAGCACAGGAGAAGACTTTTCCACAACAAAATAACCCCACAGAATCATTAATTACTGCAGTAGTTCAGACCATCTTTAATTTCTGCCCTTCTTTTTTTCTTTCTCTTGTTTTTTTTTTTTTTTTTCTTTCCTTTTCTAATAACTCCAGACTAAAAATTCAGTTACCTTTACCATTTTTTCCTTTCTGGGTCCATATTCATTTACAGCTCTCCCTGTGTTTTGCTTTCCCCTTTATGCTGTGAGCTTTATAATGATCTACTTACAGATGATTTATTTGCCAAGAGTGACAGATTGCATTGCTCAGCTGTTTAATATTATCATTGCTTATTTCCTTCCCTCCTTGTTACAAATATTTAGTTTATTTCCTTAGTAAGCTATGCTGGTAAAGTGTTTTCTTATAATTTTTTTAACACTTGTTTCTGTTCCTTTGATACAGTCAGCAATGCACCTCCTTTTAGACTGCATTCACTTGTAGTATAATTCACAGAAATTGGGTTTTCCCGCTGAAAGGGTCTGTTTGAACAGTTAATTTGCATAATGTCAACAACTTTTACACACATAAACTGACTATGATTTATTAATACTTGGCTGTGTGGAAAGCTGCAGTTATGTGCCAGCTGTGAAGCTGTCGGGCAGAAAGGCCCAAAAGAAGCCACACTTAGCTCCTGAGGTGAATTTGCTTTTTTCAGCCAAGCTTTCTTGAGAAGTGTTGAGGGAGGTTTACTCCCCTGCAGTTTACAGGTGTCCAAATAGGTGTGAGCTTCCTAACTGAACGAGCCTATTCCCCTTATGGATTGCAGATTTTGGAAACCATATGCAGCTTCAAAGCAGAAGTAAGTTCTGGCCATACCGAACTGCACATTTTCTCAGCTAAAACAGTAAAAAGCTTGTTACATTCCCATCCTGCTGCCAGTGTCACAGAATCCCACTCTCCAGCACCTGGCAACTGCAATGTATTAGATAAAATACTCGATTGCCCCATCTCTTAAAGGAAACATTGTGTTTTTCCTACCGAACTCCAGTGGTGAGTTATTGCTCACTTGCAAGGTGGAAACAGGAAATATCTTCAGTGCTCATGCTAAGATCTTCCTGGAATTTAGCAGCGTTTGATCCTGAAAGCTTAAGTGACTTGCTCGGGAATCACTTTGAACCACCAGCTTTATCTTGGGCTCTAATCACTGTTCAGAGGAAGATTCAGACCTAGTCAATTTAACATAACTATCTGATTACTCCTCCTGACGTACCATTTGAGACAGACAATAGCCCAGTTCAGGATGCAGCTCAGGAATGAGGTACCCAGAGCTTAATGCTGCCCAAGGGCGATGTGGCTTGTAAGGAGACACCCACCTCTCTTTTCTATTGATCTGGAACTTCCCGAAGCATTTGCAAATTGCAGGAACCGCACTGAGACATTTAAAATTTAAATTACTCCAACTTACTTCACAGGGCCATCAGTACTCAAAGCTGCCCTATAACCAAGAGGAAATACGAATTGCCCTTTGAATAGAGACAACTCTTGGGCTCTAGGGTTAGGATTTATCAAAGGAATTTAAGGGAAAAAAATCCCACTTCACATAGCTACATTTCTACCACAAGAGCTTCACAACTACCAACATTTCCTCCCACACATTATTTAGCTTTCGAAATCACGTTCATTCTTCAAGTTTCTGAATTCCTAAAGCCATGCTTTGGCTGAAGGCCAGAATATGCAGGAGATGGGAGAATCTCATTTTGCTCAAGATGCTCTGATGGAAAAATCAGTTTTAGATTCTTTCTGGGGATGCAAAGATATAATCTTTTTGTACCTATAATAGCACATGCATGCAAAAATTATTCTATGGGAAATCTGTGCCAGGAAATTCAGCTCCTCTGATGATGAGCACCATCAAAATGGTCACAAATGGTGCTGATAATGAATCAAACCCCATTTCAAACATAAAAATGAAGACAATTAAAATGTAAGTGGAAATAACGTGTTCCCTGGACAGAGCTGGGGATTATGACTGTCAGATTTTGATGAAACTACAACTTCTCATCTGCTCAAGGCAAGTTAAAATTCAGTTGTTGATGCACGATTCAAATCCTCCCTTTGCAAACACACTTAACATCTCTTTTTCACAGGCTGGTGTTTCAAAACCAATACTTGTATAACAGAGAGCACAGTTTAAAAGCTCAGAAACCTTCCATTCTTCAGCTGTAACTTCAGAACTGCCAGCATTCAAAGGTAAGTGAATCAAAAAAATGCCAGACCATAATACTCTTCACTGACAGGCACTGGGGTCTGTGCTGAGACCCCCTCAGCAGCACAGGTTTTACACTCACTTCTGGTACACCTGCATACAGCCCAACGTGAGTGTTCCCTAACTCACAGGGTTTCAAAATTCCTGGAAGATTTATCAGCCAGTGTGACAGCTTTTGGCTCCTCTGAGAGCGCAAACATCCACAGACAAAAACTTCAGGGGGCTGAAGGGGTGGAAATCAATCTCCCAGTGAACATGGCTTCTTCATCCCACTCTGCTCAGAGGAAAAGTCCTCCCAGTCCTTGCACATAACGCAGAGCTGCACAGAGCCTGGTATTTCATTTCCTTACGTCAATGCAGTCCTGGGACGGACAAAAGCCTGTCCGGCCACAGCTGTGCGTAACTGCAGGGCTCTGCTGGGCGAGCATCCCTGCTCCCCTGCCTGCCAAAAATGCCAACCAGAGACAAGGAAACGCTTAACCTGCACAAATGCAGGGAGCTCTGTGTGCTCTCAAGCACCGTCATGAAGTGTCCACTTCCCCCTGGTGCCCAGGAGGAGCTCCTGTCACTTCTGTAGCCACAAACCAGCTCAGCCAGGCTGACAGAAACAGCCACATCCCTGCCTTCCCTGTCTGTGCCAATGAGACAGAAAAGTGACTGGAGGAAAGCAGAGATAAAAGAAAAAAATTCCCATCAACTTTACAATAATCACTGCAAAACTGTACTGAATTTATCAAAATGAAGGATGATTTCCCACTCATTTTTGAATTATAACGTGGCAAGCCTGGAATAAAATAAAAATGTCTTCTAAATTTCAATTCATTACTGTATACTAATGGATGTTAAATTATCATAATGCAGCTGATGTTACTATCCATATTGCTGAAATGAAATGTGACACGCTGCAAATTGTATCAGAGACAGTTCCTTTAACTTCCTATTTGTATCTTCTCTTCATTAAGTCAGAATTTTTTCAATTACGTATTTCCTGCTGTTTTTTTCTCCAAGTTTTCTTTCTTATTAATTTCAGTGAGGCAGCTGTAAGAGGTAACAATTACAGCAAAAATGTATAATTACCCAACTAGCTTTTAAACAGTACCTGTGGGCACATACACTCCTTACGAGAAGTTACTTAAAAGTAAACCCACAGGAATTATTGTTAAATAATGGTATGATTATCAAAGAAAATTATTCTCTGTGAGTCACTTTACATTAATTACAAGGTATTATTTGCAGGGCAATGTACATGCAGTTCATTCTGCAGTGTTCCTGGGGGGGTTTAACCAGGAGTTGGGCTCATCAGGAACCAGAGGCAGACAAGGCCCTCGCACAGAATCTCTGCCTGCAAATCCACCCCACCAACATCAGTCTGCAGCAAACTTGGCAGGAATGGACTGGAGCAATAAAACTAATGAAAATCAGTTACAAGAGGCTACAAACAGCTGTAAAATATTTAGAGAAAACCATGGAATTGAAGACCTGATCGAATTTCGAAATCCCTTTTTCTAACACTCTTAAAATACCCACTCTGCTTTTGAAAAATCTCTCCAAACTAGTCTGAATTAAGTGTGCTCTAAAAATCTGACAATTAATTCAGGGAAAAGCTATTCAAATACCATCTATAACTGATGAGAGAATATCACTCAGGTGGCATTTATAAACATATAAAGTAGTAAAGTAGCTGTTAATCTCTACAATTTTCATTCTTCTGATAGGAAACTGGATCATGCATGGGTTCTTGGGGTTTTTTTGGAAGACAAAATCTCTTCTACAGCAGTAATCATTTTAATGAGATTTAATAATACACATAGTTTACATATCACACATACTGTGCATCAAGCTCAGCTGGAGTACTCCCAGTCAGTTCTAGGAATTACATTAGAAATATCTTGAGAGCTTGCTCCCATTACCTTTCCAAATTCTTCACTGATGAGTCCAGCAAAGGCAGAATCACTGTAGCTATGCACACTTACACTCATTAAGACATTAGAGCTCCAGCCTGCTGCTGTAAACCACTGCAGCTCCTCTCTCCTGGCACTCTGCTAATATTTACAGCAGCAGAGGCTGATCCCAGAAATTAAACAGTAGCCAGTGACTCTCTCATAATATGAATCAGCAAGTTTATATAACCTCAAAATCCTAAAACTTGGGTGGTTGAATTTTACTCATTATGCCATCACTGAGTTCTCCTGGACAGCAAGAAATTCCAGAATTTGGAAATTATCTCTAACCCACTGTGATCAACACCCAAGCATTACAGATAGCTCCACTCTGCTCCAGGGAATTAAAGCCCAGGTTAAAGAGCTTCCTTACCGAGGAACTGCAGCTAAAAACTAAACCAGCACTAATTGCTTCTAGCACAGAGGAAAAGCACCTGGAGCTGGAGCCAGACCACAGAAGAAGGAATGTGAGGAAAGTGGGAAAAACAGAAGAGCAAGCAGGTAACAGAAGAAGCCAGAAAGAAGAGAGTATTTGCCATTAAGGTAAGTCAGTAGAGTGAAAGATGTCAATAGGATTCACACACACAAGGCAGTTCTTGGAAGGACCTGCCCCAACCAGTTTGACACTGAATGGGAATGAACACTGGCAGCTGGAGCTACGCAGGTTTTGGCTCCCTTCATTTTCGGGGAAAAACTTTAGGGTCAGAAAGACTCAGAAATGGTTATATGGTGTCTCCCTGATCTCCACCTGGATGCCACAAACTTCAGTGGAAACATGTTCTGCAAGCACAAGAGCATTTCCAAACCAAAGTACATCCTCCCATCACCAGGTGCCTCTTGTAAAAACCCCAACTGCTTACCAAAGAAAACACTAATTTCTGTTTAAAGAAACCAATCTGAAACATTGATTATTCATAGAAAAAGCTGATTTTTAATTTTTTTTTTTTTTAAACACAGCAGCATCTTCAAAAAGCTACCTTCTATCCAGGCTAGCCAAGGTCAAACGATTTTAGAAATTATTCTTGATTCATTTTTTGTGCATGAAAACTATTTGCTAATATTTTACTGAAAACTAATCCGAAAGATTGAACACAGTAACAGTGCCTATTCTTTAAATTCCACTGANAAAAAACTGTTTTTAATTTTTTTTTTTTTTAAACACAGCAGCATCTTCAAAAAGCTACCTTCTATCCAGGCTAGCCAAGGTCAAACGATTTTAGAAATTATTCTTGATTCATTTTTTGTGCATGAAAACTATTTGCTAATATTTTACTGAAAACTAATCCGAAAGATTGAACACAGTAACAGTGCCTATTCTTTAAATTCCACTGATAAGCACATCCTAGAGCTCCTCCAGGGAATATGCCCAACCTTCCCTGCTGCCTGAACATGTCACCCTGAAGTCTCTGCTATCATCCACACACAGCACACAGGGATGGGTTATCCTTGTATGGTTTGACAGAGAAGTGGAAGCAGGACGTGGGAGGGTAGCCAAATACCTGAGGCTAAATTCCTGGCACATTAAAAGCCTATTTACTATTGCCCATAATGCTATTTCATATATAAAAATACAAAAGAAGACCCATGTGGAATTAACTGTATTGTTCATTTCTGTGGTTTTTCCCTTTGCTGTTTTTTTTTTTTACATGAAAGAACTAGGTCAATATTTTCCAGAATTACCCAACTTGTTTTATACGATGTGAAAGGAAAACCATTCCTACTATGAACATTGTTTGGGTGAAAACAACATTATTTATGGGAATCTTCCCCATCTGACATTTTAGAAAAGGAAGCATAGTAGAAAACCCCCTTCACCATATGGAATAATATAGGTTTTTATGTGAAATATCAGTACAGGCATCTACCACTGGAACTAATAAAACAGTAGCAGTCTGTTAGGTGGGCCACTCAGCAGAGGAAAATGAAGATTATACTGTGCCTTTGGGTTTCACAGCTCTGTTTTGATTTCATAAGTGTGCAGAGTAATCTAGATTCTCTGTGACATTTAAAGTACCCCTTACAAGATCCATCTGCTTGATTTTCCCAGTTTTGACTTCTCCATCAGTGCTCTCCAATTTGTTCAGCCACCTGATACCCAGCTACAGGGATGCTGTCACTCTCCACACTTCTCCTACACCTCTGGGTGCCCCACTCTCAGCTTTCAGTCCTCTGAGTGATAGGGGTGAGAAAACCAAAGTGTCAGCCACACCAGAATGGATCACACCCAATGACAAGTGTGTAATTTATCTGCCAGACTCTGTCATGTGTAGAAATGAAAGTTTACTAGAAGTAAAATTTGCCCAAATCTGGACAGAACTGTCATAAAGGTAAGAAAATGCACACACATAACAGAAGTTTGAAGTCCCTCCTCTGGAGTGCAAGGGGTGAGAGAGTTTCTAAAGCAAACCACAGTAAAAAAAAACCAACAATATCACTATGGGCAAAACCAACGACTTTGGTAAGAGATAATTTCCTGTTAGTTTTTCTTCAGAAAAGTAAAAGTGGTTTTTGTTGACATGAAGAAAGGTTGAAGCAGACAGTGGTCCCAATGGTCAAAGAATCATCATGTACAAAGACTCCTATAACTGATCCGTTTGACAAAGAGTTGGACAACTTTCAGGACACACAGCACTATCTAGATCACCTATAATAATTTTTAAAAGCATCTAGGTCTTCAGTAAGTCAGGCTGCATGTGTGTGCCATCCTACCTTGCCAGCGAAGACAATAATTTCAGAACCAGCTGACTGGCCTCTTTTAAGGTACATTTTATTTCTTTTCCCAGCAAACTGACATTCCGGCTGACAGCTCCGGAAGAGTGTTCACATTCCACTATCTCTACTTAAAATATTTAAGAGGGGAAAGGCAGCAGATACAGATAAGTGTGGTGAGTCACATACTCACCCCAAGGAGAAGTATTGCTTACCTTTGATGAGGTAAGTAAATAATTAGCTCTACTTAGGGCACTTCTCTTCAGTCTCAGAACAATGTTACACAGGCAAACCCTCTGAAGGCTTTAAAAGGGCAACACTCAAAATTCATCATCTCCCAGTGCACACAAAATGTGCCTGCCAAACTGAGCATCTAGACACTTGATCTTGAAATATTAAACTGATTCATGATGGCAACAATTTACCTTGATAGACTGCCTCAGAAATAAAATCGATAAATTTGCTACACCAAAAAAATATTTCTCAGGAATGTACTCACTGAGGAAAGACTTCTCCAAAGTGTCTTTGCCTCTCTGTTGGTGATCAGCAGTGGCATAATCATGTGAGGCCAGGGCCTAAAGTAACTTCTCTTTAGAATATTGCAGTGTTTTCTTTTTCCTTTCTTGCTTAAGAGGAGGCTAAGTCAGACTTGTGTCATGACCATGAATATTTTAAGTGTCTGATAATGAACCTCAGTGACTTGGGGTTCCACACAGTCTTGAAGTTAAACACTGCACACACCACTGACAGTTCAAGCTATAATTCTTTTGGGGTTTTTTTCATTAAAAGAGATACCTAAATAAAATTATTTACGCCTTTAAACTTCTAATTGACTACAAAAGTGCAAAAGATTATAAAGGAAACAACAGAATTACAAGTTTGAGTTGAAGAGACCTAAAAGACCATTCAGTTCCAACCCCCCTGCCATGGGCAGGGACACCTTCCTCAGACCAGGTTGCTCCAAGCTCCATCCAACCTGGCCCTGAGCACCTCCAGGGATGGAGTATCCAGCAGTTCCCTGGTCAACCTGTTCCAACCTCACAGTAAATAAAAAACTAGTTTGGCTAGCTTAGATGAATCCCTTTTTGCTCTTCACTGCTGGAACATTTATTTCTACCCTTATCAACACCATTACAAACCCAAAGTAAATATGTAACAAAACCCAGAACCATGTAGCACTTTGTGCTTTTACACCACTAAATTATCATCTTTGTTGTGTATCCCTTAACACTTACCCTACAAAATTATTCTGGCTTCTAGATATTGAATTATAATATATAATCAACAGCATAACTAAGAACAAACAGTATTTAAAAGATCTGACTAGTGGCTAAATGCTAATGTAACAACAGATATTAAACAGGTGCAGTATTTTAAATTATTTGGTATGTTCTATATGAAAATATGGATGATGATAGTCCAGAAGTACAATGAATACAATGTTACTTTGTGTAGACATAAGATAAATGTATATAATTAAGCTGTCATAAGGGTTTTTTCTCATTTTATTCAAGTTATTACTGTCCAATCCTCTGGAATGACCATTCTTTGTTTAAAGGTCATTCTCTGTAATGGCTTATTTCAGGAAATTCTACTGAACACAAATACTCCATATAAGGTTACAGAACCTCTAAAACTCTGTGAAAACAAGGGGTGCTCTGAGGATGGGGAAATATTTGCGTCAAGAAAGAAATACTGAAAGATTCAGAATAAACCCACATCACTGAGCACAGATATTTGCTGGTAGGGCTCTATAAACCCTCTGCCACCTCTTAACCCTTCCCCTTGGGTGGCTCCTGGCTCTCTAGGAGCTACTGAAAGAACTTTTCATCTCCTATTGACATTTGGTACTGCAGACCCTAAAGCTGCTGAGGAATTGGTACTGGTATTTGTTCTGCTTGTTACTGACTGAGTTTCTGTGTAAAACCCTGGCTTTCACACAGCCTCTCGAAACCTCAGTAGCATCTCACCAGTCTACAATATTTTGGTGTAGGCAAAGGAAATTATTTTATATATCCTTGAATCATTAAATGATTAAAAAAACCCAAACCCACCCCACCAAACTAATTAACATCAGAGCATGATTTAAGACCAAGAGAGAAACATCAAAAGGCATCACAGCATTGTTTGATGCTCCTCTCTTGGCAATAAGCCTCGCCCAATTTCACAAACAGAAGGAAAACAAATGTTTCCAGTTACACGTAGGCTCTCACACTCGTGCCTGAGTGAGGCCACAGCTCTCTCTGCTAACTGTGCTGGCAACTGGCTCCAAATATTTCTCAGAAATACAAGGTTCCTCCTGCAGCAGGGCCTAGATAATGAGGGACAATTAGCAGATGAAAACACGCTGACTTCCAAAGGAGAATAAATGGATGTGAATACAGTGCAGTGGAGGATGAAGGAGGCAATCATATAGCATAAAATTAAGGCATTACATCAAATTAAGGGACAGTTGAAAATCTGAGCTTCATTCAGAGGAAGGAAAATTAAGGATTGCCTCCCATCATTCATATAAGGGAAAACTAACAATGAAATGAGAAGCAGCTCTGTAGAGCATCCCATCCTTCTTCCAGCACAGCCACCTCCGGAAGGGAGGCAGGAGCTGTAGGAATGCAGGAGTAGGGCCCTTTTTGTGCTGCTGCCTCTGGGAAAATGAAGGAGATGCATGAAGGAGAAGCAGCAGAACTGTGCTGACAAAATTGTTCCAACAAATGGGTAGAGATCTCAGCATTCTATGCTTCATTGCATCAAGTCAAAGTCTCATACACATGAAATGTTTTCAAACTTTCTTAAAGAACCACCCCTTAGAAAGATTTCTGGCTATAAATGTGTGCATAAATGAAAGGAAAAAACAAGCAGTTAAGGCCATATAGATATTTACAAAAAAATCCAGATGTAAATACACCTCCATGGCAGAAAAAATGCATGCAGAGAAAATTCAGCAACATTTTCATCTCCTCTGAAACTAAAAACAAAAAGAAGAGAAATAAAGTACTCTTGGCTTATTACCAATGATGTCCCCTCACATCACCTGACACAACACAGCAGTTCCTTCTCCTGTTTTTGTACCTATGATGAACTTCAGTAATCACCTCTCTGTGTACAAGGGAACATCTTACGGCGCCTGGAAGCCACAAAAGTTTGGCAAAAGGGAGTTGGCTCTGTTTTAAATATTATGTAGATTATAGAGGACAGAACAAGTTCTACTTTGTAAATACAATTAACAACTGTTACATCTTTACCTTTGCACTCAGGTTTTTCATTTTAACAGTTTCATCTCTGAGACATAAAAGTATGTCCTCATTTTATTTGTCAGACACAAAAACCCACACTCTTTTCCCCAAAATGTTTGGATTCCCAGCAGCAGGCAAAACATACATTTGCCATTCTGGTTTCCAGAATAAAACAGCAGGCAGAGGTCGGAGAAGTTTTAACTGAGGAGACTGAACTGTTCTTCTGTACAGTCCATGTTTAAAAGCCAGTGAATAACCTTTAAAATAAAGGACTTAAAACACTTTGCTTAAGCACTTTGGTTAACCAAGGCCTAAGACTTTAGACTGCAACCTTTTGGTGGTGGTTAGGATTTTTCCTTCTGTTTCTTTCTGTCACAGAATTTTGTCCCATCTTTTGCTAAGAGACAATAACGATGGTACTGGAGACAGAAAAGAAACAGCCAAGGTGGGCAGAGGGTGCAGCTGGCTGCTCTCTTACCTGGGGAGGTTTTCTCCTCGGAAGGGCAAAGATACCCAGAGATTCTGGCCAGGTGGTGAGGGGCTGGGCTCGGCTCCTCTCCTTCTCTTGGCATCAGAGGGGAGAGAGGCTGTAGCTGCTGTGGAAGAATTCGCTACCACCGCGGGGTTCCGTCTCCTGCTGTCCTCTCCTCTCCTCTCCTCCCGTGAGTGGAGCTTTGCTCCTTAGAGCCGCTGCTGAACTGGGACCTTATCATTAACACCTGCTCTGACTGCAGAGGACTCTCACCTGATACTGGGTGCCTGAGGGGGAAACACGGGACCGCGGCCCCGTGCCGTTCCCGGCGGGCGCATCTCCCTGGCTGCCGCTTCCCCGGGCTTCTTCGCTGCGCTCTGGCCCAGCGCCCCGCGTCCACCTGCAGCTCCTGCTAGGGCTGTGAGTTGTCTGTGCCATTTTGTTTGCCACCCTGGGGCTGTGCCTGCCCCTGCAGCCCCTTGTGCCACGCGGCTCTCCCGCCCTCACCGCGTGAGGGAGACGCGGCCCGGCTCGCGGCACAGCGCCCCCTGCAGGCGGGGAGGAGCAGTCGCCAGCAGCGCCCCCAGCGGCAGCGGAACCGCACCGAGAGGGAGGAGAAGGCTCTCGGTGGCTTCTGCTTCTCCTTGTTGTACTGCCACAGCTTTGTTTGTTTGACTTAGAGATATATATATATATATATACTAGTAAACAACTGTTATTTCTATTCTCATGTCGTTTCCTGAGAGCCCCTGAATTCCAAAGTTAGAATAATTTGGAGCGAAGGGGGTCATAGTCTCCATTCCGAGAGAGGTTCCCACCTTCCTTAACACACACCTGTCTTTCAAAGCAAGACACCTTTTCCTCACAAAACAAAACAAAAGATAAAAAAAGACAGTTCAGAGAAGGTGAGACTGCAACAGGCAATGTCAGAAGAAAAAGGCTCTCAAATGCATCTGAAGCAGAGGTGGAATCATTTGTTTCAAATTAAGTAATGGGGCTGTTTTGCCATTAAAAAAAGTAACTTCAGAGCATTAATCTGTTACATGAAAAACATGTTCTCCAATCAAAATCAAGTCCAATTGCTTCTAGATCTTTCCATGCCCTTGCATGTCTTTTTGGAGAAAGGAGAAAAAGTATAAGCACCTTTTTAAGGACCCTGTAGATGCTGGTGCCTTTCCTTGCTTTCTGATTTTAAAAAATTCTGTTGAAATATTAAAATAACAACTTGTTAATCATTTAAATTCAAGTGAATATTGGATGTGACATGCAGGAAATGTTCTACATAGACTTGTCAAAGAAAATGAACTTCTCACCTGGAAGGAGGCAAAGGCAGGGGGAAAAAATATGACAACCAAAGTATTTTCTGCTATTTTGTATCTGTTTTCTCTAAAACTTTCCACCAAAAAGCCAGTAGGGATCTTTGGAATCATGATCATAGCTTCCCCAACTAGAATAAATCATAAAACACAAACAGTTAAGTCAGTTAGGGAAGGTGTATTTGAATTTCATATTCCATTGCAAGATTTTTCAAGGTGCTGTAGAAGTGTGAGTCCCGAATACGTGATTCTTTCATATTTCCAGTGACAAGTCAGGCCCTCCGCTCCAAAAAACACTGAATAAAGTACTTGGGAGAGTTTCACCTACAGTGAGGTCACATCATACTGAATTAATGATATAACATTATATAAAATATCTTTATTACCCAGAGAAATGACTACAGCTCAGGCAATTTTCTGGGACACCTTCAGCACAGTTGCTAATAAAGTTTCATCAGCCGAAGGGCAAGGGGGAAGAAACAAAAAGAAGAGTCCTTGCAGGAAAAGCAATTTTCAAAAAATTGCTTTGGGAATAACTCGCTCCTGAGCGCCTGCAATCCAGGATGTGCCACACATGATCTTGTGCTTAAAGCTCAACTGAGCTCCAAAGAGGAGATGGACGAAGGCTGGAGAGATTTATGTGGCTACAGACTTGTTGATTTTACTGTTGGGTGGTGTGCAGCTCTGATTTAAGATGTGCTGAGCAGGCCTTTATATCAAATAATAATAATAAATTAGTGATACGCATGTAGATTTATGTGTTAGGAGCTCCAGAGTGCAGAATGCATGTTTAATGAGTTTTAGAAATCTGTACAAATAAATACAACGGAAATCACACTGTGGACGTCCCTGCCTTGCATCTCTCAATAGGATCTAAATTAGATACGGTTTGTTTTCAACATGTATATAAATATGCTCACAGAAACACACTAATTATCAGCCTGCAAAATCAGCTAGGGTTTTGAGAGGCAATTAGGTTCCCTGTGGGTTCATTCTTTGTCAGGAAAGTCCGCAGAGACAACTCAAAACATACACAGGAAGTCTATCTGCTGCCTAAGATGAGATTCGTACAATTGCTTTTCTGACCGTAGCTACGCTTACTTCATTTCTTTTTGCTAACTTTACATTTCCCATATATGATTCATGGTGTTATGCCAAGGTCACCCAGGCCCCTGGTATTAAAAGGTTATACAAACACATCCCTGGAGGAACTAAAATGAATCAGATATGCAGCGGACAGACTGCAGGCCTGGACTTGGAGAGGGAGGGAGTGTGAAAGCCAGACCCCTGACAAAAAAAGAGCCAAAACAACTTCACTTTCATTTGCAACTTCACACAAAATACACAGAAATGCATCATTACTGGGAAAAATCAGCAGAAAATGTTTCCTCTGGGGGAAGAGCAGGAAGGCAAAAAGGTAAAACCCCCAACATTTGCACTTCTAGAAACCACCTGAAGACCCCTCAGTGCTCTGCTTTCTCACGCTGCCCCCAAAACCAGCACGCACACAGATTCCAGCCCTCAACTCAAAGCTGGAGTTCTCAACCTGCTGATTTGCAGCTGATTTTCACAGAACCAGAGAAAGGTTTGGGTTGGAAGGGACCTTAAAGATCACCTAGTTCCAACCTCTGCCATGGGCAGGATGACATTCACTAGACCAGGTTGCTCAGAGCTCCATCCAGCCTGACCTTGGACACATCCAGGGATGGAGCATTCACAACTTCTCTGATTTTCTGTTAGGAAAGCTTCCCCACAAGTGATACAAAAGAAGAACATACAAAAGTTGCAGTCAGGCTTGTGCAAGGATCAAACAAATTGTTCCCTTTCCCATGGCATTTCTGTTAATCCTCCTGCACTTAGCTACAGTCACCAACATTATACATAAAAATACTGAAGAAGGATGGCATGAAGCAGTATCAGATGATAAGGCTAATAATTCATGACTCTACATCTTCAAAATACTGTAAATATTAACAGCAATAGCTTATACTTGTTACATTTCTGTGAAACAAAGTAGAGTTTTACAGGTGTGGAAATTGGGCAGAACAGACTTGTAGTGGTTTGTCAGAAGCACTGTAGCAATTTTGTGTTCAAATCAGCCCTAGCATACAGTTTTCCACTTCAAGTCTCACACTTGTGCAGCTTTTTAACCCTCCTAGGTCTCAAGCAACTCCTGAGTTCTTACAAACTTGTGTATCACTGCCACAGAGCAGTCAGAAGCTACTCCAGCTCTATGATAAAGACAGGTAGCTTGGATGTCAGCAGCAGACTGGACCAAAGAAACCTCAACAATAATTTTCCTGATTTGGTTGGTTTATGCAATGGCAAGGTTCTGAGCACAACTCCTTGAACTCTATTAACCTGTATTTCCTCTTGCCCCAGTACAGTCCTGCTGTGAATTCTAAAACTTCTCTCCCTCTATTTCTATTACTCATCAAGTAAGATTTAAAACAAATGGAACAAGGTGGCAGAAATTTGCTTCCAGCTCTAAATTCCTGACAGTACAACCCAAAGTCTGTAATTTATAGTTGAAAAAAGAAACAATAAGGCAATGACTTCTTGTTATTGTTACCTTTACTTGAGAGGTTACAGCCAAAAACTGTCCAAATTCCAGACAGCGCAGGAACAGTCACACCTTCTCCTGCCAACTTACAGCATGTTAGGACAGGAATAACTTTTGTAAGAGGACAACATGGTTGAGGCTTTCTCAGAGCAACGATTTTCTAAACAGTGGCTTAAGAAACACTTTCTATATTCACTGACACACTGATAAGCAAACATCTGGCATGGGACCTGAATGTTCCCAATAAACCAACACCCATTTCCTCTGCTCCTGTTTTGTGCTGTGGATCAACTGGGCTGGAAGTCTCAAGATCCAGCTGATGCCCTCCATTGCAAGTTCATCTTCCCTTTAGTTTTTCCATAATCTTAGCTAAGTCAGCTGTTTCTCCCACTTTAGGAAAAAGAACTTCCAAAATCCTAAGCCTGTTTTACCAACCTTTCATTTGCTGTGTGACATCCTGATCTTCCTGTCCTCATTGACATTTTCCATCACAGTCTCTTTCACACAAACAATCTGAAATTATGTTCCTTACTAATATTCCAGCTATTTTGCCCAATTTTCCAATGATGTCATCTGACATCCATATAGGCATGCATATTTGTCTTCCCAAAACATGGATGGAGATTCTTTACCAATTAATACTGGTAAAATAAACTATATTATTCTAAAACAGAGTTATTGAGAATAAAGTCCATAGTACTGAGAGTACAAAGTTAGAGGGAAATGAAAAACTTTTGGTTTTAAGGACAGGCTTACCAGTAAGAATGTAACCTTGTAAGCCAAGCTCATGCTTTTCCATCTACCAGAAAAAACCAGGACCTTGTAGAAATAACTGCACAGGACCCAAGAAGAACAAAACAATGCCTCATTTCATACCAAGGACTCCTAAAGCAAGAGGTACTGCATCACTGCATCCAGTACCAAATCCCAGTCACCTCCAGGGTGGAACCTGTGCCAACACAATTCTTTTGCACAGGTAATATAAATAAATGCCTCTCAGTGAAAGGAGTCACCTTCCAAGACCAGTCCAGGTGAGCCTGCCTGGGGTCTGCATCACTGGACTTCACACACCTTTAGGCATAGACCTGTCTCTCAAATCAGCCCAGGAGAGGATCTCAGCTTCTGCCAGGGACCCACTGGGCACCTTCCACTGCCCTTGCCCAGGTCTGTGCTGTACCTTACAGAAAAGCCCCCAAGTCCTTCCCTTGCTGAGGCACACAGAGCATCAGCACGGTGTGCACAAAGCTGCTCCAGACCCTGGAAAAGCCTCGGGCTGCCTGCTGACAGTGCCATCAGGTGAATCCGGCCCTGAATAAACACAGGGGGATGAGGGAGGGAATTCCTGACATTTCCGGGTCTGAAGGGAGATCTCCGGAGCCTTGGCTCCTTTCCAGGTCAGACTGGCTGCCGCCACCAAGGCTGATGGTGAGAGGAGAGCAGTGCTGCTGTCCTCAGGGTCAGCGAGGGCCGGGCAGACAGACAGGAACAAGGGAAAAAATCCTTCCAACACCTCACAGACTTCTGAGTTAGTTAGAGAAACCTGTCAGCCTCGCCTCCCCTTCGCTTTTCCCTTCTTTTTCTTTTTTTTTCTTTTTTTGTGGTTGCTATTTTATTGACAGGACTCAGATTCTTATCTCAGGAAGCTATTTCCTTAAAGCTGAAAAATCAAGAAATGGACTGCAAAGCTCATGGTTGTTTGCATGCCCAGGATACCAGCACACAGATGCTCTGCTGAGAGGGGTAATCTCCTCTGCAGGCAATTATCAGTTTGGATCAAGTCTTTCAGAAAAACTAAGGAATGAATAGAAGATCCTGTTCTACCCAAATCCAATTCCTCTATCCAAAAATTGCAGGTTTTACAGGGCAGACAGACCAAAATGGAAGAAAATGAAACAGTTTAGGATTGTCAGGAAACCCCCTCCAACCTCACATAATTTATTTTAATAGCACTTTCAGATGAAGACCATGGTATCCAAAGGCTTTTCAGTGTTCCTGGGAACCTTCAAACTGTAGTGCCACCATTTTTCTGCCTCTGAGCCTTAGGGTGAGGGTGGAGAAGAATGACCCCAGGAAAAGAACAGCAGTTCTCATATGCAGAGACCTCCCTAATCCTGGGGTCCTAGACTTCTAGTACAACTTATTCAGCAGATGCAAAGTTTCATCAAGCTACAGAGGATTAAATGGAGAAAATTTCACCTTTCCAAAGCACCCTTTTCTCCCTATTTCATCTGTGGTATCTCTCAGACTGCTCTTACCCTGGAGACCTGAGCACAAACTGTGCTTGAGATTCTGGGCACATCATGCCCTGAGGTCTCTCTGCTCACAAAAAATTGTTTAGCAGGAATCTTTGGCCAACTCAAGGTCCTTAAAGAACCAATTATAACCTCTCATCTTCAAGGGAGAGGTTGCCAAACTCAAAATGCACCAAGTATCACAAAACACTTTCAATATATTGAACTACTGAGGTGTTCAGAAGTCATTAATAAACAGCCTGGTTATTAATAAGTAAGCAAGAGGCAGCTGTCAGACTCTGCAGGGCTTGTCACAGGCAACAAGGCTGTCTCAGTGCTTAATTAACTCCTTGAACTGCAGTTTCAGCTGAGGACTTCCCTTAAATTCAGATTCCATTTACATCACCCTCATTGTTATGGCTTTAACTAATGGTCAGGACAGAAATTGTGTGCACATCTTTGTATAATAATGACTCTTTTTTTGGTCATATTACAGGTGTGGGAGCAATTCTTTTGTTTGGTTTTATGCTGGTTTTAACACACCATCACTCATCTATGGTTTTCCCCTCAGAGCTGTCTTGACTTGACAGCAAAAGTAACACTGCCATTTTTTTCAACAACAAAAAAATCCAATCTCCCATACTCTTTCTCTGACCCAGTGAACCTCTTCTGTAACTTTACACCAGAGAACAGCCCTGCTCTGTGTTTCAATCTTATTAAATGCTTTTAAGATTTTAATCATTCATTCATTGGCTGCTAAGTGAATATTATATCCCTTTCCTGTAGGCAATCAGATACCGTAATGCTTTAATGTTAAAACTTGTTGCTGCTGCAAACAAAAAGGTAACAAATAGTTTCTTATTCAGTGCTGAATCAGTACCCAGAACACCACCTCACTAGATGCAAACACCCTGAGGGCACCTTTATTAATAGAGCTGATCCAACAATATTTGAAAACAAAATAGCCAAAGTTCATAATGAAAGAAAAGGTGGAGTTGTAAAACAATAACTTATGGTTGTGACTTAGCATTTTTTATGGGCAAATGCTAAAACTCTATCAGTGTCATCCAATGATATTTTAAAGTCTTACTGAAAAGCTTCCTGTGGGTCTTTTTCTGTTTGTTTTGCAGTTCTCTCAGTCAATAAACCATTTGGTTGTGTGTATTTTGTCAATTACTCAAATAAACAGGAGAGAAAAAGCAGTGATACTCCTGATAAACATTCTGGTGCTCTGTACTTTCCAAGGAGGAGCAAATTAGGAATTTAAGTTATTCTGTGTTCTTTCTTCGACATCTATTTTTTGGCAATGGCTAGAGATTGGAAACTGGATTATGTGAATCTTTAGTCTGGCTACTCTGCTGTTCCTGAGATTATTTTTAAATCATCTGATAAACTGCACAACACAAAGTTTTTCACGTCATGGTTATCCAGCAAAGCTTTCTTTTATGAAAAATGTCAAGATAATTTTCTTTACTTAGGGCTAAAAGGCTTGCTCTGAACTAATTTATAGTTTCACACAGCAATCAAATGAAATTCTTTTTCAAGCCTCTGGTTTTGTTCTTCTTCCCTGGATTTCTTTCAAACTCCAAGAATCTGACCTCAAGCATAATAAAGTCAACAAAAATCTCTCCAATATCTTCATCAGATTCTGGGTCATGACCAAAGCTGACTTCCTCCCTTTCCCTGTTCCTTCCTTAACAGTTACAGGCCAAACAGGCAGAATAACAACCTGCTGACAGGTAACACTAATTTACAGTCATGTGAGAGGCAGAAGCATCACACACAGCTCTGCTGTAAACTGAGCTCAGTGCTGTTTGCAACTTCCATAACTTCTTGTCTCAGGTTTCTCCACAATCATAACTTCTTTCTTTAAAGGCCAAGTATTCCTCCAAATTGATATGCCTTTAAATCACTGGGTATCTCCTAGTCTGTCATCAAATAATAAAAAGGTAACAAACATGAGATGTATAAAAAGTCAGAACTGAATCCTTTAATGGGCTTTTACCAAGATGGTTCTGTCAGTTTTGCAGCTCAGATCGTGCACTAAAAGTTATGAGGCACGTGACAATTCTGGAATTGAAGTGTCTTAAAAAATACCATTTGAAAATCTTTCTTGCTACAAAACCACCTGAGTTTAGAGAACATGGAGCTTGGGGGACAGGGAACAATTCTTGCCCCACCAGCAATTCTAATGAAGGTTTTCCCTTCGACACTTCCCCAAGCCTGTTAATTCCCACACCATTCAATATTCCATGAAAACAAACAAAATAATGCATTAACTGACTGTAAAAGCTCAAGTTTTTCTTGGCTATACTGCATACCCCCAACTACCATTCCTAAATTTCAGTACACACAATCAAATGACAAAGTACTGCTATTTATCATTTTATACTCAAGGATAATGCCCTTCATAACAGATGTACCTTTTCCTCTGGCAGTGCAGCCCCTTTATCCCTCAAAAAGCTGTTGTATGATTACAAGCAGAAAGGCAACTGTAACTTCTGGGAAGGTTGCAGTTTCACTTACAAATAAAAACAGACAGCACCAGGCTTCTTCCTTACACCATTGCATGATTTGATTTGTGTGTGTGTGAGTATGATACGTAATTCTGCTACTTGGAGAGTTGTACACACATGGAAATCAGGCTTTATGGCCACTAAGATCAGTCTGCTCAACAGGAAGAATTGGCAGGGAGGGTAAGGAAGAAAGCTGAAATAGCTATAAACTCAAATGTAAACAATTTTATAACACTGAGAGTCACAAGGCTTTTCTTTTACACCAGGACTTTGCATCCATGTATTAATTTGCATTAATGATCAGAGCATCTTGAACAGGTTCATGAAAACAATGAAACAAGGCACTGGAACTACAGGCAAAGTCAAAGGTCAGCAACATGGAGCTAAATCTCACCTCTCAAGAAAAACAGGAAAAGAAAAGGCTTTTTCAAGGCCACTTGCCATAAAAAAAAATAAATTCCTCATTTGCTTTCCCTGAGAAAGTTTGAATAAATGTTCTCAGCATAGTGTTTGCCTTTCTCCCATCACTGACTGCAGTATGTTGAACTTAAACATCCAAATATACAAACATATTTTGGTTAATCAGGAATCATATAAAATCAAAATGAAAATAAATCTGGCGAGATAATACGATGGGAGCTCTCACCAACAACTACACCCAGCCTGCAAGATACACCAGAGCAGAACTCCAGACAGATTTATTCATTATAACTGAAACTCACCTTGAAACAATGCAAGGGAAAGATGCAAACCTAACCTGAAAAACAGATTTTTACTCAAGCACACACTCCATCTCTTCTCTTAGCAAGCTGCTTTTGCAGGACATCCTTCTGTAAAAACACCAAACTGCAGTAAAAGGGGGCTCAGGAGAATTTTGTGCCTTAATTTTCCTACCTGTAATTGTCATCCTGCCAAAGTAATGGGAAAGCTATGAGCAATTCCTGAAACAGTTGTGTTTTAATTCTGATGCCAAGTCTTTTGGTTACCAAGAATTTTTTCTGACTGAGTTGAAAGTCTATCACAAGTACACAGAAAGTCCTAGGGCAAGAACAAAGGTGCAGGGCAGAAGCTAGTTTATTCAGGCTTGTCAAGTTAAATCTTGTAAAATATGTACACATTTAATTGTTTTCACCATTTATACGTGTTTCCAGCGTGGAGGGGGCCTCCTGAATCTTCTAAGTAGAAGGCAAATACCAATTCTGGAAGTCCTGTTTGATCAGGGAAGAAGTCACTCATTTCTGAAGCTTTAAAGGATGAGGCTGAAGCTTTAAAGGTTTGGGGCTTTTTGGTCACACTAAACACAGACAATTTGGAAACATTTCATTTATTTCAAGCAAAAATATCTCAAGAGCAGCCTGAACTTTGCAAGCAACCCTAACAGTGGGTTAGACACATTATAAAGGATTAAACAAAGCAATAAAGTAATGAGGAAGAAAATGAGGGGCAATGAGTGTGTGGGAGACTCTGTAATTGAGAAAGCATTATAAAATGAGGTACCACTTGCAGTAAAACACTTAATGAAAGCACAGCAGAAGCCTGGCTTCTCTCTCTTCTTGTCACTCAGGTCTCTGAATGACTGGATGTGCTGCCTTTGCTAAGAAAATAGTGAAATATTACAAAAGGGACACCTGGAAAAACACGGATGTGGTCTCTTTAGCTCCAGCCTGCCTTCCTGACCCCCCAGGCACACTCACCACTGACCAGGCTCCTCCCCATCTCCTTTCTTTCCTCAAAAGCAGCTCCCCTCAGCCACAGGAACACCAAGCCATTCTTTCAGGTAGCTCAGCCCCACTGCTTCTCCTTTCACATGCTGGGATGTGCCACTCAGCAGAGCTTTGTAGGTAGTGTTGGGAGGGGTTTTTTCAGGATCAGTACAGGAGTGCACACAAATGGTTTAAGAACTGAACAGGGAGATCTCTGTACCAGCTCCCCTCAGACCATCTGATCACTTTTACAGGTGTTGACCAATTTCAATACTGTAAAAAGTAGGTGGAAAAAAAATACACAACACATCCAGTGTGTCCCTTCTACCTGTCCTTCTTCCAGCTTTTGCCATGGTATAAAAGATTCACTGTTATTACATAGCTCAAAGTTCTGCAGCACACTCACTGACAACAAAATGCACTTGGGGAGTGAATTCTCCCTTAGGCATGGAAAGAATGGCCTGACCAAGAATTATTCTAGGACAAGAGAAGCTTCTGTACAGTCTTCTGCTCTAACAAAAAGCATTACAGATGTTTTGGGGAGGTCTGATTTGGTAATGATTGTGAAGCAGCAATTAGGAAAGCATCAAAACTTTGCAGGATACTCTCAGAGTACACTGGAAATCTTAACAGCTCACTAAAGATGCTCCTGGGACAGGTGTTTGAAACAAAGCATTCGAAACAATTACAGCTTTTTTTAAGAATTCCGAGAAGAACTGAAGGCCCCTGAGTCTTTTCCCAGAAACACAACTCATAGGAATATTAGCACTCCAGGTTACCCAAAAATAAATATCACATGGCAAGCACCAACAGCAGCAGCACCCTCCTGTTAATTGCTCACCTCACAAGAAAAAGATCAATCTGTTTTCTTTTTCCATTTTTACAAAAGAATCCTGAAAGGGGATCCTTGTATCACATCCCTCTTCCAAAACTCAAAACAATTGCCAAAAATAAAATCTGCACATTATTAGTGGGGAAAAGACTTCCTGGGGGAGAAAGGTAGCGGGCATGGAGTTTCCACATGGAATATTTAGGAAACAAACATCCTTTCCCTGTAATGGCAAAACGAGTTAGGTGAGCAAAAGATGAAATGATCTGCAAGCCTGGGCTTTATTCCAAAGCTCCTCTACATGAAGCCCGACCATCAGCTGGATCATCACGCCTGTTTTCTGGAGAATATAATAGATGGAAATCTGCCCCTTAAACTGTTTTTCATACAACAGGAAGCCGACAAAACAGCATCGCAACAGCAGCGCTCGCAGGGGCTGGGACCAGAGCCCTTTCTTGCTGAATCTTTTCCCTTTTAACAAATATTGAAAGTATCTATCAATTAAAGGGAAAAGCTTTTCATTACAACCTGCTATGCAAGGCTTTTAGACTGCTCTAAGTACATGCAGACAATGTATACACAGGCACCTCTGTGCAGGAACACACACACAAGGCTTAAAGTCTTAGGATATTCTAAAATATATTTTTAAGAAAAGTAGTTGCTGCCATTTATGATGGAGAAATAGAAACTATTCCTGGACGTTCTCTCCTTTCCTCAGTTATTTACAATCATTTAAGAGAAGTTAGAACTTTGATACATGACATTCAAAATAAGAATGGTTTTCCCTCAGAAGTTTTATTATAATGGAATCAGGTGACCAAAATATGCCTATCACTAAAAAACACAGCTCCACTTGCCCTGAAATAAAAACTGTGCGGTGGGCAAAGATCAATGAATTATCAAACACAATCTGGTCACTTCTTAGCCTCAGCATTGAGGCTACCAAGGCTATTGCCCTCTAGAACAAACACAGCTTTTGGAAAGGTTAAAGCTGTGAGCTCCTCATCGGAAAGTCCCCGA
Organism: Notiomystis cincta; assembly: GCA_013398075.1. Classification (NCBI taxonomy): domain Eukaryota; kingdom Metazoa; phylum Chordata; class Aves; order Passeriformes; family Notiomystidae; genus Notiomystis; species Notiomystis cincta. The sequence goes on along the minus strand of VZRX01021651.1, from coordinate 126,551 downwards.
GTAAATTATAACAAGTGATGATGACATTCCTGTGTCTTTTGGAAGCAGCGAGGGGAAGTAAGGGTAGGTCATTATAAGCCACTTGCCTTTACAGCCGGCTGTAAAAGACAATGAGGACAGGAAGCTTCCCACCGAGATCAAGGTGCACAACCCCCAGCTAAAAATAAACAAGCCCCGAGAGTCACATCTGCTGGAAAATATCATTGGAGCCTGAATTCCCAGGTGCTGAAGCAACGGGAAGAGAATGCCTTGGGACAGCAGGATCACAAAATAATAATTACAGGGATTGGCAACGATTACTCTTCGTGCTAAGGCTGCAGATAAAAATATCAGAGTGCACTGACTTATTAAATCACAGGAAAAAAGGAAATTAAAATTAAAACCAGATTAAAATAATTTAAATTTACTTTAAATTTATCCTTTTCATCCTTTAGCTCCCAGATACAAGCCCTGGAGTCATTCTGTCACAAAACCTTCCTATCAGAAACAACTGGAGCAGTGGAAAAAAAACCCCAGATTTCCACTCTTTCTCACCAGGCCTCACCCATGAGACATCACCACCTCCTGCACAAGTTCCCCACTCCCAAAGACTCCCAGGCCAATCCCAACTGCTCTGGGGATCAACAGCCACGTGTGTGCCAAGGGATATGAACTCTTTGCACAGGGAATTGGGTTGCTGGAGCTGCTGAGGTCTCTTCCCACTAAACCAGCCACAGGCAAATACCCAAGATGTGTGGGAAGTTCTAGCTGATCAGCAGTGGGAAAAAAAATGGACAACCTCATTCCTTAAGGACAGGGAAGCTCTCTGTGCTGGCACAGCCACGTTTTGGTTGAAGAATGAAGGAGTTTTCTGCCTTCAATATCTTTTCTTCCCCCCGGGCAGCTCCGGCAACGTGAACAATGCGACGACAACTTGAGTCGTGTAATTCTTTCCTATCCTGATTTTTCGGCAGCTCTGTGTGCACAGAAAGGCCTGGTGAGAGACCACAGTCTAGAGACTCCAGAAAGCTCCAAAACCTAATGCTGATACCATTAATGAGTAAATTTATTGGACCTGAGGCAGTTTCATTTAATTCATAAATAGCCTAGAAAACTTTAAAAAACAGTGGATTGGAAACCATTTCTGGCTGTCAGTACTTGGAAAAACTATGCACAGGAACATACCTTGCAACTTGATATAAAGATTATCTAAACAAAAACAAGACCTGGGACTAAAGCACAAAATAAAAAATATTCCAACTGTGGATGCAGGAGGAGCATCTTGTTTCAGGCCTTTATAATGTTTCACTTCCTTACCACGTGAAGCCTTCTGCTCTAAAGAAGAGCTTTTCACCCTCCCTGTGCTTCTTCCCTGTATGCTTGGTGGCTTCATCATTTCTTTTATTTCTTAAAACAGCTCTGTTTTTCAGTGCCACCCAAGGACAGCTACAACTGGTGTGGAAGAACCACTTTAGTAACAGTCACTATATAATAATAGAACTGCATAATTATACAGATAAGCTCTTCTTTAAAACAGAGAACCTGCATTCTAAGAATCAGCAGGAAGGGGTGAAAAATAGAACCAGTGAGGAAAAATAATTAGCCTCCTTTTTTTACTCTTTCCAGTCAGTAACTATTTTTGCAGGACTCACTTCTGTAAAGTGTTAATGGGTAATACATGTCCCACTCCTGCAGACTCCACTGCACTCTGTAACCCAAGAGCTATCACACACTCATTCTCTTGGACACATTTTCCACATTATTTGAATATATCCTTCCCTTAAAACTACTTTGGCTTGACATTAAGGAAGTTGTGGCTCAGGTGGTAAATCCAGGACCATCTTGAAAGGCAAGCTGGTGAATTAAGCTATATTCAAATTAAACGGGAAACCACGAGTTGTTAAGATTTTATAAAAATACCCCTAAGAACAAAAGGCATTTAAAATTTTTGTTGACTGCCTAATAGCAGGAGTTATATTCTGGTTCCAAAGCACTCCTATTACAATAGAAGCAGCCCTCACATATTCCCATCTGAGACACAGATCAAGCTGGAGCAGTTTTAAAGCCCAAACCACCTCAACCCAGTCCGAAAAATGAAGTATTCCAGGTAGTGACCCAAAATGAAGTTCACTAGCTGAATCCTTCCGTGGGTTTGCTTTTCCCCACTTTTGCAGCATTAAAATCTGCTGCACAGAAATGCACAGAGCATCACTTCATTGCTTCCAGCACAGCACAGGAATGCTCAGATTATCATAGCCTGAACCACAGGTGAGGGAAAGCAGAGGGGCAGTTTCATGGCCTCCACAAACCAGGATTATCACCCAAAAAAGAAGAAGTCCATTGTGTGAAAATGCAAATACAGAAAAACAAGTGAAGTTTTTTCTAATGCTTTAGATTTTTGCAGCAAAAATCTCTGCAGAATAACTTTATACATGAAAACTCCCATCCTGGAGGTTTCACAGAAAAAACATTAGAATTTATTAAAACAGTAATTTGTTCCAGTATTTTCATGCAAATCAGCTTGGTTGCCTTCACAGCCCAGTTAATTTCTCAGCTGCTTTCCCCCTCTTCATTTTTACCCTTGATTTTAAAACAGATTAATATTAATACCTATTAATTAATATTAATACAGATAAACACAAAGCATGGGCCAGATGCAGAAACTTCCCTAAGCCAGAATGCTTTGGAGGACAGGCCCTTGAGTCAGACTGCTGCAGTGATGGAGATCAGACATACAGCTTTGGGGGAAACATCTAATTTCATATTTTAAACACCTGCAAAGAAAAAAAATCTCACTGTGATCAGAGGAATCAGGGGACTGGGATTTATGAGTAAGGCTGTCAAGATTATAAGAAACAGAATACAGTGTTTCCAGCTCCCTTGCCAAATATGTATTATGAGTTCAGTTCATTTTACATAGATTCAAACAAGCAACAAAAAAGGAAAAGAAGAGAGAAATAAAGGAAAAAAAATGTTCTTTCAATCTACAGAAACATCAGGGATTAAATGTCAATAGCAAATCTCTCAGTACTTCCTGCCACCACCACGCCAAATAAAGCCTGCTTCCAAAGCCAAACATCTGCTTTGTCTGTCCCAAACAGGAACTCAGGAGAAGGAAATGTAGCACCCTGTACACTGTGGTCAAAAGACAACATTCAAAAAATTCTACTCTATTCAAAGATTTACCTGCAAAATCTCTGGAAAAAAAAAAAAAAAAGTAAAAATTTCTGCTATTTGCACTCTGTTCCTCAAGGGCTTCATGACCAAGACATCATTCATCAATCACACAAATGTGGCACTGGCAAGAATATTCACCCTGCTAATGCCTTTTACAGAAGTTCCAGTCCCACATACATTAATTCTGAAGGAATAAACCAGACTGACATTTATTATGTGCACACATATAGAGCACTCTCTCTCTGTTTTACTCTCTAAAATAGGAGATTATACAAAAATCAGGTGTTTCAATGATATTAACACTACTTTGGGAGTTCAGTTTTCTCTGTGTCCAATGTTATCAAACCTCCACAAAAGCAAAAGAGGTTTCCACAGCAGTCACATTCTCCTGCACTTGGCTCCAGCTAACAAATAATAATATTGTAAACTGGAGTACTACTGAAAATTGAGGTGGAAAATTAAAATATACAAACATTTTTCTAGGCCAGGATTTCCAGCTGACTGCATCAGAGCTTTTGGATGTCTCAGGTAGTGGTGGCCTCTTGGGAACTGCATTCCAAACTCCCTGCTGAAGGCTGATGACACATTTTGCTGATACAGAATAAGGCACCAATCTCTATTTTTATAATTCCAGGTGGAAAACTGCACTCCTCTCTTTGAGACAGAAAATCCTAGTTGGACCACATGGCAAAACAGGTGCAGGCAAATTTTAAAATCAGGTGTATATTTTGAGCAGTGAGATACAAGTGAAATTGTTCCTGCGCATTTGAAGAACGCTTCAGATCTATTTCCCTCAAACAATTACATATTTCTTGTAACAAGGTTTAGTTCAACTGAACTGCACCAGTTCACACGACCTGAAAATCCTGGTGAACCATTCCCCAGCACCTATGCAACAATTTGTGTCTGCAGTTAATTAAGCCTCACCCCAGCCCCTGAGAAACTCAGGTCAACTCTCTCCTTTTACAGGCAGGCAGCCAGGAAGGGGTAAAACCCAGATTAGCACTTCTTGTTCCTTAATCCTGTGATGGGTCTTGCAGTTCACAGTGCACTTAAGAGCCTCGGAGAGGAAGGACACAGGAACTCGAGCTCTGTTCAGAAGAGAATTAACATTCAGAACAGGGTTGTTTGGCTAGCAACTTCAAACAGAATTCCAAACGGTGGTGAGAACACTGCCATGGCATGGACAGTAAAATAAGGGAGGGAAACGCCACAACACTGAGATAATCCACACGTGCACACAGCCACACACACAAACCCCTCAACAAGAAATAAACCCAGAGCATTATCAGCAAGTGAACAAAAAAGCTCAGTAAATTTGGCATCTGTTATGACTGCGAGATCTCTTTTAAAAGCAGATAGTGAGTTCTCAACAATGGAGGCAAGGGACCAGAAGTTCACATTATCAGATATGGATATGCCTACAATTGAGTTTCTTTCAGTTTGGATAAATCAGCAATGAAAAAAGAAACTGAATTTTTAAAAGAGATATAAAACTCAGATTTTTTTTTTGCCTTCTAGAAAACAGTATTGGCATTATTATTCAGATCCTAGAGAAGTGAACTGCAAAAATAGACTCTAATAGGGAAAGGGTTTCCAATAAACAATAATATTTACTTAGTGTGCATTACTTAAAGAGAGTATTTTGTTAGGACTTGCTGGAGTTTTCAGGTTTTTTATCTTGTAAATCTCTTGTATCAGTTTCAAGCCAAAGTCATGTTTCCACATGAAATCCTGATACTCTCATTTTACACTAGTGGGCACAGTGCATTTCAACAAGCTACAACTTGCTGTCACGTGGAGCTCACATTGTGAGGAAATGTTACATTTTTAGGTCAACACTTGAAAGAAAAACAGCCACTGAACATCTCTGTGCAAACCAGGATCAGCAGATGGGCACCTTCCCTTAAAATATAGCATATACTTGTTAATCTTTGAGAATTCAAGGATTACTGGGAGATATTCCTTCTTAATAAGGAGCTACTCTCTGAATCTATAGGCTGTTGGTGAAAATTCTTTGCTCTTTATCTAGATAATAAAGAAGCAGGTAGGAAATAGAAGCTGAGATTTGTACAAGAGCTGTTAAACGAAGAAACACATGAAAAAAAATTAAATCCTTCAGGCCGTCAGTCCTGTTTCCTCAAATTTGCTGCTACCATGGACATGGGAACAGGGGGGACTTAGCTCCAAGTCAGACCACCTGGAAGGCTGCTGAAAAGCCAGGAAAGCCTGGGAACTTTTGTATCTCAGTGAAATGAAAGCTCTTTTCCCATCCAGCCACCCTTAATTGCTCAGTGTATTTCCTGGTGATCGCAAAGGAAATGAGTTGTTGCTCAATTCACTAGAGCCCTGTTCTATAGCTGACTTTAAAAAAAAAAAACCAACAGGGAGGGGAAAAAATCATAAAAGAGTAGTTAAGCAAAATTGGTTACTGGACTTGAAAAAACTTGGATATAATTCTCAGCCAACTCTGAGTTTCCCATAGGGTTTAACCTGTGCTGCCACAGCTGCTCACTGCTTCACCTGTTTCTGTGATGGATAAACACCATCCAGGACTGTAGGAATGTGAGCTCCTGAGATATTTCAGTAGGGAGAACCATCTGTATTTTCAGGCATCACTCACAGGCTTTCCACTAATGGTTTGTATCTTTTCTGCTATTCACGTTTATTTTTTCACAAAGGTGTACTCCAGAATACAGCCCCACAGTTAAGACTGCAAGTACAACAAAAAACACCTGCAGTCTCTTTAAAACATGCAGAAGCACCCAACACCAACCTGGCATGTGCTGGAATTAAATCAGGGGTGTATTTTGGTTTAGAACCCCAATAAAGTTTCCAAGGCACAAGGGAACAGTAGACCTCTAAAAAAATCAAGCAGTTAATAATTCGCTTTCTGATGTGAGACCAGTTTTTATCAATTTACCTTGCCATCAATCAGTTCCCATCTTTTATGGGACCTTTTTTATCACAGCCCATTTTTAACCTGGTCTTTGCAAGATTTCCCAAGAGTGGTCCCTTGTAAATTCAAATAAAAAGAAACAAAAAAATCCAGAACACCACAAACTTTGACCAAACTGGAAATTAATGAGACATCATTTATCATTTCACTGCAAGTGAGAACTAAATTTGTAATGTGAATAATTAGGAAATTTGGACATCTAAAATGAAATTAGTTTCTGTGCACCTTTTCACATGGCATATATAGAGAGAGTTCTTTTTAGATGTGCTAAACTCATAGTGGATTCCCCTACTATAAACCAAATAAAGAATTTTAAATGGTACATGGCTACTCCTCTGAAGTATCTTCACATGATGGCAGGTAGGAAGAGTCTATTATCTTCTAATTAATGTAATTATAAGTTAATTTATTGAATCTGTCTGTAGGAGACAAAGAAACTTCTGAGGAGCAAATCTTTCAATAGGCCCCTGGCACCATTCACTTGATAATTCCTCAAGTGGTTGAGTAAAGTATGAACCACAAAACTGTTAAATCAAAATCTGGCCTGCTGGTGAGGGGAGTAATGAGAGGGAGAAAGCAGAAGAACATTAGGGAATGAGGAGACATAGTAATAACTTAGAAAACATGTTATAGTAAAATATTCATAGAAGGGAAAAAAAAATAAAATGTGAATGTGTTTAGTTAAAGCTAACAAGTAACTTAAACCATGTCACCAATCACATCTCCTCCTCTTCAGCACCAACAGTAGATTCTGAGGTTTATTTTTGAAGGAAGGGTTTTCTCACAGTGTTATAAAAACCTGCAACAAATGTAATTTGAGGAACACATGATCCTTTTGCAGCTGCAGTACCAAGAATGCCATCCACTGACTCCATACATGAGGAGGCTGCCACAGCAGAGCATGGTGACACTGAAGTGCAGTAAACAGTTAAATATTAGGGTTGGCTTCCTCCCTTCCCTGGTGAGTGGACAATTTCACTCTCTCAGTTCACCACCCAGGGCTGAGGGAAAGGGCAGCTCCACATCCTGCCCTGTTTAATGACAAGTAACACACATGCAATCCAGGATCCTGCAGTGAAGAACAGACACCCTTGCATGGCTCTCTAGAAGTTCTGGATCTGTCTCATTGTCTAAAGGAGAAAAGAAACATTTTCCTTTATTTGCATCTGTTAATTTTCAGTTAACCAATTGATGAAATCGGAATTAGACATTTTAACAACCTTTTGATTGGTTGGAAAGATTTCCAGCAGAAAACTGATTTCATTTGGGCTGCCTCTGTGGTCTGTGTACTGCTGTCAGGAGCAAAAAAGATTTTCAAGCCACTGTACAGCTAAGAATAGACCTGTCCTGTGTGATCCTCCAGTTATAGTAATTTCTGAAATACAAATAGAGCTAATCCAGCAAAGCATTAACAGCTGCTTCCATGCATCCTTCTCTCACACAGAGTTAGGGATTGCATCAATTAGTTCAAGTATTTTTAGTGCCCACAGAATATTTCATATTTACTTTAGTCATCTAATACTATGATCTAAAGATACCACTACTGGATTCAACCTCTGAGCTATTTTCCTATATAACAAATTTAAAGTCCCAACACAAGGGACAGGCACATGAAGTTACTCACTCCCTCCAACTCCCCTGCTCATATACAGGCACAAGGGATTCACAGGCCAGACAGAAAACAAGTCAACAAAGCTACAACTAAGGCATGTGGAGCAGGGAAGGAGGAATGGTCATTTTACCCTTCAACAACCGTCTAGTCTTCAGTTTCTCACAGATAAGCCCACCATGGCTGGACAAACAAGCATCCTTCCCTTAGAATCACCAACACATACACTCCTCCACTTGGTTACCTGCAACATTACCATAAGGGTAGTCCAAGCTTATCCCACCCATTTATCAGTATTAATTTTGTCATGCCAAAACGAGGATAGCTGTTTTGTTGGGGCAAGAAGCTTGCCTGTGCTTGTACTGATAAGAATCTAGCTTAGTTTTAGGCTTAAACAAAACAAGAAAAAAATACAGCAAGAACACAAAAATACACATTGAAAACCTAAATTCCATTAGTTTACAAGGACTGAAGTGTGTGTCATCCTTTTTTTCCTATGGTACCAGACAGACAAGAAAAAGACATATTTGGAAAGATTTAGTTAGTATTTCAGAATAATTAAGATTAATGGAAAACTTCCAAAGTAGCTCCCTAATGTATCATGAGCAGCCTATTAAGCTTGACACAGCAAGCTTTTTCTCATGGCCTCAACTGCAGTGGCTATTTAATGTATCTGCTGTGTGCTGTCCCCTAGGACCACAAAATGGACTTTATAAACTGTCAGGACAAACACTGACGTGCATCTAAACTTTGTTTATCACTGAAGCCAGGCCAAACAGTGCTAATTGGAGTTCTTCTGCTACACAATGTTTACGCACTAATTAGTCCACTTCCTAAACTCAATGTTCCAAGAAAAGCTAAGAAAATATTGGCAAGCTGCCACTGGGTTGCAGTCTCATCAAGAAGTTACTTCACACACAAACAAGGACAGGTAACGGTAAGCTGGAAAGGTAAAATCAAAGGGATAAACCAACATATGTGGCTAAACATCATAGAAAAGGACTCCTCTGTCTGAGAGGGAAAGCTGTTCTCTGGCTTTTTAATTCAGATGGAACCAAGACATTCAAATGTGGAGAAAAATACAGTGTTGTACACAACAAGACAGAATGGCAGTGGTGAGAGTGGCTCCAAGAAAATAACATGCTGTACTTTGATTGCAAATGCATCTTACTACTATGATTTATAATGTGGACTGCTAACGAAAATCTGAAGAGGATACGTCAGCCACATGATTCAGAAAGCCAACTCAGTCAGATCTTTGAAGCCAGTAAAGCAAACCACTTGAGAGACAAACAAAATCTGGTGGTGTTTTACAGACCAACAGCAAGGAGTGGGGAAAAGAGCATTAAAAAAGGATTGAGATTCCAGCAAGGGCAAATGCTCGTGTCCCCGAGGTAGCTCCTGGACAAGGAGAGGACAGGAGGTGAGGAAGAGAAGCCACTGAAAGGGAGACAAGTCTAGAAGAGCACAGTAAAGAGGGAGAAGGAGAATGGTTTCAAGGGGAACATCCCTCTCTCCTTTCCAGGATTTGGTTATGAGACAATGGGCTCTGGAACTTACAGGGTCTTCATTCACCCTGCATATGATCAAGTAATTTTTATTAGGTACAATATAGTAATTTTAAGAGAGAGTAAAAACATTGCAATGCCATGGTTTTCAGAACTTTTTTTTCTTTAAAATATATCCGTTTTCTTGCACAAAACCCCAGGGAATATTGTTTTCATGCACCAGTCTCAATCCCAAGGAAGTTCTTGAGAGCACCGGCAGCCAGTGCAAGGCCAACCACAGAAGGATCTGGATCCTCAGACTTTGCTGCATTATCAGTATCCCTGGTAATCAGAACTGCCTTTTGCTATGTTTAATGAAAGGAGGAAAAACTTTTGACCTGGAATTTCAAGCTAGCTTAGCAATTTTTGTCTTCTGACCCCATAGTCTGTGACCCGTGTTTCATTTCACTCTGATGCCGAAGGACTTCCTCGCGCCGCTGCAGCCCAGAGCCAGACATCCAGGCTGATTCGGAGCTTTGGAAGCCTTATCTCCAGCCAGCAACTTCCTCTGCAACTACAAAGGACTCCTGGGCTGACTCCCTGCTGTCCCACAAGGGACTGAGAGGAGCAAAACCCACGAGCATGCCGAACCTGTGCCAGATGGCTCGGGAGTGCCACGGCTTCCTCCACCTGCGGGGTGGCCTCTTGCCCGCACACCTGGGGCTCAAAGGGCTCCCTCCCTCCTCCATCCGTGACTTCAGAGCCTGTGGCCATGCCTAGGAAACACACACCAGAGTCCCAGGAGGGTCCTTGCTCCTTCCTGCTCACAACTTCAAAGGCTTTCCCCTTCTACTGCCAGGTACTGTGTGGATTTCTGATAACAGCAGCTGGCTCTGAGCTGTCCCTCTCCTGAGGAGGGAGATGCAGGGAAGAGGAAGGGGAAAAAGAAGCACCCACACAACAGGAGATAAAGCACCCTGCAGTGAGATAAAACTCCTTTTGGCACATGAAGGAGTGCAGGCTGGCAAAGAATAAGACAGTAGACAGGAGTGAGACAGAAATCAGGTCCATTAACCGACACCTGATTGCTCCTGGGATGCATCTGGGAGCTGTGCTTGGTTTCCCTATTAAAATTTTCCCATGTGGCTGTACACCTAACTTGGCTCAAGAGGCTCACTGAGCACTCAGAGATGGCTGCAAACTATCCCTCCTGTGGTGAATCTTTTCATGCCACTCTAGAAAAACGGGTGGTTTCTTCTCCTCCTCACAGCTTGATCTTTGGATCTTCACGTGATCTTTCCTAAATCGCACGTTCCCACTTCTGGAGCTGCCTACTTTTTTAGTTAGTGGTTTCTCAGTTATGAAAAACTAAGGGCACAGTATTCCTTAGAGGTTATACCCATAAAAAAAAAATAATCACTCCCAACAATTCAGCACTGTCAAAAGGAAGCAAACACCTCACCAGCTATTAAAACTGAAAAGACCAGTAATTTACCTTATTTATTAACTGGTTTTTGTATCAACCCACACTTTCCCTTTAATTCAATCCTTAATCTCCAGTCTCATTAAAGGAATAAATTGCCTTTCCAACAATGAGGAAACCCAAGTAGAACCCAAGGCTACTTGGTTAATTCACAAATACATCATGCTGGTGGTGGAGGAAAACACAGTGTCTGCAGCTTTGTTTATGCTCCTGGTAGCCAGAGGACAGACTCAAAAGGAACCTGTAATCAACAACCTGCAGAGTGTAATAAAGAATAAAGGACAGTGCTCCACACATGGTGTCTGCATTACTAATGGAATCAGCTTCAGAAGACTTCTGAAAACATGAAAACCTGGAAAAAAATTCATGCCCTCCATATGACTGAATCTTACTCAAGTTTTCAGAACACTCCCATGATTGACAGTTGAGGTCTACTCTGCCAATTCTCTATAAAGCAGGGATATTGCTTTGCCTGCATGTGAGTTTGGAAAAATAATTCAAAATTCGGGCTGTTACTGTTAAAAATCCAGCATTTCTAAAAAACTATTACTTGTGTACAAATTAGAAGGTCAACTATGAAGCAGAGTGAGGACTACTTCAGGGTAGTAGCTCAAAGCTCAAAAAGTGAACAATAAATTCTCCATTAACATAATTTTGGGAGGGAAAAAGAAAAGTAAGAAAGATTTACCAATAAAATGCAGCACCTTTTTAAACACTCAGGGTATGATTTTCAGAATTCCAGTGAATTCCTCAGAACTGCTTTTGGAGAAGCCACGCTGCTCGCAGAGAATTACAGCAATTAAAAAAGTGCTGTAAAGCTGTCAGCAGCTTCCTTCTTATTCAGGCCACTGTGATTTCTGTCCTTAGGAACACGTCTGCACTGATGAGCAAAACAAAAAAAGCAAGCTGGGAATGACTGTACAGGCTAAATAACCCTGAGCTCTGGGAGCGAGGCAGCACAGATCTCATCCTACCCCACCTGAGAGCAAACACTCCCTGCCAGCAGGGTCTGTGACCAGGGCAGGTGAACAGCCTGCTTCAGATTTTGGGTGCAACACCTCTTTGTGATACCTCAGGGGCAATGGCAGGTATGGAAAACCACTCCCAATGAAGCATCCCTCAGCTCTGAGCTTAGCCTCGGGCATGGCAGGGAGTGTTCTGAGCTTTAAAAAGAAAATGAAGAGAATACAGACTGCTTTAACTCTCTCCCTCCTCTCAGGCTCCTCTACAGAGACATTAATGGCTACACTAATCCTGGTGGGACACTTGTATTCCAGGATTAATGCTCCTTGCCCTCTTCTGCTTCTATTTGGTACACAGAAAAAAGGGGAATCTTCATCCTGGAATACAAGTGTCCTTGTGAGAAGTTACACTGGGATAGCCACCACAGATCAAAGAACTTCCTTGGAGGATGAAGCCTTTATCTCCACACATTTGTTCTTTTCCTGTTAACTTGAATGAAAAGGAAAGCCAGGACCAGCAATTCTCCTGTCTGCTACTTTGGGACCTGCCAGACAGCTCAGGGACTATTTCATCTATCATGAAAATTTTCTCTCTCATAAGATGACACAACTTTTTATGATCAAGTCATGTAGTTTCTGGGCCAAATTCACCCACAGTTTTCAGTGTAGACCCAGGAAATCCAAAACATTTGGGTGCTTAAAACAAAGACTTGAAATTAGCCTTCTGAGTCTGAGAAATACTGATGTTTATCTCCTCATGCTTATGGATCCAAATACTTTATATAAAATTTTGTAACAAACACAATTTATTTTAAAAATTCAGATTGCAGAAAAAAGTTGACTTTTTTCTCATTAAATAAAAAAAAACACTCACAAAAAAACTACACCAAATAAAACCAACCAAAAATTTATCTCTTATTTGCAGTGGGAAACAGTTACTGTTTCATTCCACTAAAAGAGAGGTTTGATTCTGCCATAAACTGACAAGATGCAGATTATTCCTCACCATTGCACCTCTAATGCTGTAAATGTCATATCCATCAGATTCCTGCTGCAGCATCTGTCAGGAACTAAAGACATTTACTAACACAGAACAGGAATTGCTTAGCTGGGCCTTAAGCTAATAGAAGTACTGAATTGTAAACAGGCAGTGCTTTAGGACAAAACATGTCAAAAGAGCAGAATTTAAACAATGACACGTAAAGAAAAATGAAAAACCAATCACTTGCAATTAGACTCAAAACGTGGTTAGTCCCCACTGCCCCCCACCACCAGCTACAATAAACATGAGTCATAAAACCAATTGTAAAAAGTCACATTTAACAGAAGGAGAAGCCTCATTTGATGCAATGGGTACAAGCAAATTGAGGGAGAAAAATGTTCCATGGCCTAAATAACAGGTTATTTTCTCAGCTACCAATGGAATTTAAAAGGGTTTAAACCTTTTTTTCCTTTTCCATAGGAAACTTGCTCATGTTCTCAAGCTGCCTGTGATTTCAAAGGAGCTAAGAGACTTGTTTATGTAGCTGTGGTCACAGGTTTACATGAAAATCTTTTGTTGGTGTTCCCTGATACTCACTGGTGCAGGCTAAAGAACAATTAATAAACTTTGTCTAAACTCACACTTTCTTCAACCATGCAGCCCAGTTTTAAATTTTTTTATTTCCACAAGCAACAGCAGCACTCAGTTGGGACCTGATTTTCTTTTTTTTTTTTAAATTAAGTACAGGAAATGCTGCACAATCAAGCAGAAAAATAACATGGCTTTAAATAAAAAATATTATTTAATACTTTGACTTGTAAGCACAGAAATAAAAACAAAAAGCCATTCACGAGTTGAAAATGCTCCTCCCGTTCACATGGCTTACTGAGTAATTAGATTAGAAAAAAATCAATGCTTACTTTAATATGATTATGTTATGACAATATCCAGAAATGCTTCCTCTGCTAGCAAAAATAATGAGTGTAAGTAAAAGCAATAGAGCTCAATATCTGCAGAAGAAATATTGCTGTGAAGAAAAATAGCATTTGGAGAGGATGCACCCTCAGGTACATCTGCAAACAGCCACAAATGTCCACATCAATAAAAAAAATGTATTTCAGAAGCCACCCTAACAAATTACTAGCCATCACCTCTGCCATGGAACACATCCATAATACTCCTACCAGGTTTTTAAATAGCTGAAGATCTCAAGTATGAGAAATTCTGCAGAAGTTACAGTAGCAGGAAATAAGAAGTAATGCAGTGAGTAAGAAATGGGATGCTTTACCAAGTGATTTTCATTCTGAGGTTTATTTTTGAAGCAAGGATTTAGCCATGATTTAAAAGCAGTAATACTAAAAGTGTTGTTTTATTCTTCTCTGAGTATACATCTCCTGTAGAGCAGGAGGGAATCCGTGTAACTAATAATGTCGTTTTCCTGATATTAATTTTTCTCCTATCTTTTTTCTCCATTCACTGAGAGCCTGTGCTTGCTCTCTGCACAGGGGAGCTGCATTTCCCTCTGCTGACAAATGCATTAGTTCCATTAACACTCGCAGAGCAAGCACAACAGTCTTCTGTGTACCTCTATAATACACATTGTCCATGAGCACTGGTGGGGTTAAACAGTGAACTTTACCCTCGGGGCTGTCTCCCATTGGAAGGCAGCCACTGGAGACAGAATGTTTTTGCAAACAGGTCAATCAGGAGGGTTAAGAGAGCAGACAAAAAACCCAGATAGCTGAGAATAACCCCGCAGCCCTGCTGCCAACTTGCAGGAAACCCACACTACATTTTAATGCATGTCATCACTTACATCTCTTGATGCTCTCATGCCAAAATGGGCAACTTCATTGCTATGGCAACCAAAGCAACGCTGCTGCCCACTTGTGCCATCACAAGTCCTTTTCCTTGTCTCCCTTTGTTGTAACTTCAATTCACTGGGTACTGCAGGGAGAGGGAAGGAGAAGGGGGGTGGCATCCCTGCTTTTGTTACCGAAAAAACCACTTCCAGAAAAGGATCTGAACGGTCAAAAGACAGTGATAATGTGAACTCAAACCACGATGACTTTGTTTTAGGAAGCACTAGGGAGAAAGAAGAAGTAAGAGTAGAAATTATAAGAAAAAATACTCACCAGAAGAGTTTCAAGAAAAAACATAAAGGATTGCTATATAAGGCAGCAACCATCAGTTCAAAGCAAGAAATACCAGGAAAGGAAAATCTGGGAAAGAAGTGCAGAGGTGAGGAATGGACAAGAATCAGTAAAGAAAGAAATGCAACTGAAGAAAATGCCAGGAGTGGGTAAAAGGAATCAAAGGAAAATAAAGCTTAGAGAAACACCTGCAAGCCTTTACACTTGGAACAAGATATTAAAAATAAAACCAAAACCAAACAACTACAGCCACACACAGCACATATCAGTACTTAACTTTCTGAATTTTATTTTGCCAGATCTGAGCCCACTGATCCATTTTGCTCTCTTTTCACCAGGAAATCAGGTCTGTGCCAGCACACCATGTCCAAGGCTAACAGAGCCAATACCATCCCCAGGTGAATTATCCAGTGTCCACACTGGCAATAACGCCGCTTAAGGGTTTATCCTTTGCTCACTGGGCATAATATTTCTTTCCTGCAGTAGGTTCTATGGTACTTAACACACCAGAAACTCAGCTACAGCCCTCCTAAAATTCAGAAGTCCATCAACCAGCAGACATACAAATTTATCAGAAGTTTCATTAGTTTTGCAGCTTTGTGGAAGCTCCTGTTTCAGCTCTGGGAGGAAAGGATGTTGATGGGAAAAAGCTGATTCTGTTGCCAGGGATAATATTCAAGAAATATTTTTTCAATTTATTCTTGCTTTTTGAGAGTAACTCTTTTGACTCAGTACATCTCTTACTGCTAATCAGTTTGTAAAACCTGAGATAGTAAATGACTACTGGAAAAGGGACAGAATCAGAGAAACCATTTACAAAGCAAAGAACTGAAAAGGAAAATACAATATAATTGGGAATTTCCTTACCAAGGTGATTGATTTTGCCAGAAGTGGCAAAATGAGAGGTAGCTGACATGAACAGGAAGGGTGGGACACACTAAGATGGAGAAATACAGTGCCAGGGAAAAGACAAGAGAAGAAGAACAAAAAGAGAGGGAGGAAAAGCAGGCAAAATTTGAAAGCATGAAGTCAACAAAATGGAGAAAGGTCAAGCTGGGAGCAATGAGAAATTCAGCCTTGAATAGGCCAGTGTTCAAAAAGCATCATTAGTGGTGGAAAAGGGCAAGTTGTGGTTCAGAGAAAAACAATTGAGAAAGATTTGGAGGCGGAGGGGGGAAACCCACACAGAGTTTGGTAAAGACTAACTCAAGTGAATGAAGTGAATGAGGGAACAGGAGACGCCATCCAGGGAACAGCNAAAAAAGCATCATTAGTGGTGGAAAAGGGCAAGTTGTGGTTCAGAGAAAAACAATTGAGAAAGATTTGGAGGCGGAGGGGGGAAACCCACACAGAGTTTGGTAAAGACTAACTCAAGTGAATGAAGTGAATGAGGGAACAGGAGACGCCATCCAGGGAACAGCAAGATGGCTCCAAAAGGGAAAAAAAGCAGCTTCCAAAGACACTGGAACCTAGCTGGTTTTGACCTTGGAAATGGAGAATTTCTTTGGCATATTTGAGAAGAGTCTCAGGTAAGTTTAGGCGTTAGAGTACAACTTGACCTCCTTTAACAGGACGTAATGACATTGTCCAATTTTTATTTTTTTCAAACTTACAAAAAGACAAGGTGTGAGAAAAGACTGTGAAAGAAATTAGTTTTGAAATAAATAAAAATATTTATGAACTTTGTATCATCACCATTATTGTTGGCACTTTCAGTGCTTCTAAAAGAATTCTGCCACTCCACTGCTTTTTGCTTTGCAAGCAAACATAATGATACAGACCATAAACAGAAAAACAAGTAGATTTTGAGCATGTGGGGAAAAGGTGAGCACAATGACAATAACACAATGTAATCACATTTATACATAGATAAAATTTTAGTCTCTGAATTTCAGCATGGAAATTCAGCATTCTGAGAAATGAAAGCCAAGTCCTCCCACCACTGCACTGAGCCTCTGATAGGATGGTTCTGAAAGGACAATGCAATACCAACACCAACTCTTCATTACCTCAGGTTGCTACAGCCATCCAAAAGGCAGTTTGTAGCCCTCTCTCCAACAGGATACAGGGAAAGCACTGTCTGTTATGAATCAGCTGACAAAGGAAAAAAAAGAAGGTTCCTGGCAAACACACTGCTCTCCAGTTCATGGTAACCCATGCCTGAAGCTTCTTCCATTTCTCTCCTGTGTTTCTCTACAAGCCTGGCCCCTCTTACAGAGCCAGACCACGATGACTATCACAACGTGATTACAACACAGGACATAACAGTAATTAATCTGCTCCCATAAATTGGCCCAGTCTTCTATTCTGCATTTGGTATTATAACAATTCTTTGGCTTATCCACTGGAAATTGGTTTCTTCTGGAAAAAAACAAATATAGCAATAAGACTAGTTCACAGCAGTGCTTAAATCATGAGCAATATTTTAGGAAGTGAAACTGCTCTTACTGAATCTTCTGAGTGTGTAACCTTATTCCTATTTCACAGAAACCTGATGAACTACACCAACAGGCTCTGGAGACAAACAGCAAGACTGAGAAAATGTGTTATTCCCCAGAACAAAATGCTTAGTAAGCTGTAAAACAGACAATCGTAGAATTCTAACCCAACTGGTTCAAATATAATCTTTTACTCTACTTCAGAAGCATTTATTGATACACATTGAATACACAGATTTAAGATAACCAAAAATAAAAAAAAAAAGCAAAATTAGAGATGAGCAAAAGATGGAGTAGCTGAGGAGATTCTTAAGAAAGAGCTACAAGACATTTGCAGCTAAGATTTAATTAATACTTCTACCTTTTTTTTGTTTGTGAACTTCAACATGGCACCAAAGTATGTTTGAATTACAACCTGCTGCCATTCAGGTGGGCTTTCATCCTGGTGAGCTGCACTGCAGACACAAAGCCCTTGTGAGGATTTCGCTTCACTATGAATTAGTGTCTAACACTGAGAACGCCTTTCATCATCAACTTGTACTGCCTTCAGGTGCCTATAAATTCCTCTCAGTCTTTATGTAGCACTTGTCTATCAGACCATGTCATCAATTTTACTGCAGGCAAGAGGCAGACACACCTCTTCCTGAGACACAGACAACACAACAATTACCACAGCCACTCTTGCATTATCATTTCATATCAGCTCATTGCCAACTGCTAATCACCCACGACCTGCTATGGAAAACACGGTGCACTTTCCAGGCTCTCTTCACCTCACTGGTGCTGAGAGCTGCAAGGTTAAGATGGTCTCATCAGTGACTATGCCAAGCCTCCATGAAAAAAACCCCAGGCACTGCATGCTATCTGAACAGAAATGAATAGCTAACAAATACTTATAAAAACCAATAGGGACTTTGACCTTTTTTAACTAAGTCTGTGCTGCACTTGTGTGTAATTAATTTTGTTACAGAAGAGGTGAGGTGGAATTATGTCTTCTTTTCTGAATGTTAAAAAAAATACATGAACATACCTACCCCTCCAGGAACCAGGCAACTCAAGAGGTTGGGTAGGGAGTGCCTAATGTTGAGGGTCAGCAACTTATTGTTTCTTACCTGTGGTTAAGAGAAACCCAAAGTTGCAACCTTCCCTCACAGCTGTTTGGTCAAACGTGCTGGTGTTGAGCTAACATGAGTGGTTGTTCATTCACACCACCCCTGCCTTCAACCCATTGTGAAATTCCTCAGAGACACAACAGTCAAAGCAGAGGAACCAACCAAAGCACTGTCTACATGAAGATTAAAATCCTTCACCTAAATTCACATTTCAGGCCTTAGTTAAAATCTGCACTTTGAACAGTAATGAGTAAAATGAGTTCAGGTAAATCACCTTCATGGCTCAAGTTATGTTGTTTGGCACATCAGAACCACCCACTCATAATTCAGTTACTCCTTCTCAGCAGCAACTCCTGTCTCAGGGCTAGGAAAGTCACACAACCTGGGAGCTCTGCAGCTTGTGGCTGCTGACCCACCCTTCCATCACACTGCTGTGGCCACGAGATGCAGCTAATTTGTGCTGCCAACCCCCTTTCTTTTAATGGCTTCGCAAAGCATTTCAAGGAACTGAGTTCAAGGCAGTCTCTCATATTTTAGTAGTGACTGGGTCCCCTGCAGAGATGGAGCATCCTGCTGTTTTCCCATTTCCTGAAGAGCACGCCCCAGCAGATACTCCTCTCTGGCTCCCCACTGCACGAGGGAACAAATGCACACCATCAAATTATTCTGAAGAAACGCTTCAGTCTTCACACTGCAAAACCTCATCCAAATGTGTATTTTGCTTGTCACTCCTTTCATTCTGTTTTCATAGGAAGGAAGCAATAATAAACAAATTACTGCACAAAAGCACACGAGCTCTGGCAGGCAGTTTCGAAGCTATTGACAAAACCCAGTCTATTCACTGCCAGCGTCCTACTTTTACAATCTCTCTGATCAGGATGCAGAGGACTAATTCAATGGTTCCTGATGGAAAAATACCTAGTGGGCGTGTTCCATTTCCAGACACAATGGTTTGCCATGCAGAGCTTTTCTCTTTCTCCATCCCTCTAGTCCCTTGCCTTTTTCTTTTTCTTTTTTAAGAGATCTGAGGATTCTGTTCTGAAATACCACAGTAATACTCCACTTCCACAAAACCTACTCAAAAAAAAATAAAAAAAAAAACCACACAAGAAGAGAAAGAAAAAAGGTGTGGGAGGGGGAGAAGCTTTTCAGGAAGGCTGAGACCTTACTAAGCACTATTTAGTCAGGGCAGGCTGCTTCCCACGGACAAGTCCACCCTCCGTGGACCACAAATGGTAGCAGATGTCAGACAGAATCATGTTAATCGATTCAAAGGGAATCACAGCGCTCTAAGTATTTCAGGTTTCATTCAGGAGTCAGAGGCTGAACACAGCAGACTGCGCAAGAAACGCTGCTGAGCCCACAGCACCACACACCAACAGAGGGCTGACTCCCTGGCATTAGCAAGTCCCTTTGCTCCCTGCTCTCCCAGCTATGACAAGGCTTTTATACAGGAGCCACCAGGCACATAAACCAAACGTGAAAACTCAGAGCAGAGATCACATCTTCCAGTGTTTGCATCTCACAATAGCACTGACCACAATTACAGTTCCAGTACCACTTGCAGGCCTCTGACAAAGCAAAATTTCCATGTTTTATGCAAAGCTATTCCAGTCACGGATTAGAATCTCATTAAAACAACACTCTCATTGTCCTCTTTAACAGCATTGTTTGTAAGGAATGGAACAACTATCCAATGCAGTTTATTTATCAATATTTCTCTTTGGCTCCCAAAGGCCTGCTCTCCCTTTGCTACTGAACTTAATGGACAAAGTAGTCAGATTTCAGACATATTCCAGGTCTGAGACCAAATTAAAAGACCTCTCTCATATTTTTGAAACCTGTTTAGTTAATTTGTCTGCTTTGGGTTGTGTTTGAGGATTTTGGGGTTTTTGTTTTGTTTTCTCTCTCTTCTTCCCCTTCTATGGCACTTGAATGCTCTTCCAATTAAAGCATGTTTTTAGCCATAGTCTGTTCTTTCCTTGGCTCTCCAGGACGCATTGTCTGAAAGCTGTTCCCAAGCCCTTTGGGAGTGACAGGTGTTCTGCACCTGGTGAACCTCACCTCTCTGGAGAAATGTTTGCAACCACAGCATCTACGTATTCAACCATGGGCATGGGCAGGCAGGAAAGGCTGAAAAGGGAAATGTGGCAACAACAGAAAAGAAAGAATTCTACCAGTGCAAAGGCCATGGCAGTTCCATCATCCTGGCAATCTTCCTAGCATGTCAGAGTTAGAAACACTGAAGACATAAAAAGGCATTTTCTAAACTGTTATGCATTATTTTGAGATTGTCTTCTTTCCCATTATCCTCACAGATCACCAGTGAGAACCTAACACAGAGGAGTGGAGGTCATGCAGGTATTTCCATAGCATTATTTGTGGCATTTTAGACAATTTTATGTGAGTGAAACCTGTTTTGGCTGGGCAAATGTGAGAACAGACACATTTCAGGAAATGGGCCTGAAAAATGGCCCTTATTCAACCACATATGTAGTGATTCTAAAGAAGGAAAAATCTGTGTTTCGATTAAAGAGTATAACTACTTGGAGCTGGCAAAATTTAATTAATGTTTCTAATGACCTGTGAAACAGAAGGAAAAATACATCATGTGGCAAAATTATATTATCTCTCAGTGGAGATAGCAGCAGTAGGTGTGATACAGAGTAGGCTACCTGCCATTGTGAACTTTATCTTTTCCCCAGTTTTGAAACCTGTGGGAACACCCCAGTGTATTGCACCACCACCAACTCTTCACATTAGCTAAACCAGACCTGTGACTTCATTACTAGAAGACAAACTAATTTACTTCATGCCACAGTATTTTCAGATTGATTTTTCCATCCACTTTGCTGGGAAATCCAAAGTTCAGATTTCTCACAATCCCATCTCTGCCCTCCAAACATGCACAGGTATACACATCACCAGAGGACTTTTTCCACTTTTGCAGCTTTTCTATGTTTCAACAACAATCTGGAGGGAGAAATGACAAAGCTCACTCCTCCCTCCCCAAATGATCTGCTTTTAATCACAAGCAACATTTAAAACAGACATTAGAAAGGAGAGGCTGCCCCTTTATAATTAGGGAACTTGATAATTACCTGGTGACTCGTAACAGACCCATTCTCAATGCATCTTCCTTCCTCTCTCCCTTGATAATGTAATCTAATCTCTTGGCTATGCTTTCATCTGGCATCCAATGCTGCACATTGTTTATCAAACAACAATCTTTTCTTAGGTAATGACAGAACAAAGGCAAGGAAGAGCAGCTATGGTAACACTGCAGCACTTACCACTTCAAAAGTAACTGAATCGGTATAATTTACATTGCTCCGTGCTTTTCCTCTTCCTCTCTTCTATTCCATCCATGACTCATCTTCACCCTTTTACTGGCACTCTCTATACTTACACCTTACAGAAGCCATTGTGCAGAATGTCAACAGTGGAAGTCAAAACTAAAAACACACACAGAAAGCTGAGATATTCCATATATGTCTTCATATCTGAAAGCACAGGCATTTTCTATGACAAGAAAATCATGTGCCTCAGGGTACTGAACTATCACAAAATCTTAGCAATAACATGCAATGCCTATTTAAACACAGATTTTAGTCTCTCAATAGCACATTCAGAAATCCTGGTAAGACTCTGAACACAAATTTCTCAGATTACTTTTATACCTCGATGTTGATGAGAGGTCAGGCTGCAGAAATTTTTGCTTTGGCTTTTCCAGGGCCAATGATCCTGTTTTCTAAAGATGCCTGTACTTCATTCTCCCTGTGTGCCTTAAGTTCAGTAGCTCCTCACATCCACAAATCAAATCAGGATGATCCCTGCAGCATCCCACCTGTGCGAGGTTCAAGACAACAACTGTGATGTACTGAGAAATGAGGGCCCCAAAGCCCCAATATTTTGACAGTTCCCAACTACAAGGACAACCAAGGGCAGCACAGTAATAAAAAAAAACCTGCCAACAGCAATTAGCAGCTTGATATCAAAATCAGGCAGAAACAGCTGGGTCCATTCATATAAATGGTATCTGCAGCTCTAAAATAGCACTAATCACTGGATTCCCAGCCTGATGACTCTCATCAGGTGTCTTCTACCATAGAAAAATCTAAAACAATTATAAAATACATCTGGGTAAAGGAAGAGGTAGATGACTATAAGGTATACACATATTTAGTACAGAATTAAACCAAGCTTTAAGATTTTTACACCAAAAGAAACTCATTACATGCATTATTATAAAAGAAAGCCCTCAAGTACCATTCTCAGAGTCACACCCTTGTATTTATGACTCTTTATCAATGTATAATAGCTTTATGATGCATGACACTGACCCAAACTAATACTAAGATAATGATAATGCACCTTCCCTGTGATTTGAACAGGCTCAGGGAGAAATTCCATCTTCCCTAATTTGAAGCACAGAGCTCTGGTGATGCTTTCTGAAGACACGGCACAACCACCTACTTAAATAGGTATGAACCAAGGAAGGACTGAGGTTAGCAAGTCAAAAACCACAGAAAAATGTGGTTATGTGGGTGTGAGGATGCTGCCAAGCTGTGATGCTGTTACAGTCTCTGACTGAAAACACTAATCTGGTCAAGGCTAGAGCTAAAGGAAGGGGAAATGGGGTAACAGCACAGCAAATCAAGTGTGGGGTTGGTACATTCTTCCATAATTCATTAGAATAAGCTCACGGGGTTTTTTCATGCTTACTTCATGAAGTTAAAAAAAAAAAAAAAAAAAAAAAAAAAAAAAAAAAAAAAAAAAAAAAAAAAAAACAAATTAAAAAGCTGTGAAAAAGGTAATTATTATCCTTCCCCACAGTATGATTTCAGAGGCCTTTGCAACAATGATCTTTGCAGCCATGCACATGGTCACATGCAAGTTTATGAGGACAAGCCACACTGAGCTAGGTGAAAGCTTTGCTGACAGAACACAGAATGATTTTGATTGTCCAGCAAGAGGAAAGGCCCTGGGATGCAAGGAAATTAATACCTAAATAAATCCCTCACAGAACTCCCCCTGTGTGCAGGGGAAGCTGTTGTGACACAGAACAGGTGTGGAGCTTTGGCTCGACAGCCACGCTCGACTTGCCATTACAGACCTATCACTTCTGGGACCCCTTGCACTTTCTTCTGCCACCAGGGTCAGGCTGGAGGGGAGGGCAGCTGTGCCACATCCCATCAATCCAGCACACAAAACCTGTCTCTTTGCATTTGCTATGGGAAGAGACCCTACGAGTGCTGTCCTTCCCATGCTCTCCTGCTCCGGCCTCTTCTGCTCAAAGCAGGGAGGGAAAAAGGGATAAAATGAGTCACTCTGAGAAGCTTTTAAATACACAGGATAGATCCTAGCCTAAGGATGCTAATCATTTCATTTTTCCCAATCACTTGCACAACAGCAGTGAATACTTAGCTGGATTAGGCTGCTCCTAATGGTATTTATTGAAAGCAGCTACACCACCCAGGCAGGATGGCAACAACAGGGCTGTAGTTTGGCCTTAACATCCTTGCACCTGACCCTTGCAGTACCATCCTCTGCAGCAGTTCCACTTAGATGCCCCCTGGCAAAATAGTGGGTCATGACAAGAAACCCAGGATGACTCAAACCCAATTAGTTTGTGTACCAGTTCAATTAATGCAGCCCTCAGACTAAATACATTTCTCACACCACGTGGGGAGCAGCTCTGCTGGTTGTGCCACTGTCCTGTTGATCAAAGAGAAAAATAAAAATAGCTCACAGTGTCACTGCCTGGTGTGCTCATTCAGGTCCAGTTTATCCCAAGGCAACCCCAATGCCAGGGCACACAAACACATTGATTGTCCTGCTTTGAAGCCAGCTGGTTTGCCAATGGAACTCCAGCTTCTCACACTACAGCAGATAACAAAACAGTTTATATACAAGAAGCACTGCCAAACCATCTCTCAGTCAAAAATGCCCAATTATTACTAAGTACCCACTCCTTGTCCAGTGCACTGGTTGCTATCGATAAAAAGCTCAATTTTGGAGCAGCTGCAAGAGTTAAAGTAACTCTGCATTTGTTTTTGCATCTAAATCCATGGTGTTTTAGCAGCTCCAGCTTCAGGTCAGTGTTGGGCAGAGCTGACAGGGTGGGAAGGCAGCAGACACTCTGCAAGGATCCTGCAGCTGTGGAGGCAAAGGGGATGGAGGAGAGCTACCCAGAGCACATTTTCAGCTCTCCTCTGTAATTTTATAATTTACATGTGATTAAACAATTTCCACAAACATGACCTATCCAGCAAATCACAGCCATTCCTAGCACTATACCACTGCCAATAATTCTTGGTAATCACAAAGGTCAACAGATCTGCAATATTATTGTAAAAAAGACAAACCAGGAGTGAATCACAGCTTTATAAGCCACTGATTACCCCAGTCTATAAGACAACTGCATCAATTAACATTCTCATTGCTGTTTCCCACCTTTCTTACCCTCTGTAATGAAATCTTAGCACAATTACTACCTCTATTTTATTATAAAAGAGTCATACTATGACTTTACAACAAGTGAACGTTTATCAGTTAAAGTGTGTGCTTTTAAAAAATTAAAATTGTAGTTATTTTCTCAGTTTTCTAAGAAAGCACTGTAACAGCTGAATAAGGAAAGGTTATTTTAACCTCCAAAGGCTATTGTTCCTTTTTTTCCTCCCAAAAATTGTCTGGAGCCAGACAACACAAGGCTGCTGTGCCCTGGGCTAGAATGGAAGGGGGAGGAATGATAGGAGGGGGGTGCCTGTTTACAATTACTCTATTCCTGTTTTTAATGAATCTTTCTGAATGACCACTAAGTGCTGGTTTTGTTCTTTGGAACAAGGGAGCTATTACTGGAGGACTAAAAAAAGGAAGGAAAAGGGAAAGCAAACGGAAAGCTGCCAAACTCCAGGGTGTTTCAAACCCTTCAGCTTCATGTCCCAGAGGTAATCTGCTCCCCAGGCACAAGGCTGTCCCCACACATTTGCAGCCTCTTTTCTTCCTCTCCCTTGACAGGCTAAAACGAAACAGCTGAGCTAAGGGGGGACAGGAGGCAGAGCTAAAGTAAGAACTGACAGAGAGCTACTAAAATATGAAGAATTCCATTATTCAAGTCTGAGTAACTAGAATTTAATCACTGTCTACATTTGGCTACTACTGCCACTAGCAAGCCAGAATTGCAGAACCACATAATGGGATGGGTCACTCCTGCACCATCATTTGCCTTCCCTGCACACCATCTAATAGTTGCCCTCCTCAAGAATGGGCCAGTCCAGAAACTACCACTAAGTCAAAAAAACAGATTCACCCTGAATCCTGGCTTTCTGGTTTTTTTCCTAGGCTGGTAAGGTTACAAAGAATCAGACCTTCTTCTTCAAGAGCAGGCTGGATGGGAGCAACCTGGTCCAGTGGATGGTGTCCCTGCCTTGGTACTAGATGATCTTTAAGGTTCCTTCCAACCCAAACCAGGCCAGGATTCTCTTATTATTTTAGATAAATTATTAATTGTGTATTTTAGATTCACTTCTTACCATATATTAACTGAACACTGCCATTTCTTACAAGCACAAGGAGGAGTCAATCCCATGATTAACCAGAAAGGACAATCAACACATTTTTAACAAAGCTTTTTCCAAAAAAAAAATTATACCCCACAGACATATAAAAATGGCCCTACACAAGGGGGTTTTGTGTGGTGTGGTTTAAATACTGAATTGCCACAGATTTAGAGGAAGCTCCTTACAGCCACAGCTTGAGTGATGCAGCTACATCAAACTCATGCTAGCGAAACCATCTTGTACCTCAGTAAATTACCAAGTTTTTCTACATGCATTACTGAACCTGACATCAATCCACTTTATTGAAAATGTTGCTTAGAAGAAAATAGTTTCCATCTACTCATCAGAAAAAAACAACTGCAGCCCACTTTGACTGGCTAAATGGCAGTCCATTTATAAAGCTGGCTGGGGGTGGACAGTTTCAATTAGTTAACTGTTCATCATCTATGACATTTGTTTATTTACAAAAGGTACTGGCCTGCTACTGTGTGTGAAACTATCCACACTGCACAGGGATGTTAGAAAATCATGGCTGTGATCTCAACTGTCTGCAGTACTGTTGCTTACTGCATTATTTTTGTATCTTCAAAAGCTGTCAAAGAGATCAGGGCACATAAAAATATAACTTGTACTTGCCTATACTCTGCAGAGGTATTTGCACCTACAAGTGTATATTAATATTCACCTGCTGCATACAGGGCAAAGAGGGCAACAGCTCTGCATTGCTTTTCTGCTTGCCTATTCACATTGTATAAAAGGAGGTTTTATTTTTGTCCCAGTTAATTGACAGCATGGTGACAAATCTACAAAAAAAATAATTCCGGTTTACCTTCAAAGTGCTGGATTTTTAAAAACGCAATTTTAATATTATTTCTACTTCTGAGATAAGTAGCAGTGCAAGAGAAAGTTTTCCTTGAACAAAAGTAACTGGCATGCACACATGGGATTCCTACCCTATAAAAGTGAAATAATATATATTATTTCGCATATTGATTAATCCCATGTGTTTTTGCTACAGCTCACCACGAAGGATTTGGCAATATTTCTACAGCCAACATGATAAAACCAGTAGTAAAAATAATAATAAAAAAGCTTGCAACAACATATTCTCTTATAAAGAACTGCATAAAGCAGAAAACTGCTCTAAAGTAGAAAACGAGCAGCCATTATTACACAAAAATTACCTATTTTAACGTGTTGTTTCACACATACCTTTGCCAGAGAAGAAATATTACTTGTGTGCTTTCCATCCTTCAAGTTGAGCATGTTTTTACAGACTTGGAACCACCATGACTCATCTGATGACAAGAAGTTGCATTATTTACACTTTTATATATGGCAACCACATTTTATCTTTCAGGTTCCCTGCCATGGTGGCTGGAACACACATTTTCCTTGAGAGGGAGAGTATGACTCAAATCCAGATGGGCAAATTACCATGCATTTGCTGCAGCAAATAAAGAATGTGCTGTGCAAAGGAAGAGTTACCACAACTTTGCTGCTGGTTTGTGTGTCAAAACCTTCAGCCTTCACTTGGTGAGGACCCTCCAAACTCCAGGAAGCAGAGAGTGACTAATATAATCAATTTTAAGGATTTAGATTCATTTTAAAACCCATTTATAAAATATTTTTTTTTAAAACCTAGATAATTTTATGACCTGAACAGACAGAAACCCTTGTGTAATGTGGCTAAGGTGCTCCCCTCAGTGACACTGCATGGCAGTGACTGCTGTGAGCTATTTTTCTCTTTGATAGCTTTTTGAAGTCGGTTCTTTCATTAGCCACTTATCCCCGTTAGTCACCAGGTAGCCGCTAATCCACTCAGCGTAATCATCTCCGTCAACTTACAAGGAGTACAAATAGATATTTTTATTCCATCTTCGTTCACTTTTACCTTCTTTTTCATCAGCCAGGTTTAAAACTGTAATGATAAAAGCCATGTTCCCTTATGTGACAGTGGCTGAAGGACTGATGCTGATCTCTGAGCCTCCTCCACACGGGGCACTGGCCACATGGTTCCATCCCAGAGCAAAACACCAAACAATTTTTATATCATCCCCATACTGCTCAGCATCTATCTTAAAATGCTTTGTTTGGGCTTTGATTGTTGCTGTACTCAGAGCAGATATTTTTACTGGCACTGGGCCATCCATAAGTAATCCCTCAAACAAATACTTTGCGCTTGGGAAATCTCCGGCAGGACCCTGTAACACACACACACACAAAGGAGAACAAAACCAAGCTGCAGCTGCCCATGCAGGTCTGGTTAACTCCCAGCATCTGCCTTTACAACCTTTAGCAGAGTCTGTGTAGGTTTTACTCCTGCAGCTTAAAGGAAGAGCTATGTGCAAGGAAAACCAGAGTCCATCCCGTGGCACACTGCTGACAGAAGGGCAATTTGGGGTCCTCACCTCTTAGGACTGGCAGGGACAGGTTTTTCCCTGTACAGTGCCCAACGTGGTGCTGGTCCATCACCACGGCTCCCAGCAGCCTTCCTGCATTTATTACCATAAATAGACAATTCCACAGCCCAGACACTTTCCACCTGGATGGTGAGAACAATTTGTGGTAGCAGGAGGATGTTATTCTGTGCCTGCACCAGCCACCCAAAAACCCTACCACAGATACATAGCCTGTGGATTGCACTACTATTTGCAAAGGCAGCAGAGAAATTATTTCCTTTAAGACTTGGCTTCTTTTTCTGCCCCTAAGGAGGAATGTGGTGCAGTGGTTACCAGCATCACAACCAAATACAGACTTCTCTCAAAGACTGGGTGACTAAATGGATGCTATTTAAGAGCTCTGGTGCAGCTACAATTAGACCTCTGCTTCTCCACAAGCATCTAATATGACCACAAGCAACATCTCAATCATGTCATTTGCAAACAGGGTGAGTGCTCCTTGCTTGCCTTCTGTCTGCAGTACTGTGCCATGACCACCATAAATCCAGAGAACTAACATCCACTCCAGAAAGTAAGATTTTTTGGGATCCCTTCGCCCTTTTCTTTGCCCCCAGGGACAGTAGGGGGACCTCAGAATTCTCAGCTCTTTCCTCTCCCCGGGCCCAAAGTCCAGCTTCGTGCTTTGCAGAGAAGACATCATGGAGGATGGGGCTGCAGCTACACAGAAAGCAGTATGTTATCCAGACTGCCCAAAACACAGAGAGGATGCTTGCAGAACTTTGTGATAAGCTGATTAAATTTGCTGAGCAAATATATTTTCCGTGGCCAAATCTAGGTGAATCCTTCCAGGGAAAGCAATCCTCCTGTTTGGATCATCACCAATGCTCCAAAGATAAAGAGCCTGGAGTTCTTCAGAGACTTGATTTAATCTAGACAAATGATTCCTTTTTTCTTTCTTTCTTTTTTTTTTTTAATTCTCAGAATCATCTGCAACATCATCATGAAAACTTAAAGAGACAAGTCAGCCCAGAACTAAGAGCAAGCCCAGAATGTTTCAGTCAGACTGCTTAAAGTCAGACATTATTTCTGAATAGGTTTTGATACAACAACAATCAA
Organism: Notiomystis cincta; assembly: GCA_013398075.1. Lineage (NCBI taxonomy): Eukaryota > Metazoa > Chordata > Aves > Passeriformes > Notiomystidae > Notiomystis > Notiomystis cincta. The sequence continues at coordinate 97,130 of VZRX01021651.1, read as the reverse complement.
AAAATTGGAAAGAATTGAGGCTATTTTTTTTTCTGGCCTTGCTTGGCTCACATCATTCAGGGAAAAGGTACAACTACATCAGCAGAAAGTCTCCAGCAGAGCCTTCTGCCAGCTGAGCCAGAGAAACGCAGCTCTCGGGGACACTCAGCTACACCAGCACTGTCACAAAGGTGCAAACCTTGTCAGCAGACCAGACACAAGCAGGGCTTCAGGCAGGCAACTCAAAACTGATGCACAGAGGAGATTTATTGCCAAGTTACTTAAATTCCTGTGAATTCAGGTTTATGTGTCATTTGACTGAATTTCTTTTCAGTTCAGGGCCTGCACACACAGCATTGCTACTGCTAGAAATTGCCAGCTGACACTTCTCTGGGAAGCATATCTTCTATGGAGATTAAAGAGAAAGCAGGAAACAAGGGTATCTTAAAAGGAAATTCCCCACATTTTTTTCCCCTCTCAGACTATAAAACAGGATGAAGATGATTTGAGGATTAAACACACGATATCTTTGGGGTGTCACTTATAGACCAGGTGAAAACTGACGTGAAATGGAGTGCACAAAAACACAAGATTGTTTTTCTTTTTCTACAGTATTTTCATCAGAGATTTTAACTGACAAATATGTAAAGCTACACCTAGCAGCTTAAATTTGAAGGAGAAAAAAAATAACCTGCCATTTCTTACTTTTTCTACACATTTTGGAATGTAAGAAACCACTTTGTACATCCTGGAGAGCAGTGGTGTGCCTACATAACATGGTAAAAAACTAATTAAGAGGTAAAGAAAACAGAACCAGTGATTCAGCCCAGCGTAAATTTTGTGCACCTTAAACAAATAAGCAATAAATATAAACATTATCAGAGGGCTTACAATCCCTTAACAGAGGCTAAATATTTTCTATTAATTTCAACATTCATGTTTAAAAAGTTGCAATTGCTGTTATCTTTAATCTTTTTCTCCTCCTCTAGAGACTCAGAATAAATTTCAGAACTAAGCAGATGGTCGGTAAGCATTAGCAAATGACTTTTGATAATAAAACCTAATTAGTTCTGACCTGATCTCCATCAGGCATTATCAGCTTTGGCCATCGGAAGAACTTTGCAGTCCCACAACCACTACAGACAAAACTTGGACACAAAGCCTGGTGCAAACCTTCACTCCCTGGGCTCCCCACGGCCCCCTGATTCTTTGCAAGTGATTTTAAATGGGAGTAAGAGACTTGTATAAGGAAATTGGTACTTGCATTAATAGCTCGTTTGTTATTAAGTTTTCACTTCCTTTTACCATTAACACATTCTGCAGATTTGCTGTTCCATGTGACAGTATCTGAAGCTTCCTGGCAAAGCACTCCAGGTGCAGAGAAGATTCCTTGCTGAAGCCACAATTTTCCTTTTATGCTTTACTAGAGCCAATTAAAGCCAGAATAACATAAAGCAAAGAAACAAAACCATTGCAGAGCTGTCATTTCAAAACACAGATTTTTAAAAGGCTTTAGGGGTATCATTTATGAAACACAAAGAGATTTCCTTCTTTAGCAGTGTTCCAACACATTACTCCTTCGTGCTTACTCCAAGACATGAATACACTTGCCTAAAATGTCAGTGAGGTATTTATACAAAGGCAACTCTTCAGAAACCTATTATTGTGAATACAAAACAGGAAGTACAGTAATTCCACCAGTATATGTTAAATAATGCTCAGTATAAACCGTGCTCTTCAATTAATAGGCAGTGTTAATCCCTCCAGGGGAAAGAGAGATGTGAAGTGTGAACTGAAAATACTGACTCATGATAAAACCTTTCAGTATTTTTCCCACAAAGTTTTTTGGTTTGTTGGCTTGTTTTCCAATTGGGCTTTTTTTCTCCCCCTCCCCTCCAAATAGCACACAAGACAAGAGAGGATAGAATTTGCAATATAATTGAAAAAAAGCAAAGGTTTACGTTCAATGACACTGTGAAGTGAAAAACATGAAAATATAATAAAATAATAGTACAATAAATGCATAACAATACTTCAAACCCTACAAGTCCTTGCAGTTCCCATGCTTTCAGTAAGTAAGTCTTGGGATAACTGTGTCATGTGGAAGGTGCAGCTCTAGGAAACTACTCCAACTTAAATACAGCTGTACTGATTTACAAGTGTCACAACTATTTAAAACAGGATGTAAATAAAAAGACCATATAATACTGAATAGTCTTCAGCCACTTAACTGATATCCTACAAAAAAACAATTAAACTATAAGTAAAAAGTGTAAAAAAATTTCTTTTCTTTGCAAGCATTAACCACTACAAATTAAAGAAAAGTATGGTTTTTATTTAAAAAAAATAAACTGATTAATAAAAAACACATTACTCCGTAGTGAGACAGACACTCCAGGTATAAAATCCAAGCTTTTTCCTCACAGATGTTGAATAAGAAAACATTTTTAAACAGACAGATCTCTAGAACTCTAGTGAGACAACCTAATCAGCAGTTTGCCCTTTTGAAAACATTCACAGATGCTGTAAAAAAAATAAATTCAAGAGTTTCCCAAGTCCAAAGACCTGAAAGCAACACCCTATGCAAATTCCAGACAGACAGAAATCAAAACCCCTCTTTTGTAAGGTCTGACAAACCTGTAACTATTTACAATTGTGTAAGAACATCTCTTCTGATGAACAACTCTGTCACACAGTCTCTCTTCCCACTTTCTCCTACAGGCATGGGATTTGGAAATCTCTGTGCAAGCTAAGAGATGGAACTTTGGTTTGACTGCCATCTGCTGATCCCAAGTTCTGGGAACCTGAAGAGCAATTTAAAAACATGTGCACAAAACTTTCAAAGTGTTCAGTGTTTCTTCTTCCAGTTCTTGGTAACAAAGAAATTAGATAACCAGAGATAACAGGTGTCTTTGTTTAAAGAAATGAAATTAATCAAGTGTCCAGATATTTAACATCCTTTTGCTAATTTTCAGATAAGCAGACACAGAAAATTTATATTCTTCCACAAGGGAGAACATCACAACAACCCATTTTACCACAAAAATACTTGCTATTATTAAAAAGTCTTTGTTTCATTGTACCCCAAAGAAACACACACACACACACACACACAAGAAAGCAAATTCACCTTCAGGACCTTGCCATTTGTTGTTTAATTTCCTTCAAGAAAGTGAATACTTGGTGAAGGGCTGAACATGCTGGTGATGCTGAAGTGATGGAATCAAGATGTGAACACGATTACACCAACCCCTCCCTCTGGAACAGACCACACTGTGGATGAGGACAGGACTTGAAGTGGGTTTTTTCCCTAACCTAGAATGTTTTTTATCAGTACAAGCCAACATTTAGACACATCACTACTGCTCAAAGCTGAAACTGAAGCAGCAAGAGATCCACTCTCGTGTTCCATACAAGAACATTTCTCCTGGCAAAACCAGCTTTATCTGGTGTATCTCCAAAAGATGACAGAGCAGCCTGTGCATGTGCAGGAAGTTATCAGCCCAGGGCATCAGGACCAGCTGGCTGACAAAGCACCAGGTTCATTTGCACTCCTTCCCTCATCTCTGGTGAGGTGGGACAACTCTTCTATCCCACAAACTTCTTCTCCATTTTTTCCTTCAGCAAAGCTTAGCTCTTTCATTCCATTATTATATGAGAAACATAAAAAACCAAGTGATTCTATTAATAGAATTATTATTTAGGTATATTACATAAATATGCTCTATTTATATAAGCAGACAATGTTAAAACTCAGAATTGCCAAAACAAGCATTGTTTCAGCCCAGTTTGTATGCATGGTCTATTTCTGCCTAATCAGACACTGCCTTTAGTCACTTTTTTCTAGTTCCTAAAATTCCAATTCTGCAAACATTCAAATCCACACTGAGCTTCACAATAAAGCATATACATAAATGATTCCAGTGTCAGAAAGAAATGCAATCCTCAGCTTATGGGAAAAGAAAACAGTTTGAATGTGGACTGAAGGAGTTCCAGGTTAAGATCTTTTCAGATCAGTATGTTTATGAGAATAAGATTCACATGAATGAAATGTAAACCCATGGAAATCCTACCACAGAAGAAAAACAAAAACCCAAAACAAACCAGGCTGGCATTTGAATAATGAGTTTGGATTTTTCTTTGAGCCCAAAATTTCAGGTGGGCACGCCAGGTACACAAATTCTGGCGATTCTGAATCAAACCACAACTTTTCTTCTCTTAGAACAGTACTAATTAAAATCATTTATTTCAAAACATATTCACTGTCTCAGAAGGTTAATGGTTCCAATTAATATTTTTTCGTTTTCCAAGAGCCTACATTATTTGTGTTCTGTCACAGCATTGCTGGCAGATGACGTCAAAATACGCCTTTGTTGTGGAAATGTGTCTGCTTAAACAGTTTCTTTATTTGTGATGTGGCATCTCCTGTGAAACACTCTATTTTCACATGAAAAACAAAGGCAGGATGGAGTCTATTATCTACAAAGCCAGTAAATGGTCTTGCACATGATCTAGAGTGTTCAGTGGTGGCTTCTTTCCTTTCCCTGCTCTGTCTGCTAGAAAGACAAGTAACTGAAAAAGTAATCCAAAAAAGAGGATACACAGGACTTCCCCTTCAGCCATAATGCTGAAATCCCTTCACACACAGCAGGGTTGCACAGAGGGAAGACTTTTGAGCTCTGTGAATGTTAATCAGCAATTTCTGGAGAAGCAGTGACAGAACTGCCCCTAATGCCTCGATTACAGTGCCTACAGCAATTACAGCTTTTTCACTTTGTTTCCATCACTCTTGTTCATGATGCACAGAGGAGACAGAGGCCTTCAATAAGGAGGTGTCACTCTTCAAGAGGCAGTACAATGCAGCAAGCAGCACAACCTATTTCCAGGTCACTCTGGCTCTTTGCACTCTTCCATCCCTTGACAACACTTTCTCTGGGGAGCAGGCAGACAGTCCAAGCAACATCATGAAATGCCTCCCTGCTGGTACACAGGATCAAACCACCATTTAAGAGTGGTATCTCTGAAGCCAGTGTTTCTGGGTGAAGAATAAGGTTTAATCTGCAGCTCCCCTGGGAAATGTATTGTTTCTAACTACAGGTGGGGAAGCTCAGAGGAGCCCAAGGAATAGGAATCAATGGGAAATCAAGTTACACTTCCTCACACCCACTCAAATCGTTAGTGCACGAAGACAACAGAGAAGCTCAGATATCAGATCAAACCAGTACTTAAGCACTAAAACAGGCATTTAAAGACTTTAACACACTTCAGCCTTAAATGCATGAAAGAACAGTGTTTCAACTTCATATATGCAAAAAAGAGAATTTTTAAGCCAGCAGAGGGTATTTACATTCCTTAATAAAACTGAAATAAATGGCCACTTTATAGGTGCAGGAACATGTTCCAAGGTGTGTGTTTGCCAGTTACACACACCCCACATGCTGAGTGATGAACACACACACCCTGGCGTGTGTTCTTGCTTACATAGCTCACGTGCCTCCCTGTTAAGTAATGGAAGAAGACCTGCCTTGCACACGGGCTAACGCCGCCTTCCTGGCTCGCTGACTTCTGCAGAAGGCATTCACTGCTGAGAAAAACAACTGCTGAAGCACAGCTAAGCCCTCTGCAGTCTGAGGGACACTCGCTCTCGTCTGCGAGAGCCAACGCTGGGATCCCTCCATTTTCTGTGCCACTCTCAGCAGTGTTTCCCCCGGGCTGGGCTGGCACTCAGCACTTTCCTTGTGCATTGCTGCCTACTGTAAAGACACCGCCCTCCTTACAGACTGCTTTTTCCCCTACCACCTAGTAGATCTCAATGACTGCCTGTTTCACTGTTTTCCTCTTTATAAACAGAGGGGCAGGCTTAGGCTCTCCATGCAACAAGGTACACCGTTATATGGAGACAAACTTCTTTTAGAATTATCATTCTCTCTAAGATTTTTTTTTTTTAATTTTTGCTTTGCTTCTTCTTGTTTATTTTGCACCCAAACTTGCAACAAAAACAGTCCCAGGCTTCTTGTTCTTCTCCCTTTCCTTTTCAGAATCAATGCACAACAGTGCAAAGGAATACAAATTCCCTCCAGCTTACTGTGTGATGCTTTATCTCTCATTCCTCTGTTTCTCTGTTTTCAGTAAGAGTCCAACTGTGCTTGTCAGGATCTGTCTGTAGATAACAGCATGTACTGGCAGGGGAGAGGCCTTTCCTGTTACCTCTGTTGCGACACAATACAGACCCCTTCATCTCCAGCTATTTTTCCTGTATAAAATTTACACCTCCTTTAGGAGGTTTAATACCAAAGAATGTCATATAGGAGCCATAATTTCTAATCATAGAGCTGTCCAAAAAAATAGGGATGAAGACTGATGGTAAAGAACTGTCCAAGACTCTCAGGAGACTTAGCAATTGGATAATGTTCAATGTAAGTAAAGGCAAAGCACCAAACATGGGAAATTCAATATTCTCTTCATAAATAAACAGATGTGCCATGAGATGAATCATTACCACTTCTAGTCTTAATAGACAGCGATGGGAACTCTATTTTGGTTCTTGGCAGCAGTCAAAAAAGCAATTCTAGTGTTAAAAATTCAGAACTGCAAATAAAAGGGTAAAGATCAAACCAGAAAACATCATTATGCACCCACATCAACCCATGGTGCACCCACACCTTGACTGCTGCATGCACTCTTGGTCCCCTTCTCTCCAAAAGGATGTAACAGATCTGGAAGAGGTTCAGAGGAGGGCAGCAAGGATGATCAAAGGCATGAACCAGTTTCTGTTTAGGAACAGCTGACTCTCCTTTCATTCTGCACAGAATAATATCACAATCAACAACCAAACAAAAAGGGCAGTTCTCCAAATTATCTTTTCCAGCACCTGACTGGGAACGGTACTTCAAGAAGATGCTGCAGACAGCAATCAGAGTCTTGTTGTAAAGGGTGTTCAAAGCACATACACCTGGTTTATGCTTCTCTGCAGCACAAAGGTTCATTTGCTGTGGAGGGAACACACTTGCATTGAAAACAGAGGAAGAAGTGACTACACCCTCTTTAATTAAATTCCTCACCTAGGTAAGAATATGTAACAGACATAGCCCCCCAAAAGAAGCAGCCAGTTCAGATTTCCAGAACTGCTGAGTCCTGCCTGCCACCACTCAATCAAAATGTAAACTTGACTTTCAGACCCTTTGCTCACAATCACCTTGTCATTCACAGGTTTTTCTGGGTTATCCCAAAAAACATCACAAACTGCCCGGAGTCTGAGCCAACTCCTACAGCTGCCTATACATCAAATCATACACAGCCTCAAACAAAACCCAAAATTTTGTTATCTGCACAGCCAATCCAACCCTGAGGTATCCACTGATCTAAGCAGTCATCCACCAAGTTTGCACTGCTCACAGAGATGTTAACCCCTCACATGGACGTGGGGAGCCCTAACTTTGCACTTCAGTGCACACCAATCTTTCCACACACCTTATGAAATGATACATTATTCATCAGTCACCTCCACACTGCTCCCTTTCCTCCTGTGCTACCTTATTACAGTACCACATTTAGCTTTATGGCAAGAATTTAACTAAGATCTTATAGGAAGGACCTGTCTTTCCTGAGCAAACCTATTGTCTTCCAGTGTTAAATGTACTGCACAGGAATGGTATTTCCATTTATCCCTAAAAGCATGTGCATCACACATCCAGCTTTCATCACTGATGGAGCAAACAGAATGTAAAACTGGATCTCTTTTAATAAAAAAATTTTTAAAATCAGCTATTGGAGATTCTGCCTGTGATCTTCTATTTTTTCTTCTCCCCACAGAAATTTCACAAAGAAATGGTTCTAACCAATTGAAAAGAGAGATGGCATCTAATATCCATAAAGAACCTTAAATAAAAGACTACTAACATCCTTAATGAGAAACAAGTGCATAACACCTAATTCCTAAATTAAGCTGCTCTTCAGAGTCCTTTACTGATGTAAAGAGCTTGACTGTATTCCACCTTGCTCATTATCAAGCTCTGAGGTTCAGAGGTTTCCTAACCCTAAAAAGAGAAGTGACAAAGTCACCACCTTTAAGTGTGCAACCAAACAGTGACCCTGTGCACTGGCTGCCTCATGCTCCCAGCTGCCCTTGGTTCTGACTGACACTGAACCAGTGACCTGTACAAGCTGGGCCTTCCATTTCACCATGACTTCCCTTTTTACTGGAGCAGCTCCCTTCCCTGTTAGGGGAGAGATAACTATCAACAGTTAATATAGAAGTCACTCAACGTTTTATATCATAAAATAACCCATTTAGTAGCTTATGCTATTCCGAGCTTTGACCTTCTTGTCCTTTCCAAGCTGGCTGGCTGCCTTAGACTGATTTGTTTTGTAATGCTCCAGTCAAAACATTTCAGCTGTTGCATGAGAAGGAGACCAGGAAAAATGTCACTTTATTTACAGTTCTTAAAAATTAATAAAAATAAAACTCTTTCACCCTAACCTTTGGAGAGAGGTCTTGAGACCTGACCACATTAAGGAGGACTTGAAACATCTCAGTTTGAAAAAGCTTTGTGAGGCTTCTTGACACTTTGTAGATACATTTTCCAAATTTTGCCCACTCAAAGACTGACCCTACCAAGGCTCAAGGAGTCTGTAGCCCATGCTGGATCCAGGCTCCCAAAATGACAGCAGGGACGTGACCTCTGCCCATATTGGAGTTGTCTGAACACAGTCAAGCAGAAGGAAAGAGATGTCACCAGAATGAAAAGCTAGATATGAAGAGTGAACACACTTGAAAACCAAGAGTCTGGACACTGGGGCAAAAGCACTTTTGTTGTCAGAAAACATCCTGGGTAACAGGCAAAAGTCTCATTCTTGCACAGTAGACCCCACAAAAAAAAACCAGCAAAGGAGCTTAATGTTGTCAGTTTATCACCTATTTCAAGGAAACAAGTTCTTTGTGGCAGACCAGAGGGTCCTGTACTGCTGATAACCACGAAGATCTCTGTATGACACAAAGTGATGTGAGCTGATTATTCCCCCCAGAAACTAGCAATGGTCCATCTGATTTTAAACAGTGTTAATAAGAGCCCTCAAAAGCAAGGAAATGTGAGTATTAAGGTAATTAAAGTGGAGGCAATCATAATGACTTGCAAAAATAATTTTCTAAATGAATGCAATTTAATTAATCATGCACAAGGCACACATCTTTAATTAACGTAAATAAAGACTGCATTATGATGCACAAGCAGAGGATGAATGAATGAAGATTGTACACACAATCTTGCCCATGCCAGTTCTTAACTCACGAGTGCCTGACAAACACAACGTCCTCTATAAAGCTATTTTAATATAGCATACACAAAAAGCTGGACAAACACTCTGCATTTTGCACCCACAAAGAGGAGAGCTGGGCAGAAGACCAAATGCAAAGCAAGCCCTAAATGTGTCCATGGCTACAGCCCAAGTACCATAACTGCAGCCCTTCCTCGAGCTTCTGAGCTCTCAGAACTCCACTTACACCCCTTCCAGCATCACTCCCATAAATATTTAAACCCCAAGGCTATCTGGAATGCCTCTGCTTTAACTGTTATCACTAGCCTAATGAAGCTAATTAAATATAACCAAGACCCATGCCATCCAGCACTGGAATATGCCTTGCTGCACTTGGCTTCTCTGCCAGAAAGGCCAGCTATCCCCAGGTACAAGCCAGCCCAGCCCTGACAGCTCCTGAGGATGTTCCCCTGGGAACAGAGCCAAGCCACCCATCTCTGGGGGGATGCTCTGCTGTGGCCACCCCCTGCACCACCCAAACACTGACACCAAGTGAGAAGAGTGGATTGAAAGGATTTTAAAGGAGGTTACCATCAAATACACTGTTTTCAAGTAACTCAGATAGGAAGTGAAAACCCAGACCTTCATAAGCACACACACACACAGGTTTTAGCAGATAAAAGGTTGCTGTACAAGTACATGACACTTGGTCATAAAGTTAGTGTTACTTCTCTAAAGTTGTTTCTTTGTCACTAAACCTGCATGAAGAATAGAGTTAATCTAACCCAACACCGAAGAATTTATACCCATTCTATGTGTACTGCTTACACGTCCCTCATTTTCAGAGGCACTATTCATTTTAACCCCAGATTTCCCCATGTTATCTTAGAAATTCAGCATCATTTCCATGTCACTGTTAAAATAAAACAACAATCCACACACAAAAGTAACAAACCAAAAACCAACCACAAACCTCCAAAACCACACCTGGTATCACGGTTACAGACTCATTGAACCAGTATGGCATTTACACAGCAGAAATAAATCTGAGAGCCTTTCCAAGTTTGTCCAGAGGCTTGCTAGCACCCTGTGCACCTCAGCTGGACTCTGCGACGTCCAGGCAGGAGTCTGAATAAGAACAAACTTTGGATTGTGGCCTTTCCATCTCCATTCTTTCCCAAATGAAATAAATACACATTGATACCACCTTCAAGTAAATTTTCTGGCATGTGCTGCAGGGAAATTCATAAAAGTGTAAGTGATGCTAAAACACACGACACAAGGAATGCTTTCCACTAAGAACAACAAGAGAAGGTGTATTAACTTTTCTGTTCTATTTGAAGTAAAACTATTGTACTTTTACATACAGTGTTTAACTGTATGTTTTCACAGACATAATAAAGCCAACTTGTCCTGGCCCTATAATGTATCTGCTAAAGGAGAAAATATGTGGCCCAGCAAGTTTTGCCTCCAACCTTTCTTTTCAGGCAAGTAATAAATCTTGAGTGAAAAAGTCACTGTGCTCTTCAGCTGTCACCACTAAGATTTTGTTTTTTAAAACCATAGCAGCCTTAAGGCTGATTTACTACTCAGCCCTCCACACTCTGACAATCGAATAGTTGGAAACAAAAATCACTTTTGCACACCTGGAAATATTTTATTTGCTGTGCTCACGAGAAAACAAACTTTTCATCTGTGAGGAAGAAGGCAGGGGGGAAGGGAAGGGAAAGAGGGAGATTCAGGTGAATCTTAAAACCTGGTTCTTGACTTAAAGATATATATATATATATATATATATATGAACGCCAAGACTACCTCTACATACTAAGAGTGGTGAAGATCTTTAGAAACTATGGATTCACTATGTCATCCAGTCTCAAAGCCTGGAGGTCTCAGCCCCTTGAAAGTCTCAGCCAGTAAACAGCATTGCTCATCAACTGTGTCTATTCAGCCATTTCAGTTTGGCAGGTGAAAAGAACAAGTGAAAACTTTTCAATAATTTCATTTTACTCTTTCGATATTTTCTTTTTTTTTTAAATAAGCTTCTAATCACCTCTAAGTGTAAAGATCTGATATTAATAAAGGTAAAATTGAACCTCTGAGAAACTTTCCAGATCACCTCTTTACCCCAGTCAGAATTGCAGGTTTAAGAAAATTAAGAGGAAAAACTCAAACACATACCAGAGAAAAGCAATTGATGGAAAATGTGATGGTGCCAAAATTGTGAAAGTATTTTAGAATATCAGATCCTCTTTTCAATGTCATGTAGTTTGATATCATTTTTCCCTAAAGCTTCATTTTCTGAAAATTTATTATATGCTCCAGAACGATCTTGTCTTCAAAAGAAATCCCACATCTTCTGTTATTTCAAAGAGCCATACTTGCACCTGGACAAGATGATGTAAGTGCTCTAGGTGCTGGCTGACTGAAAAGGAGACCCACAAAACCTCCCTCTCTGTTCTTAATCCCAAGACTTTACAAGAATATGAGGAGTGTCCTTTGACAAGCAGAGAGGAATTTCAGCATTTAAAGTAAAAAAATAATAATGAATGGTTCGGCAGTGTGGAGAGATGTGGCGATTGCATTCCCATATGTTGATCCCTACTCTGAAATTCTGCATCACACGAATGCAACAGGAGGCAAAGTTAAGTGTTCCTGCACCATTTCCTTCTAAAAAGCGCCCAGGCTTGGGTCCCCTGTCCTCCAAATCTGGATGAAATCTGCACTGCTGAGAAATGGCAGCAAGAGACTTATCCCCCTTTCCTTACTCTGCTCATTCCCTACCACTGCAAGACACAGGATGGATTATGGATTCCAACCCTACGGTCCTAGACGACATTTGGGAAAACTGCAACCCTACCAAGTCACAGCTACAACACAGGAATAACCTTTAGTGAGATGCACCTGGCTGAAACAGAAATCACAAACAGGCAAACATGTAAACAGGAGAACATGTTACATGGTACTGAGGTAAGACTGTGCCACTACATCTGACTGCATCACCTGCTTTGGAACAGACATTTCCAGACAATAACGAATAAACGTGCAAGATTCGTTCCTATTCCTTTTAACTTGTAAAACTGCACACTTAAATATTTGAATTTCTTCCATAAGCCCTCAGAAAGATTGAACTTTGATGTTTTTAAAGAGGAAAGATTATTCACTTTTGCTGCAGGCAAGAAATTATAATTTCTTTACTGATTCTGCCAAATGGTTCTATCATGCATTTTTTATTTTCATCAAAACAAGCCACTTTAAATTAAGATTGTCCCATAACTACATAGTATTCAACATTTTGAGGGGCAGATCAATTTGATAAACTTCTGCTTGATTTCTCAGCCCAAAAGATTCCTTCAAATACAACTCAATCATGGGGGAAGTGAGTTTTATTCCCTTGGCAGTTGCTAGGAAGAATATCAGCTGCAGTTCTGTTTTATTTTGTTCATGCAATCAGAACAGAAAATGCAGCGTTATCCACGTGACCCTTAAACTAAATAAGCTGAACTCAAAGCCAGTGGTTAATAGAATGAAGTCAACAAAGCTTACATAAGGAGCAGCAAAACTTGCAGGTGATGGAAGAGGAAAAAAGTAAGGAGGAAGACTAGGGAGCAGGAAGTTTTTAAAAAGCAAAATAAACGTGCAAAAGGAGACAGGAAAAATCTGCACAGGCACAATATGCAAAATACATGTTTTTATAGCAACAAGCAGGATGGTTGGGAATGGGGAGCAGAGCACTGCCCTCCTTTGCTAACAAAGCATTTGTAAAGGTTCAGCTCTTCAGTATTCTGGTACCAGGATAGCTTCCAGTTTAAACGACACTGAAGCCCATGAATGCAGACAAAATCCAGACCATCATCAATCTGGAGACAATGGGCAATGCTGACAGCACAGCTTCCCATTAATCTTCATTTGTCCTATCACATCCTGTCATTCTTATGCAAATAGCATATTTGAGGATACGTCTTTTCTGCACCCCAAGATAAGGAGAAGTGAAGCTGTCAGGAGCACCAGGATGTCATCCTGTACCACGGGCCATCCCTTCACTCAGTGCCTCGTGTTTTACATCACAGCTAAAGTGTTTGACATTCAAATTTGACCCAGCAGGAGGGAAAACCCTCCGATGCAGCAACGTGCATCTTGCTTCCTGTGCTAAAACATTCGCAGAGGTCCCTGGGGATCTGATAGTCTCCCTTTTTCCCGATGTACCTTTGCTAATGGAGTTTGAAACGCTGCTTAAGAGGGGAAAAAGAGATATCTGCATGGGTAGGTAATGATAGCAATTCACCCTTCTCACCCCAGAAGTAAGCCCAGCACTAAAAGACCAGGAAAACAGGTTCCACTGAGAAAAGGAAAAACAGGGCACACAAATCCTGACGAGTTGGTCTAAGTTTTCTTCCATGGAAATCTGCCACACCACACCTGAAAACTTGTTCATAGGTATGTCTGGACAGAATGTTTCATTTCAAGCTGAGCAATTAATACACAGGGTTCAAAAAAGTTTATGTGGGGATCTCTCATTTTATGAGTGATCTCTCATTTGGACAACTGATGCATAGGAAAAGACAAATACACTTTGAATCATAAACAGCTCCATCAAGTTACTGCTACATATTTTAGGCATGAAAAATCACTCCTGAGTGGGTAAGTCACCAAAACCAAAAGGCAGTTTTTCCAGTTATTGCTCATCAATTCTGCTTATAGAATGAAGAAGAAAAGGGAAGATTTTACTATTATTACTGACTCAGAGTGTTTTGTTTCTGTATCACTTTCAAAGAATGTTCAGAACATCTTGTTCCAGAATATTTCCCTTCCAAGAGAAGTCACTTTCTGTACCATACATGGCTGAAAACAGTACGTGCTGGGTTTGTATTCTTACAGAAAATAAAAACTATTCCAAAGTCTCTGCAGCATCACATGAATGAGATGCAAAGTAGCTGAGACACAAACACGAGACACAACTTTAGGCTGCAATAATATTTCAGTACAATCATGACATCTCAGAGAAATACGTTATTAATAGGCATCTGTGACAAGTCAAAACAAGTTCACCATTACTCATAACTTTATACAAAGTCTGACTCAAATCTACTCACTATCTGAAAGCAAGGTACTGTAGTGTTTGCAGGCATAATGAAGTCTGCACTAGGCTCTGGGGAATACCCTTACATTTGATATCCCCACGTGCTGTTTGCAAATTACAAGAGATTAATCATCACATCATTGTCAGTTAAGCAGGAGCCACATAAATTAAAATGCTGGATGGATTGTTACCAATTTTGCAGGCATAGAAACCTTAGAAAACACACATTCCTCAAGCATTTCTTGCTTTGAAAAGCTAAAGAATAGTCACAAAAAAGTATTCCAGATGTTTTCCCAATCCTTGGAAGTAGAGAACACAGACTGCCTTGCACTTTTATACCATATGTAAAGCTCATGCATTACAAAACTACTGGATAGCCACCATGCATACCTATGAAAACAGGACACTCACTCATTGTCATACGTAACTATTTCCATATAAAATATTAATTTAACAAAATCTTACCTTCTCCAAGGGATTAGCAATCGCAGAATAAACTAAAAGCCCCTACTGAAAGATTTCCCATTAGTGAAGTACAAATGCTTTCTGGTGTCATCTTCTTTCTTCCAGGCAAGCGAAAAAGTACAGCTCATGCACTGCAAATATTGCATGGACCCAGGAGAAGATGGTGGCCTGGGACAGCTTGTCCAGTCTGGATGACAAAACTGTGGTGTTCATTCTTAAAAGTTCACCAATCATATGTACAAAAGACATGGAATTTTTATGCATCATATCAAAATGAAAACTTTCAGTCCCAAGCTAAGAGGTCTGGATTTGCATCAGTGATGTAGGTATAGTACATAGTAACTTAAGTTCTATCCAGAAGTTCTCTTTATTGCAGGGTGGCACTCTTAACTCATGGGTAGTTCTGTTCCAATATTGCCAATATTTCAAAAAAATATGAGAAAGCAGCATTCACTTTGTGCTAAGGAGAAAGCCAGCAAAAGGGAGAAGGACAGAGAACTCAATTCCCAGGTGGTAACAGAGATAACACAGTAGAATGTTGAACTGACTCCAAAGGAAATTTCCCTTCTGTTCAACAGAGTGTTTTCAAACTCAGCTTAGTCTGACCCCAAAGAGAACCAAAACCAATTTGACAAGTGAAATCTTGAAAGTTTCAATTTTGTCACTGATAAGTTTTATGACCTCCTACTGAAAACTCTTTGCTAGCTCTGCTTTGCCATGGCAGGCTCACAGATAAATGTACAAGTAAGCTCTGAGGAAGCCTTTGTCAGATCTCCATCAGCTGTGTGGCTTCCTTCAGTTCAAAAGGGAAGAGGCTGTGCTCTGGAGCCAAAATGCAAGTTATTTTCTCAAGACTTCATGGGCATACAAACCATGCCTGAAACATACACATTTCATATGTATTTTATGTCTGAATGCCCCAAGACAAACAGAAAAGACTACTCCAAAAAGAGCTTAGAATGTGAGAATTATTTAAGAAACTTATAAGAAACTCTAAAAGGATCATGAAAACTTGTTATCATTAACTTGTCATCAAATTCATTAATGTTGTGAAGGTGAAAAGCTGTGGAATAAAGAATCTTACCAACACTACACAACATATCTTAAAGGAAATCACTCCAGACTGATCCATCTACTGCACTTAGCTTTGAGAAGACACAGCAGTGGTAAATGGTTTTAAAGTGGATTTATCTAGGAGGCTGCTGGGTTGGATTTGTGCTTAAAGGTTTTCTGCAGTAAGTGTTACAATCCTCCAGATTTCATCTTCTCATTGCACCAGCAGAGCTGCTGTGGGATCTGAGGAGAAATTGCCCTGTTTACAGTTGGAAACTGAATTGCTCAGACATTTAATCCTTGAAAGGAAGTAACTAATGAAACCAACAAACTCCAGCAAACTCCTGCATAAACAAACACAACGGAAGCAAAAACCACAGCAGCAGTTTGACAGAAATGCTGCTGCACAAGTTCAATGAGCTTAAGGAAAACTTATTCTAGGAAACAGATATTTAAGGCTACCATAAAAGATTTTTTTTTTCTCTTAAAAATACTGTAGAGGGGAAAAAAAAGTGAGGGACATGAACTACTCCTCTGCCTTGTCTTCATTTTCAAATTTCTACATCATTAAATTGATCAGACGATAGCTTGGAGAGTAGAAGAGGATGGAATGATACCAAAATCTGGTCTTTTCAAGAGAAACAGGATATAGACAGTGCATCTATTTGTACCTTGTCTATCATGTCCGGTCTGTTCGTAGCTGCCAAAATTGTCACGTCCTTCAGCTGTTCTATCCCATCCATTTCCGTCAGCAGCTGAGCCAAGACACGGTCTGCTACATTCCCAGCACCTGAAGAGCTTATTTACAGGAAAAAAAGAAGCCACAGCATTAGCTTTCCTTTCCTAGAAACTGGAGAAAGGAAAAAATACACTGTTCTTTCCAATTTACAGGGAGGCATCTTTTGGCCTTAATTCTTCACAATATTTATTTTCCCCTTCAGTCTCTGAAACAGCATCAGTGATATGAAGTGAGTAAAACCAAATCAGAGAATTTGAGCTCCACAGGTTTTCTTGGTATTCAGCAAAGCAACTGAGATTTGGGCTTTTTTTACTTATTGCCCTGCTATGGAGGTTGTAAAGAACTTAACATAATGTGGGTATCTGGAATAAACATTTTTAAGAAAACTGAATTCATGTAGCTTCTTTACTAGTCAGACAAACTTTCACTTTTAGCACCATCCAAGTGAGAGATTACACCACCCTATGCAGTATAAAAAATTAGGCAGTTATGTGTTTTGCAGAGTTGCTCTACATTTTTATGTTCTCTCCATCACATGAGAATAAATTGAGTGTTGACCAACTGCCTCTTAATAGCATTGTCAGTCCTTGAACTCAGCTCATTTGCCAGATACCAGGAAAAAAATCCTAACACTGAAAGAACTGAGAAGTCCAGTTCTGAAATCACCAGTATGTGAAAAACCCAAGCAGACAAGCATACAGTATTCCCTCTGCTGAGAAGGGGCAGGGAAACTGAGGCAGGCTAGGGACAGCAGCTGGAGATTGCAGCAAAAATGTGAGTTTTATCCTCCTTTGCCAGAAACTGGGAATTCTGCTCTTGGCACACACCAAAACCTCACCGTTTTCAACACAACCTGCCCCTGTGGATGGCAGGGACACACCTCCATCATCTTTCACCAACAGGACTGCTCATCCAGGGCTATTCCCTCCTCTGCTGCACAAGGGAATGTGCTCCTCTACCCTTATATAGGCTCTTTTCAAAACAATTATAAAAAATTCACCTCTCCAGTTCTTCTGGATCCCTATAAACTAAGAAGAAAAAAGAAGTCTGACAGTTGAGACCATATCTATAAAGGATTAAGATAATTTTTTAATCTCAAATTTTTTCAAAGTCCTTTTCCAAAAGTTATTTTTAATGTTTATACAGCTAAACAGGCACCTACACACAGAGAAATGCAATACAATCATCGTGACAAATGCTAGCTTCCAAATATAAATATATTAAATGTATTAAAATGTGAGTGCTCCAATTATTTCCCTCAGATAGAGAGTGCACAAATATATATATATATATACACACACATATATTGCTGCAGCACTGCCACTGACCACAGTGACATCCCAGAGCCAAGGCAACAGTAATGGCTCCATCATTGCTTACAGCTCCAAATAAATTCCCTTTCCTATCCTACAACTGGTTCTGCAATTTTCCAGAGCAAAACAGTTAACTTATCACACCCAGTCTGGAAAACATTTTTAAGGAGCTGTAGTAAATGTTGGCTAAGAGAGTAAAATATTTATGTTGCTAAGACATATTAGAGAAGGGACTTGGGTTACCTGGTTGTCAGCTTTTGGGGTTTCTGCAGCCACACTGGAAATTCCCAAGCCATATCTGAGCATTTCTAACATACCCATGGGTCACAGTCCCACTGACTTACAGAGGGCTGAGTGTGATAAAACACTTCAGGTGTTGGCCATGGATAGCAAATGCTTTTGGAAGGACACACAGTTTAAAGGAAATTAAAATCAACTTTGTAACATTAGCTAGTCTCAGTAGGGATTCAGGCCTCCCATCTTGCATGAGTTTCAATTTTACTCCACTTTATACCCAACAGACTGAGCAAAAGAAAATGCTAAGCAAAGGAAAAAATAATTGTAAATCTGGGACCAAAATGTTAACCTTATATAACATGATCTGAAGCTAGAAGACTTTGGAGGAGATGCTAAACTTTTCTTTGTTTCCTTAAAAAAAAATAAAAATATTTAGTCTTAGAGAGAGGTGGCTAGAACGGATATTACATCTTTCCCCAGTATAAACATTTCTCTTACAGGCTTCAGACTCCAAAGCAAAAAACCAAAACCCGCAACACATTAAAGAAGTGTTTATTCTAAAGAAAATCCCCACAGGGGAATGCACATTGCAAAGACCTTCATGCAGTTAGGGCATCATGAGAAAACTGCAGTTAGGCAATCACTGACGGTGTAATACAGCTCAAACAATGAGGAGGGCTTCCAGGGCTTTACTATTCTCTCTTAAAAGTGAAGTAAATCATTTTAAGTCCACGCATGCAAAAACCATCAGTAACAAAAGCAGTATCAAGTGAAGAGGTGTCTGTGTCCTACAACACATGGACTGTTTTTATTACGTGGTTTACTAAGCCATCACATGCTGCACCATTTTAGCACAGCCTACAATAAATTAGCTGTTGGCTTGAGAGGACACCCTATAGAAATCCCAGGCGGGCAGAGGGGGAGATCTCTCCCCCAGCTGCTCGGAGCTGCCTCCGAGAGCTCCGGCGCTGCCCGAGCCGTTAATTCCAGGGGTGACACGCGAGGATGCGATTTTCCATTTCCCCACGGTTTCCCAGCAAGGCTTCCAAATTACCACAGGCAACGCTCATTAAGGCTGCCCGGAGTTTTGACGCAAACAGCAGCCGGAGAAACACACCGTGATTAACCCCCAGTCCCACGGAGGCACTGCCAAAATCAACTTGCAGCCCAGGGGCTGCCTTGCCCCCCCGCCTCCAGCTGACCTCCACACGTTGATGTCATCCTCACAACTGCCTGGAAATGGTCCTCCAAAGGCACGTCCTGCTACAAACTAATTTCCTGTCAACACGCTGCCTGCAAATCCAGGCAGCCAGAGCTAAGCCCCTCACATAATCCACGCAGGGCCATGTGTGTGCACGGGGGTGTGCAGGCAGGAGCCGTGCCCCAAGCAGAAATACCTCCGAAATAAAAAACGTGTGAGCAAAGAGGAGCCTGCCTGAGAATTTCAGGCAGCTCCTTGGGCTGCCCTAATGAAATACATTAGGCTATGTGTTAGTTTAATTTTTTGCCAACTCCACTTTATTTACAATCCTCAATGAAGTTTTTAAAGGTACAGGAGGCCATTACAGCAGTTAGAGACAGAAATCCTGCTCTGTGTGATATTCCAGCTAATCCTGCAAGTGTTCCACCAGTCTCAGATGGAGCACGTGTGCACTCCTACACAGGCACTGAGCTTGACCATCAGAGAAGATTCCTGAAGCCTATCAGGTAGCCCTATCCATGGATTAAGGCAGACCATTCACTGTGAATATGAAATAGCACTGGTATTTCAGTATTTTATTTCAGCTAAAGGCATTCCCAATGCACATTTTGGCAGAATAAATCATGTATTCTACAGTTTACCAAAGACTCACAATTAATCTGAATTAATTCTGCCTTTGTCTGATGGACCTGAGAGATTATGAGCACCAGCTCCAAAATCAATACAGCAGGAGAAGGCTCTCCACAGCTTTTATTTCCATCTCCTCTGGCCTTATCCAATGACCACTCAAGCCAGCTGGATTCATGTATCAGTGGGCACTGAAATTTCCCCCTGGACACCTTAAACCACTCTCATACTTCTTCCAGGGGATATAAAAGCAACCACAGCCCGATCCTATCACTGTATCACCAAGGAGTACATACAGTTCAGTAGCTTATACACATCTTCAAGCCAAGAAGATTTTGTTTCCAGACATAACCAGATGTATGAAATCACATTTAAATCTGTTACCCTTCCTGCTATAGGCATTTTTTTTTGACAGCAAATTCTTGTTTTGTACATTTTTACTTATTTAATTTCCTTTCCTTCTCCCCTCCTTTTTCTAACAGATTTTTTAATACTTGAAAACTAAAACCAGTCTGAGAATGCAGTCACTGCAGTTTCACTCCACGATGAAATTTGGTAAGCATCACCACTGCATGCTAAAGCAAACATACATTTGCATCATCTGATCATCTAAAGCACTTCTGAAAAAATACTCATTTCACTGGCTTTCCAACACCAAATGTCATTTTCACTGAAAAATGTATTTAAATCGCATAAAGGAGAACCAGTGACTCTCCATCCCACCACTGACTTCAGTGGCACTGTCTGAACACCTTGGCTTCAGAATCAGGACCTTAATTTAATTACACTGCTAAACTGTAGACGTGGAAATGCAGGAAATCTTCACACAGTAACATTTTGAGAGCTGTTAAAATCACACCAAAAGCAGGAGGAAGTCTGGGAGGACCCCTCTCCTGCACAGCTGACCCTACCTCAGGCAGAGCTGTGAGGTCAAGGAGGCAAACCTCAGGAGAAGTATCCAGGATAAATTACTGCAGACGAATTAATCCCCACATAGCTGAAATCTATAATGCAGGTTTTGTGACAAGGGAGTCCAGCCTCACCTTCTCTTCCAAAACATCCCATCAGGAAAGATTTACATATGGATAAAAACTGACTTTATTATTTTCCCCCTCCAAAAAAAGAATTGCAATCATAATCAAAATTTATAGGTTTTTAAAATACTTGTGGACGTGGTATCATCTCAAATAACCCTTTCACTGAAACCTCTAGAAATAATTTCATATCAAAACAAATGTAAAACTCATTGACATGACCAAATACTCAGTATCAAAAAAAAAAAAAGTGAACAGGTTAAAATAGATCTTCCTGGCAGGATTCTCCAGCTCTGTGTGAAGAAGTCAAATGTTACAGAGGTAAGAGGTTCCTGAAGCACAGAAGCCCCCTGCCAGCAGACTCCCACACGAGAGCTGCCTCTCTCACACAGCCTGGAGGGTTTTATTGAGTCTGACACTTCTGTCAGGGCTCTGCAGAGGAACCTGTCAGCAAGGAGCACCTGCCAAGCTCGGCTTTTCAATCTGGCTGCTGCGATCAGAATTCACTGTCACACTCTTTTATTGCCCTCCCTCACGAGCTGGGTGAAATACGGCTCTGGCAGGTTATGGTTTTCCACAGCACTTGAAGAAATAAAAAATTAAAATAATCTACTGTAATAGCATTACCAAAAAGACAGTATCTGCAGGATGGTCCCAGATAGCAGATTCTGTGCAAAAATTCCATCACTGGGGGGTTTTGTCCAGCGGAATGGGCACTGCCACGCCAGTCAGGAAAAGCAGGTTTGTCCAATATTAAAGCACTGGGCCAAAGTGACTTTTGTCAATGTTATATCATGTGAACAGTACAACTTCAGTGACCGTTATTCAGACCACTACAGGTACCACAGGCTTGGATGTCATTAAAAAGTATAAGATATACAGCATACAAATCGTTAATATTATCACTTATTTAGTTTCACTAATCATTAAAAAAAAAAAAACAAACCCCAAAACACACCAGTACACAAGCTCTTTCAGTGCTCAGACAAGAAACATTCCCCATGGCAGAGAATTTTCCTGCCTGTGTAACCAGAAAAACCCTGCAAGAAGATGATCCTAAACCCTTCCCTCCATCAGCACCCTACAACTGGATGCTGTTGGATTCTGTATGCACCTGTATTACCCACTATATTGTTTCATCTCTTCCCTGGTTTCTCAAGCACAAAATTCAAGTACCACAGAAGGAAAACATCCAGAGGAAACCAGGCAAAGTCTGGGAAATTCAGTCTGGGTAGAGTATTTATCTTCATGGTCACCTCCACAGCAAAATGGTGTTTTGCCAACTATCAATTCGCTGATTAAACACCAGTCACATAATTTGGTTTTCAAGGCATTAGAAGAGCACACAAAAATAAAAGAACCCCAAGTACTCTTTGAGTGGTCTCCAGCTTGTAAGCAAGTTTTCCTAAAAAGATGATCAGCTTTGTGAAAACAGGAAACAGTGCTCAGCTGTCAGCAGGTGATTTTGAAACAAATGGCCTGTAGACAGCTGCAGACACATCCTAATTATCCTTCACAGTTGTGTAAGCAGCCTCTTCCACCTGCCTAAATTTCTCATTACTGCAGCTTCCAAAAGTTAATGAAGTAGGCCCAGAAGAATGAAACAGTGAAAGGAGAGGAAAGGAGGAAAAGGAGCCAGTTTGAGACAGGTTTGGAATTGACAGGCTTTCTTCCAGAGGGCTTTCCCCAAGCACATCTCCAAATGCTTGAATGCCTAGGTGACAATCCATCACCCATTTCCACCTGCTTACAACTAATTCCAGATGCACATCCGTGAAAGATGGGCATTAGCCCACAGTTCCTGCTGGCCCTGGCACTGTCTGGCTGACACAGGAAGGATGCTAACATCACGAGTTCTCCTATTCTGTTAACACTGATGTTGCCTTAAAATAAAGCAATAA
>VZRX01021651.1:50149-74193 GCA_013398075.1 Notiomystis cincta | reverse complement strand
AAAAAAAAAAAACAACAAACCCAAACCAAGCACACACCTGATGCACAGTAAATTTCCCATTTCCTTTCATTCTGTTTTTCTCAGCATTTCTCCTCTGTGCATTCCTGGAAGTTAATCAAGTTTAAACCTGTAATCAATCACGTCCACCAGGGAAGCAAGCAGAGTTTAAGCTGGAAGCATTATAGACCTAGGAGTAACTAACTAGACTGGATTTCATTTCATTACAACAATATTTATATATAATAGGTTCACTGTTTATAAATTTCAGTTACAATTATGTTCCCCCTGCATATCATTAAAATGATGGCTTCAGGAAAAGGGCTTATGGATCCAGTCCTGCTTTCACTGATGTCAATCAAAGTCTCTATTGACTTCAAAGATCTGAGTTACAATGCAGGCTGGAAGTTACAAATTATTGGGGTTTGTAAACAAAAAGGAAGAAACACAGACTCAAAACCTCATTGTGATAAAGGCTTTTTGATAGCCAAAAGCACTAGCAAGTTAAAGGACTGCAGACATTTGTTGTATACACACCCAAACTATGGATAATGCTATTTGTTAAAATTGCTTTTCCAACACCAATTACAAGCTTTACTACACAATAAAATTGTTTCAAAGCTTTCCTCTTTCACCACTTCTTGCTAGACCTAAAGTAAAAAGCTGGCACTAGGCATGCAGCTTTTTTCCTCAGACAGTATTTGTCTGGATACCAAATTCCAAAACTTTAAAGAATTCATACAGCAGTCACAAAAGTTTTGAAAGCCTCAACTCTCCATCACGTGCAAACACAGCTCAGGTATTGCAGGGAAGCAGCTGAAGTTCCCCAATTCAGGGGCACCAGTGCCAACAGAGGCCAGAAACAAAGTTCTTTGAGCTGAACAAGGACTGGGTGTCTCAGAACAAACAGGGCAGAGGGAAACTCCATTTCCTCCAGGTACACTTTGCTCACATTCTCCTGCCTTTGCAGGAGAAATGTTAGGGGGACAACACATCCTCCAGCTTCACTCCTGCTAATTTAGCCTTGTGCAAGGTGGATTCCTGCCAGGAGCCTCCATCCTCCCTAATGTCACCTTGCTGTATCCCTGCAGAATCCAGCCCGTGGGTTTCATGACTGGATGCAATACACCGACCTCCTTCATGACAGAGGCTGCCCACTGCACCAGGGAATTTGCACAGGCACTGAAACACAATGATGGGTCCGAGTGTAGAGGATAAGTAAGCATGAGCTAAAATATTCCAGGAAGGTATCTTGATTTAAAGAGAGAAGATTTAGCACTGTCCCTGTTCAAAGGAGAGGTGGCACAGTACAGAAATGAAGCTGCTGTTCCTTCTAAAAGCCCAAAAGCCTCAAAATTTAAGACTGCAAAGATTTTAATACCTAAAGTGAAAACAAATGTGTCTTTCAGTGGTTCTGACTATATTAAATTGTGGTTTAGGGATCTATCCTCCTCCCTGCACACAGGATAACATATTTTCCCCCCAAAAAAAAGCATCATCATGTTGGAGTTTAAGGTAATTAGTACAAAAGACCCTTCACTTTGTCACTTCTACCCTCACTCTGAAAAGGTTAGCAACATTCATCTACTAACTTTTGGCCTCCACAAGTCAAATGCAAGGTACAGGTTTTGTCCCTTGTCTTTTCTTTTTTCCTAACCCCTGGAAAATAGAATTTATCACTGTCTTTTACAGCAGTCTACAGCATTTCCCATCCTATATTATAGAGATTTGCAGCTAAAGGGGAAATGCTTTGCTTCTGAAAAACAAGAAAAGGATGTCTCTTGCCCAAAAATCCTAAAAATCCTACTTATATAAACAATGTTCCATTTCCAAAGCACGGAGATTTCTGAAGCTCAGCAAACAGACTGTCTGCACTGCATTTACACAGACCCACGTTCATTCATCACTTTCAAGTCTAATTACCAAGCCATTTCCCTCTTGGCAACCCCTAATGGCCAGAAGAATTAGGTTTTACATGGCCAGGATACCGAGGGGTAACAAATACCCATAACTCTCTGCAGCTGTGCAATTTGTAAAGCCTCCCAAGCTTTGTGCAGGCACGGGATTACTTCAAGGCAAACTTTCCTGCTCTCACTCTGCTGCATCTGGACCAGTCCTGCTCCAGTGCAATCTGTCCTACAAAAAGTCATCAAAAAGTCATAACAGCATCTTTCAAAAGTATGGAGAAAGAAAAGAAAAAGTCATGATCTGCTTCTGCAAGCAAATGCTAATTAGAATCAGAAAGCAGAGGAAAAGGCTCCATGCATCTCATGGTTCACCTCTTGTGGTGCATGACTGCAGAAGTTCTTCCTTTCTCAATCATTTCTCCTCTTCAAACCTCACTGTGACACCTCTAACTTCCTACCATCTTTTCTGCTGCAGGTTTATCATTTGTTCTTTACAATCAGTCATGGTGAAGGCATCCCTTCTTCTCTCCAGTCAGGCCATGAGCCACTAATTTTTCATTTCAATTCTCTCTAAACTTACTCTAACATCTCAACATAAATCAGAAAGAGATGGAAAAATCCCTCATGAGCATTGGAACAAAATGTAGAACAAAATGCAGAAATGAACACAGTTCAAAGTATTTTCATGACTTCACTACCACACTGGAAACTCAAGTCCATTCAGAATCACCCTCTCAAAACTTCCTGCATCAAGGATAATGAGATTTTTCTCTCAAGCAATTGCTCCTTACATTGAACCATTTTTCTTCAGAGGTGCAAGACTGTATTTTCATAAACTGTCTTTAACACTGGTATGTATCCAACCCACATTCTTAATTCCTTGATTAATATGTATTAGTGGGTTGCCTACATGCAAAATAGGGAGGGTGTGGACAGACAAGAAAAAAAAATCCAGGAGCTTAGTTCATATCAATAAGTCAAATGGAACCTTAAGCAGGCTGGATAAGAAATTATCTTTTCCAAATAATACATTCTGACAATAAACAATGTCAATTACTATAATTTTTGCTGACTTCAAAGTATTATTTGTTCTAACTAATACACATTTGTATATTAGTTAAATACCTTCTATGAAACAAAACTGCTACATGAGACAATTACATTAGGTAGCATGTTAGATGTTTTACAATTATGGAATGAATTATGGCTTGGGAATGTGTAATAAATAAAACACTGTGGCATAAGTGAGTGCAGCCACAGTTTGCCATGGAGTAATGGCTTGTGCAGTGACAGAATCCACTACATGATGCAAAGGAGACATTACAATAAATGGTCCCCTCAAGAAAATTCCTCAGCTTTAGCTTTCTTGATCTACCTGTAAACTCATTACTTACAAAGTCTATTAGTTCACATGTGCCTGCTGCTGAGAAGGGATTGTTTAGTGATCTCTACAGAAGGTTGGGAGCAAAACATTTGTGTTTTAAGCCCACAAGCTTTAGTCAAATCTAAATAATGAGTTAATGAATACTTGGCAAGGTGCTTTGAAGAACAAAAGCATTAAATGATTTACTCAAGGTTATTTCACATCTGTATTTCTGATCAGAATTATATGTAAAATTACTCCCACAACTGAACAGTTTCAGCTTCTCTGTGTCTCTGGACATGTCCTGGTAGGATCAGGAGAGGCTGCCTACCCAGGAGATAGGGAATGTGGCACATTCTGCACAAAGCCCACAGCATCCTATCAAGGATTTAAACCAAGAGGAAAAGCCTCTCACAGAGCTGTATCACAGAGTGTTTTTCACTGCCAAGGCAAAGAAAACTAATTCAGCCAACAGAGGGAATGGGGAGACAATATAAACAGGTGTTTCCTTGAAAACTTCAGCAAGGTCAGTAATAGCACAGGAAATGGATCTCCAGAGGCCACAAATCGTTAGCATCTCTAGAGCATTTGCAAATTCCTACTGTGCAAAGTCAGCCTGTAAAAAAGGGCCATTTCTAATAAGTGCCTTGTCTGGTTTCCTACACCATTTAATTTCAGATGAATTTTATGAGAATTGTGCTACATATTTTACCTCCCATCTGGTTCAGATTTGACAATGAAATATTTGTGTGTCCCACCCTGTTCCTTTTAAAGCTCCAAAACCAGATGTCTCCAGCACAACACGACTGCAGCAGGTCACACCACATTCTTCAGCAAGCTGTGCCAGGCCTACTACCCCCCACAGACAGTCCCAGGTAAGGTAAAATCAGGTTGTTTACTCCCTGAAAGAATAAAGCAAACAAACAAACTCAACACCTCCAAGGCACTGTGGGAAAAGGCTGTTTAATGTGTATTATGGCTTAACCTTCCAAGAGGTTTGATCTTGAGGAAGGGCTGGTTCTGAAAGCTACAAACATTAACAATTGCAGCAGGGGAAGATATTTTTTTCCCTCCATTGACTCAATTCAAGCAAACAATTTCACAATTTCTCTGTTGCTTCAGTGCATAGCACTTCTAGGGAGCTCACATATTTCACAGCTGCATACACTGCACATGAGAAGGATGCTGAGGAAAACATCTTCAATCAGATTTTGCATTTTCAGCAGCAAGAATGTTCATTTCTCAGCAGCTTCTATGCTACACGTGATGCCATCTCCTGTGACACAAATAATTCATTTGTGTCACTGAAACATCAAAATGACACCTGTTACCCTTTCCTGAAGATACAAATGCCCTTCTTGCAATACAAAAGAAATCTCTAGGGATGCTGAAGGAGCTTTTTTCCTAGAAAAATGCTGAAGTTTTGATGTGCCTTTAAACTGGAAAAATAATTTTTAATGCACCAATTTAGTAGCTTTTCATGCAAAACACAATAAAAGTACTTACAGCAAGTAGCAGTTGCATTTATAAGAAGGTATCTCCAAGAAAGTCCACTTACAAAGCCTGTCAAACCTTAAATGCTGCAGTAGCAACTAAAAACTGCAATAATCCTACTTCAGATACGGGCTAAAATCTCTTGGAACCATCACAAAGCAGGATATTTTTAAAAAATACTATTAGCTGTTTGCACAATAATCCTTTCTTAATGTCACACATGAAGGGACACAGGTGTTCCCAAATCTTTTCATGAAGTTTTTCCCAGTCTGGCAAAACATTTAAATGTAGGTGTAAATTTAGGTACATGAGTATTCTACTTGGAAATTTGTCTTATGTAGCTTTATGATCATATTGTTTGCTTGATGGAGACACCAAATTAGGCCTGTGCAACAACCCTGGGAAAAGAAAGGAGTTAAGTTACTGGAAATAAAAGGAAAAACCACAGAAAAGAGCCAAAGAGCATGAGAACCAGTAGAATCATTCCTGCTAATGAGATGAGAAAGGAGGAACTCCACCAACTTACCTGTTTATGCCAAGTTAAATAGGCTTGAGTAAAAGTCACACGTTACCCTTCTGTATAAAGAATGAAGGTATTTAATAAAATAATTCTTGAAAGGTAAATAAACTTGTGATTGTACAGTGTAAGGGTAATTAATCAGGAAATAATGTCTGTTATTTTTGTAACAGCATTACTTACTTTCCCCTTTCAACTGCCAAGGCATCTATTTCATCAAAGAAAAGAATTGAAGGAGACACTGCTCTGGCTTTCCTGAAGATCTACAAAAAACCAACAATGAAATACACAGTTTTAAGGGATGGCAGCTGTTTACAGTACACTATCACCCCCTGCACATCTCAAGAGCTACAGAGCTTCACATAGCAGACATCAGCCCTGTCTTGTTTTGGGTTATTTTTATTTTAAGACAGCTTTTTTAACGTTTCTCATGATACAAGCTTGTAGTAAAAGCTGCTACAGGATCCCAAATTTGACATGTATCACTAGGCCAATGCAGGAGAAAGCTAAATATCCCTGCTGCTTCATTTTCTTCTTTTCTTTTTCAAGCTTACACCAGAAGGGTTTTTCAGAAGTTTAAAGGTAGCCTCATAAGCAGAGAAGGATTTGAAAGCCAAGGAAACTTAGCATCTAATGTTATCCATAGCTTGCCCCTTCTCACCTCTCTCACTGCTCGTTCAGACTCACCAACATATTTATTCATCAACTCAGGCCCCTGCAAAACAGAAAAAAAGTTAAAAAGCATGATACATTTGTACACAAAATGACTGAGACAATCTGCCAGTGCTACCTTGGTCAGACTGTTACAAAAAAAACCTGAGATTTTGTCATTTGCAAGTGTTATGGATGCATTTTTGCTTACTCTCTACCTGTACCAAGCTTTCTACATTTATTTTAGTACCTATGCATGTTGGTTAGTCCTCTCATCTTAATACTTTTCCAGTATCTTCATGAGAAATGGAATTAACCAAAAATATAAATGCTTGGAGGTTCTGAAAAGTGCTCAACAACAGCACCAAGGGGCTGCAAATCAGCCAGAGGGCCAAATCACAGCAAAGCATTTATTTACTCTTTATTTACTCTCAACATGCATCCTGCCCAACCAAGCACCACAAGTGACTTCAATTAGCATTTAACAGCACTTTTTTGAACTTGACACTCTGCAGGTGGAGTAAGAAGCTCCAGAGCAGCACACCTGAAACCCATCCCTAGTGAGGAAGCTGTTCAGTGTCTGAGCTCATGCACATTCCTGCTCCTCTGCTGAGCAGGGTGATGAGTTCCAGCTGCTGTGGCACCTGTTTATCCTCAGAGCCCTGTCCACCAGGAACAGACTGCAGACCACAGGGTCAGCATTCGAGTCTTGAACAAGTACTTACAATTACAGAAAGCAAAACAACGGTGAATTCTCAGAGTATTTTCTGTTCTGCTATATCCTGTAGGATAGGCTGCTTAAATAATGCTTCCTAACGGGCCTCAGCCTCTCCTGGGATTGGTAATGACTCATTGACTTCAGCCTGGTTTGCAGCAACACTGACCTGCAGCCACAACCACGGATCATTACCTGCTGCCCTGAACAAAAAAAGAGCCAGTGGCTTCAATCTATTTTCCAGGGAACAACAGGTGTCCTTGTAATTTCACCAGCAGAAACAACATCCTTCATAGTCAGAAACTGAACCACCTTCTCCCACTGTGGCTACCTTCAGGTGACACTCAGCCCAGAGCACAAGGCAGCTTTAAACAGCAGGTATGTCACAGTTAAGAATGTGTGGCAGACACAGGTTTATGCACTGGCAGTGACAGAGCCTCTGCTACAACCTCTCTTTGAATGGCACCAGCTGGACTTTGCTCCCAGGTCGGTGGAACACAGATTCAGCACTCTAAAAACACAGCACATTGGTTTTTGCAGTCTCCCCTCTCCATGCTCATTTTCATTCCTGCAGTAACAATTAATGCACTGACTTTACCTTGAGCCAGGAAAACACCCCTGTCTGTGCAGGGGAAAAAACATATCCTCTGAAAAGCAAAGCACAAGTTATCTGATCTCAGCAAGCCATCCAGGCACAGACACCCTTTTTATTTATGTATTTTCAGAGAGGTGTCCATTCTCCAAAGGACACGGTGAGACAGTGCACTAATTTTTCCTTGGAGCCTGTGGACCTTCTCTTTCATGCCCTTATTCCCATAAGTAATCTTGATTCACATCAGTATTCCCATGGAAACCAACATCACACACATCAGTGCCAACAGTGTGCTCCTCTCCTATGACCCAACATCAAACAGTCTGACATTTTCTTTTGTCTCAGCAAAAAAAAAAAAAACCCAAACCTTAAACCTAAAACTACTCTGTTTGAGCTTTAAGGTACAATATAATTTCAGATGCTTGGAGTTTTATTTTTAATTAAGCATTAAAATATGATGAAGGCAACATCAAAGCAATAAATACTGTTTAAGAGGTTTCCAAAGAGAATTATTTTGAATGCAGCTTTTTGCTGAAAGCTTCTACATGTAGTTTTTCTCCATTTTTCTCTTCATTAAGCAGCAACTCTGGGTGAAAGACCATTATATGTTAATGACCTGTGCCTCTTTGTGGAGAATTGTCATGAAAATTGATTTGAAAGTCTTCTAGCTCACCACTCATGAGGGATACCAGAACTGCATTTGAGTGTCATGGTTTTTACTGCAAGCAGCTCAGAATCCTTATTATACATGGCAAGAAAGGAGAAGGTTCCAAGGTAAGACAAAGCACATGCAGAAGAGGAGGAATTGTTGTACAATTCATCTCATTCAAACACTGAAAACCACAACACAAAAACTAGAAACGTTCAAAGCAGCTGCTGAACTGGGTGAGCTCTGGTCCGATCTGAGCTGAGCCTCTGCCTTACCCTGTTTGTGGCTATGCAGTCCTTGAGCTCAGATTGATGGCAGTTCTTATTTGAAAAATAAATCTGCAGGACAAACAGTCTGCAGGTCACCACGAAGTCACCTTCTGGCAGCTGATACAGCTTCTCATTTTCACAAAGCTCACCTTTAGCAGGCTTTCTTTGGAGGCCACTGAAGAAATACCAGGAGAGATTTTTTTATTTTATTTTTCAGTGCTTTTCTAAATGCTTTAAAAACCAAATGACATGAGCTTGACCGAGTCAGCAAACTGACACTTGTTGAAAGATCACTTCTGGCCCAGAGGTGAGCAAAAGGATTCTTTTAAAAGCTTTTTATAGCTGTTGATAGACTGACCAAGAGGTGCTAGTAACAAATAGGCCAGTTTAATGCTGCACAGCTCTGTTCTCATCTGCAACAAGTCATCTTCCATACAAACAGACGTGAAGAAATAAAACCTGTTTCTTGTGGTCATTTGCACAGAGACTCCAAAACCAGCAAAGATTTGGAGCAGAAAACTGGCAGAAGTACTTGTAGCTTAGCCATGCATATAAGCATTTATGAGCTAGAGTCCAGACTGACAGAAATAAATATGCCAATTCAGGCCCACTGGATACTGCTGAGGTTTCTTTATTCAACCTCAAAGTAGAGAGAGTTTCCAGGCCTGCTCTGCTTAAAGACTCTCCCATCCCCATTGACAAGATACATCTCTGTGTATCAGGAAACCTTCTACTGGCTTATGGTCTGGACTGGGTGAATTTTAATTGATTTTTTCATTTTAATAAAAAAAGAAAATTCCTTACATTTAAAATATTATCAGAATCAATTTTGAAAGGTTAACTGCACAGAAGAGAAAATCCCTGTATACAGGCAGCAACAGGAGATAAGCTTCTGTACACATGGTTTTGACAGAAGTCCTCAAAGTGGTTTTAAACTGCAAGAGGGACATCTGCTATCCCTGAAGTTAAAGAGTATCAGTCATTTTTCTGAGCAAGGCTTAAGACCACTTGCAGATTTTTTCCACCACTTGGGTAGGAAATTTAGACAGAGACATCTCTTGCATATTTTTTATTTTTACTCTTTTGACAATCAGGCAAGTTATGCACTTAGGCTGAGTCACATGGGCACAGCTCCAGATTTCTCCAGCACACAGCTCAGTCTAGACTCTCCAGAAATACTGTGATAAGCTCACCTACAGGTTCTGGGCTCTTACACAGACACATTAACCGTGTTAAGCACAGAGTATAATTCCTATGTTCTGAAAGTCCAACTAGAGAGTTTATATCACATCCAACAGATTATTACTCTGGATTGCTACTACAAGACAATGCCATAATCAAAGCAGAAATGAACACACAGACATTAAAGTATCAGTCCTAATTAAGATTTCATTCCAAATGACGTCTCTAGAAACAGAGTTCTGTATTCTGAATCTCAGAAAAGAACAACAACAACAAAAAAAGACAGAGGTGCCAAAGTTATTTTCCAGCCATTCACAATGTGTTCCCAGGGCACTATTCAGTGCCCACACTCACACATCTGCATCTAAGTCAGACATTCACCCTAACTTTTTGATTTTGACAGACAGACATTTACCTCTCAGGTGCAATGTGCTAATTTCTCTTAAGCCTGCAGGAGAAGCTTAGATATCCAGCTCAGAGAAGCAATGCTGGATCTCACCCCACCAATACATTCTTCACAGAGTTAAAACCAGCATCTTTTTTTAATTCTTTCCAGTTTGGACACTGAAGGTGAGATAGAGTCATAGAATCCCAGAATGGCCTGGGTTGGAAAAGTGCTTAAAGATCATTTAGTTCCAACCTCCCTGCCATGAGCAGGGGCACCTTCCACCAGACCAGGCTGCTCAGAGCCCCATCCACCCTGGCCTGAACACTTTCAGGGATGGGTAATCCACAAATTCTCTGGGCCAACTGTGCCACTGCCTCACCACCCTCACAGTAAAGAATTTTTCCTAATCGATCTAATCTAAATCTACTCTGCTTTATTTTAAAACCATTCCCCTTATCCTGTCACTACATGCTCTTGGAAAAAGCCTCTCTCCATCTTTCTTGGAGGCTCTGTTTAGGTTCTGGAAGGCCACAATTAGGTCACTCCTGAGCTTCTCCTCTCCAGATTGAACAATCCCATTTCTCTCAGCCTTATGCTCTACTGTAACAACACTGAAGATACTCAGAAATTAGTTGTTGAGTCTTTTGGCTCTGTAACCTCCATGGCAAAACGCTATTCCATCCCTCCCACAGTCCAACCAAAGCAGCACATGACTCAGGGCGGCTGCAGGGAAGAGAGTTAACAAGATCAACACTGAGGCCTCCTTTATTTTAACAGCAAGGCTCTAAGGCAGAGGCTGTACGTGTGTGATTTGGTAATTGGTTACGCTGCATAGAAAAATATTTGCTCAGAAAATGCTTTCTATTTGCTTGTTAGGAATAAAGCCTACTTCTTCTCTTTCAGGGCTGGTTAAAGATCCAATCTGCATCACTCCCAGCTTCTCAGCACGAGGAAACCCCAGGCTGAGCACTGTTCACCATTTTAATCACTTCCTCTCCCTGTGCCCTGCATTCCAGAGGGCCTTAAAAACTTGTTGACACCTGTCTGGGGTTTGAAAAATTTCAATTCCAGCAGGTGCTTGCAGGGTCCGAAGTACTGAAGGGAGCAAACAGGCAAAAATCTTTCATTCCCAATCCTTGCAGTGAAGTTGCTACAAGCAGCTTGGCACCTATAATATCCAATTTTCTTTATTGCCATGCCTCAGAATCCTCTTGTTTGCCATTTGCCTTGACTGGCAAACTCCAATGACAACCTTTTGAGGCTTCTTTCCACAAGACAGAAGCCAGGATTTGCACTGCAGAATGAAGTGACTGGAAATATTGAATTACACTCACTGCATGCACCAGTGCCTTCGGAGTGCCTTTGGCACCATCAGGGCAGGCAGGACCCGTGTGGGACCAAAAATCACACAGCAAAACCACACAAAATTAGCCACCCCTGCTGCAAAACCTATTTGCTGAGACTTCATACCTCCAGCAACACTCCATTCCTCCGCTGGTAACTCGATGAAAGAGA
This sequence comes from Notiomystis cincta, assembly GCA_013398075.1. Lineage (NCBI taxonomy): Eukaryota > Metazoa > Chordata > Aves > Passeriformes > Notiomystidae > Notiomystis > Notiomystis cincta. Next base: position 62,954 of record VZRX01021651.1, on the reverse strand, counting down.
GAGAAACCAAGTGCTAACAAAAATTAAATTTGCAAGGTAATTGAGAAAGAACAAGGAAACAGACGCAGGAGATCACATTTAACCATTTTCTGCTTGCAGATTCACTTTTGGTAAGCTTCCCATAGTAAGAAAGGAAGAATGATTTATATTTATTATTATTTTGAGTAAAATATGCAGAGCGCTTCAGGATTAAAAGAGCTCAAAGTATCTCAATTTGTTATCCCTTGTAAAAAATGTCAAATTTTTCAAATAGTTATTTTTTACTATCTGCTAATTATTAACTAACAAGTTACTGTAAATGTGTTCCTGTGGATCTTTTTAGAAATTTTATCAAATGCCTGCCAAAGTTTCTCATAAAACCACAACGCCTCTGCATTATTCATCTTAAATACCTTGCTTATAACTACTTACAGTCACTGAGCTTTCTTATTTCAGGCTTCTGCTGACTGAAATCCCCATCAAAAGGCTAAGCTATCTCCCCAAAACTCAGTGACAACTCTTCACAAAGCAAGGCAGTCGACCTTTCCAAGCCTCATTAATCTGTTGGAGCTGCCACAGCCAAGAGCTGAAGGGAAAAGCAGAGGAAACTTGAATTGGAAAATATTTTGACATAATTGACCAGGATGACAAACTAAGCTTAAGCACATGTCAAGCACGGGGAGTGGTACAAAAGCATCGGCTGGGTGATACAGGAAGCTAAACCAAGCCAAGGTGAAGTCAGAGCCCTGGGAACAGTGTATATTTTTGTAATTACTGATAATTGAAAAAAGAAAAGATTCCTTCAGCCCAAGCTCTTAAGTAACAGCGAAGAAAAGGTCAGGAATATTTTCTTTTTTTTTCCCCCCCCTTTTTTTTTTTTAAATCACACTGTAGTTGGAGCTCCTAACCAATGTTTTAAATTAAGGTTTAAGAACAGTATGGTTCATATCATCTGTACCAGTGGTTTGTTCACTGCTGACATCCTTAAACACTCCTTAGTGCCACAGGTGGGTTTGGTTTTCTCTATTTTGTGTGGTGGGGTTTTTTTTCAAGTATTGCTTCATCCTGTTTACAACAATTACTGGGTCTCAACTTAGCTGAACACCAAGGGATTTAACTTCTCAAAATCTAAGCTGGTTTGTGTCACTAGCCCTAAATGAGGTTTTGCCTTACTTTTGATTTTAAACAGACAAATGTTAAAAAGCACTAAGCAGCAAGAGGAAAAATGATGCTTCTGAAACCTTTACAAGCATATAGAAGTTACAAAATTTTTCTTGCTATATATCTTATAAACTCAGGTAATCTGCTTGTTGGACAGAAACCAGAACTCAAAGTCCCCATGGATCAGACCATCGCAGGTGGGTGATGAAGGTTATCTGGGTGGGTACCCTGATGGTGCCTGACAACTTAAGAGAAGACTCCAGTATTCATTCTGAAATAGGTTAAAACCAAAAAAAGCACAATGGTTTTCTTATTTGGTAGTAAAGTTAATGACTTAAATAGCACAATAATAGGAGGAGGAAAAAATTCCACACAGATTCTCTGCAAATTGCTTCCCAGAAAAGCAAAAGACAATCTGTAAGGAAAAGTAATACTCATTTGAGTCTTAGCACAACACAATGAGACAGGATTTACTAAAAATAAAATAAGCTAAGAAATTAAAAATCCAAGAGGGCAGTTGTAACACATCTAAATAAAGATGTAAGACAAATGCAGAGATAATTATCTACACCATACAGTAAGACAGGTGAGTTTCTTCCAAAAATATCACCACAAAAATCCTAGTGGTCTCATAAAAATACAGCTCAAAAGAACAGCTAGTCAAAGCTGACCCTAAGTGCAGGAACTGTCAAAACAGTCCACAGAAATACCTACCAGATAAATAGTCTAAAGAGCGAATACAGGGACAAAGGGTATCATTTCCTTCATGTTCAGTTTCAGACAGCTAGATGACATCTAAAGCAAAAATGTCAGAGAGACAGGTTGTATGTAACAGCAAGGTATCATCAGCCTGGCAGAGGCTGAAAATGACATCCCTGTCATGTTCATATGGATAGGTCCCATGCATGTATAATAAGGGGTTTTTCTTACTAGTACAAAAAATGCACAAAACATGTTTCAGAAGAAAATTACCAACTTTGGGACAGGCACATGAGGATTGTGAAGAAGGACAAAAGTGCAGAGAAGGCTGACTGAAATAAGCAGTCGGATCACAAGCTATTGATAAGTCAAGACTGATGTCCAATCCTGCAGAATGAAGAAATCATCCTAATTCGTGCCTTCACACAGTCTTACACTCGCTTGTATCCATGACTGCAAAACACTGAAAAATCTCCAAGAAGCTGAGAACAATTCAGTTGCCTTTTCTGTAACAGAGGTTTGGGAGGGGGAATAATCCAGATGACCACTAAAACCCTGAAAAGCCTCAATGCTGCACGAGATTTAGAAGAAGGGGTTGGCAGGAAAGAGCAGGAAGAGCCATCCCCTGGAAAGTAGTTGACAACCTCCTCCCCAGTAAATTTAGCAGATACATTGTATTAGAGACAAAGAAAGTCAAGAGAAGGAACAAAAATAAACGATTCCCCCTAGGAATTATATGCAAGATTGCTTTGTAAAACAAACTAACCAACAAGCTGCTTTGCTCTGGAAAAGCAAAAGGTCACCAATCTTGGTGAAAATACAGCTATAAAAAGTTTTTGGCCAAGTATCAAAGAGCATGTTTACAAAAGGGCCACATTCATTGTAACACTAACCATTCAAACCTCACAATAGATTTCAGGAGAGAACAGGATGCAACGTCAAACATCTATTATCAAGTTATTTTCTTCAGCTCCTCTGCCCAGAAAAGACATCGAGACTGCCCATCTCCCAAATCTCATGAGAGGCCAGCCAGAAGTGGGCCAGAGGCTGCCTTGTGACAGCTCCCCGTGCCCAAGACGGATGGAAAGGTCACATTTTGACAGTTTGCTCATAGCCCAGCTGAAACATCTCACTGAACAGAGTCAGCTGTTCAAAGTGCACAGACACAGCTGGCAAACAAAGCCTTCCTGAAGGCAGGCTGGGGCAATACCTGCTGCACTGAAGCAGGACAGCCAGCTCAGGCAAGGACAGTACACTCAGCACTGGTGGGAGCTGGGACTTGCTGTGCACGTGGCCCTTAAATGTAGTGTGCAGACATAATAGGGCCAGCCTTCCAAAAATCACTGGACCAAGCAAGCAATGCATGTAACAGAATCGATTTCCTCTCAGGCTTCAGACAAAGGGAGAGGCAGCATCCAGCAGCAGGCTCCCACAGCTACACCTATGCCTCCTGCATGCAGCCCCTGCTCCAGGAAGGGCCCAAGAGCCTCTGCCCCCTGCACTACCCCAAAAGAGTATCCCATAAGCTGTACAGCAGACACTTTTCATCAGAATTACTTACTCAGTGAAGGAGAGACTGGAAGGAAAATGCAAGTCTGAAAAGTAAATCATCAAGAATCACACTTTCATTTCAAAATGCCTGGTGTCAGTTCCAGGGATGGATATCCAAGACATAATGTAGAGAACAGGAAAATTAATAGGGTTATAAGCAAGAAAAGAAAAATCCCCTCTCAAAAAAAAACCCAATAAAACAAAACAAACCCCCACATATTCATCTACTTTGGATTTATTGCAAGAACACTTGCAGTGGAAATTAATTCATGGCTGTTGTGCTTGAAAAAGTGCTGCAGACAATGTTTAACACATTTAGTACGTGATGGATGTTGCCTTTTTCTGTCCAGGAAACAAATGAGAAATTAGAGAAAGTGGGCTATGTTCCCTTCCTGGAGTCAACATGTCCAAGGCTGGACATGCTCCAGAGATGTGCTTCTTGAAACATCTGTACATTGAATATTTGACCAGTTCCAGGCCAAGGGATTTAAACCAACAGGGAATCACACAGTTTCCTACAGCCAGACACTTCTGCTGCAGCCTGTCAATGATGGGGGATGTTGCATGTGCCAGACTCCACCACGGAAAAACGCTGCATTGCTGTACATAAGCATTTCCCATCAGTGCATCTTCAGCTACCTCCTGGTCAGCATGGGCCACCCTTTACTCTTGGACAATTAACTGCATCAGTAAAACTGTCTGACAGAGGCATACAAGATAGCAACCACATCCATTCTTAACTGGTTTTTTTTTTCCCAGACCTTTTCCCCCCACCCTCTGGGGCACCAGTGCTTGAGGCGAGACAAAGAGGAATGTTTTCTTTTAAGCAGAGGAGGAGGAAAAGGTTACCTTGTTTACCAGTAACTCTGGAGCACAAAGAACTACTTTGTCTTTATGGAAGAGGCAGTAAAGCTAGTGTTTCTTAAGGGCTGAGGTTTCCAAGGCTGCCCTTGTTGATGTGACCGTGACCCAGAGGGCTGCCTGCAACCCCAGGGAGCCCAGGCAGTGAAGGGCTGCTGGCTTCAGGGTCAGCACAACTGCCTCTGCCCCCAGAGAGGATCCACAGCTACAGTGTGCCTGAAAGGATGGGAGGAGGAGGAAGCTGTGCAGAAACTAACACAGGAGGCTTTGTGAGTAAAGAGATGGTCAACAGAGAACTGGACGTGATCTTACTGCTGAGGAGGAGATACTTTCAAAATACTTAAACAAATGTTTTTTCTTGCACTTCATTAACATTCTGACACAGCTGCAAGACTACCCCATGTGGAATCACTCTGCTATCTTTTTTTTCTTTTCTATGCAGTGAGGCTCAGCATTATTATTAAATAACTTCCATTCATGTGTTTTCCATACAACCCACAGTGATCAATTACACTGATTCATAGGCAAAGAAATCCAAAATTTTTCTATAGTGTTTCTTAACGCTAAGAGAATATCCCATTTATCCAAGAGTATCCAAGATATAACTGATTTTGCAAGCTTTCTGAAAACTGATGAAGTAGAACTACTTCCCCAGAAACAAAAGGCAAATAGGACAAGAAAAATCTGTAATGAAACATGAACAGTGAGATAAAGAAAGTGACCTTCCTGAGGAATGAAAAGGAATGTAAGAGATTAGATGATAATATTTCCATGCACACAAGTAATTATTACAGTAAGAGCAGCTGCCCACTATACAGACACTTTTCATTTACATTGCTTTAACTAAAGTATAAATATTGTTGCCATTTTTAGAAAGACTTGAAACAATACCAATATTTAAGATGTCATTCCACAGCTTACCTGTCCATCCAATAATCTGTGCTGTGATAAAATAAATAACAATTCTTTTAACAGCATACAAGGAAGCACTACTGCTTTTCACAAGAAAACACAAACCTTATTTGCATTTAGCAGGTGTTTGCTGGAGCATATATAGGGACCAGAAACACTAAGAGCATTGGATTCTAACACTGGAAATGGGTAAACTACCAGCTGTTCTGCAGGAGTTAAGAAAATGTGAGTGTGAATGGCCTACCTTCACTGCCAAGAAGTTGAGGCCACTTTCATGAGCCAAAGCTTTTGCTATCATGGTTTTTGAGCACCCAGGAGGTCCATAAAGCAGGACACCTTTGGGAGGCTGGATCCCCATTCGGATGAAGGACTCAGGATGCTTGAGAGGCCATTCAACTGCCTGCTTCAACTTCAGCTTGACATCTTCCAGTCCTCCTATGTCTGACCAAGATACCTGCAGGACAGACCATTCTGCTGAATTCACACCATAGAGGAGAACTATTTAAAAAGTAAACAAATCAAAAATGCTCTGTAGAACATGTACTGGTTCTTTAACGAAGTTGTTTTTAATGAGTCTTTATAAAAAGTCTTTTTTAAACAAAAGCACAAGACAGGCTTGTCAGGAATACATAAAGGCATGTGATATATCCTACCCAAAAAAGCAGGCAGCTCTAAAACCTGCTACACCTCTTCCTACACCGCTGTCAACAAGCCTGAGACTTTTCCCCACATCCCCCCAGCCCGCTGTTCCTCCAGTCACCATCCACTCCTGTCCACAGTATTAAACATGTCAAGGCACACCTAAATCAAATGATCTTCTGCCTTAAAACACTCTTCCAGACATTTGCTCAACATAAATCATCCTTCAGCTCTGGAAAGTCAGTTCCATGTGAAAGGCATGCAGAGTGTTGCTGAGAGGCAAGGTACGGCCTTTCCCCTGAGCTGAAATCTGGTGTCACCCTTGGTTTGTCCTTATTTTCTCCTGATCCCAGGACAAGGAGTGGAAATTAGAAGTAGACAGTCCCTGAAAAAGGTGATTCAGTCTGCTATTGAAGTGGATGAAAAAGAGAATTTGGATGTGGTACAAGCACTTTTGTTTAAGACCAAGCAAACTTCAAACCAAAAAAAATTTCTCTTTGATTGTCAGATTCTGATGCAGAGAAAATTACAGAGAGAAGACAGCACACACAGCAAAAGTTTGTGTTTCAGGGTCAGATGTGAAATAGTGTGGTTTGAATTTCATTAAAAAAGATGTATTACCTACCCCTACAACCCTTGATTCTATCTAGGAGCTTTGTAAACTGCACAGAACCAAATCTTGGCACTCTTAACAACTTTTTCTTAGGGAAGAAGACAACATAAGCTTGTTCTCCTTTTTTCATTATCAATCCTTACTCATACCTGGTTAAGCATGGACTAGTCATTCCTAGCATTGTGTCTTTCTATCTAGACAAAGATTTTGACAAACGTGAACAAGACCATCTTAAAATTAATTAGGCCATCATGAATTCCCTGTAAGTTCCAGCAATAGAAGGCAAGATCTATTAGGAGTACTTTACACATAAAAAGCCAGGGAGAAAACACTTAAATGTTATTTTTACCCTCTTAAATATTCAGTCTTTCACCCTCTGCAAATATTCAGTCTACTGCATCAGTCTTCTGAGGCATCATTCAAGTTATTGTTCAGACCCACTACATGTTATTTAACACTAACACAAGTGACAGAATTGTATAGAAAAGGTGAAGTAGGGCCACTTTACATGAAGGTTGTTTTCAGCATTCTGGAGACTTATTCTTACTTTGCTTACACTTTAAATTCCTACAGTACAAGGTGTGGAATTGGTGCAGCAACAGTATTAAAAGCAAAAATAGCTAATAAACCATTGCTTTCACTTTCTGGTGAATTCTAAACAGAATAAATTTGTCCTCATTTTAAAATGAGAGAGATATGTGTGTGTAGGGGGAGGTTGGGGAACAGTCCACCAGCAATAGTTACACTGCTCTCACCTGCACAGGAACTCAAAGGAGAGGTCCTGCATCACCAGCAATGAGGTGTGATGTTCTGTCCCTGCTTTAGAGATTAGCCTTGGGGCTGGGCTCACAAATACAAAGCCAGGTCTCTGCTACAGCGTGTAAGACACCAAGATTTCATTACTGCTGCAATCTTTAGCTCTCCCCAGGTCAACAGAGCTCAGAGTGCGATGCAGAGCAGCAGCTCCCCAGAGGTTATCAAGCACCAGCAATAACAAAATAAAGCAGACAGGCAAAGGATGTCTTATTCAGAACCTTTTGGCTGCAAAGACACAAATCTGAGTGTTGAATTACAGCAAAGGGAGTGAAAGAGGCAAGCAAAACCCACAGCACTCTCTGAAAAAGAAATTTCAGGAAGACCCATAGGAAAGGGAGGAACAGCAACTGCAGTGCAACTCTCCAAAGAACTGCAGTATTAACTTCCTGATTTATAATGTGCATCCCCTCTCTCCCAAATCCCTGCTGCAGAAGAAGCAGCCTTCTAAAAATGTTGTAATACACAGCAAAGTTCAAGAAAGTCTCTGTAAACTAACAGTTGCCACACAGAACCAGGCAGCAAGGATTTTATACTTGCCTTGGTCACAGCCAACACAATCCAGAAACAAGAGGAAGGAATTGTGGCTTTATTCAGAAGTTACTTTGAACTCTTGTCATTTGATTGGCACATGGCTACTGCAAAGCAATGAAATATGAAAAAGCCCCACTATCTGAAAAATGAAGGTAAAAATCAAAAAAATCTCATGTATGTCAATGGTTTTACTTGTAAGCAACTACAGAGGCCAAAAGTCCCATCCACACCAAGGAGGCTGCCAAGTGAGTACTGTATCTGCAATAAATAGCTAAAAAGGTGAGATTACTAATGTAGCTCAAATTCCTGTCTTCTCTTTGGGAAAAAAATTTCACATCTTATAATTTATTTAGTGTTTGAAGTTTTTTTATTTTTAGCATGGATTTTTTAGATTACAGCATTCACGGCATGTTTTGAGATGGAATGGACCTTGAAGATCACCTAGTTCCAAACTCCCATCCTTTGGTAGGGGATATGAGAGGACACAAAATCTTTTGCACTCAGTACTTTGGATTCTATTTTAAACTCACCCCAGGCAGCAAGCAGATGGCTTGAAATTTACCCTACATCTTCAGAGAATATGCATTACTTTGTGGAAATGCAGGTGCTCTCAAGCACAAAAAGAATCTCTGCTATGTTGTTAATGAAGGAATGAATTTCAGTAGTACTCCAATGACTCAGTGGGTGTTTAACAAATAAAATCAAGTAAGCCACTGGCAGAGTGGTTTAGTGGACACAGGAGCCTGAGGAGTAGGTTGACCAGGACTGAGAAAGATTTCCTGCAGTACCTCAAGACCTTGTTTCTACCTGCCTGTATTGTGCCACTCAGCAGCATTCCACCTGGCTCCGAAGGGGCTGGAGTGCCTGAGAGGCATAGCACAGGCATAACAACCTGAGCCCATGAGCCAGTAGTACAGTGAGCAAGGCAAGAATCAGTAACTCTGGCTCTCAGCAGAACCACTTAGCCTTGAGGATATTGGTGCCATGACACCATGTCCAGGAAAAGCTGTCTGGGGCCAGCCCAGGCAATTCCACCCTGCACAGCATGGACTCTTAACAAGCTGAGTGTGACATCCGAGCTGGCTGTGGGCAGCATCCGGTTCGTGGATTTTATTTCCCATTCCCATAAGTTTGGGAATAAGGGTCTACAGTTGTACAGTCTAATTCCCAAATGACTCATTTTCATGCAATGAAACATAAATGTTTTCTTCTAGGGTTTGGGGAGCTGCTGAGAAACACCAGCACAACTGCTCGCAGAATCAGGATTTAGTCAGATTAAATACAAAATTCTTTTGCTCAATCTTCTTAACATAGATCAGAGCTGCCTTAAACCAGATCAGTTCCCCAGCCCAATTTATGTTGGGTCAGTTACTGAACTACTGTAATATGTAATTAAGAGGGCAGTGAGCAGGGGAAAGATGAACCTGGCACTGCCAAATGAACTGTTCATATAATGACAGTCACCTGGCAGGTGACTGCTTGACAGTGATAATCAGCCTGCAGCATTGAATTCTGCCTTTGCTTAAAACCACATAATGCCACTGAAGACATTCAGGCCACATTTACATAAAAATCAGCAATCAAACTCTTCACAGCTTTGTTTCATTACACTCTGCCTTCTGCTTTTGTTTGTGTCTGGTTTCCCAAAGGCTCCAGCTTTCACAGCTGTTCAGGACCTTCCTTGAACAGACATCTGAAGATTTTTACTCCATTAACCCACTCAGCATATAAAACTATAGAACTGGAGATATTCTGCTGCACTCCAAACTTTTCCTAAAGCTTTAGGAACCATTCTGCAAGCAGTTCTTCAAAATTATAAATAAATAAACAAACACACAAGCAGAAAGATGCTGCACAACATTACCGGTAACTTGAGGCTTCCACTCGGTAAAAGTCCTCTCTTAACGTGGCTGCGACAATGTTGCCACAGCATTGCACAAATCAACTTACTTTTGGCACGTCAATTGCCACCTCCCTCATGGCGCTGGGCCTGACATCATTCATCCCCTGCAGGAAGTCATTGAAAGCAATCATCACTGACCCAGCCACCTCGGTGTCCAGCAGGTTGGGCCTCTTCCCCAGCGCTCTGCGCAGGGCGTACAAACCTAGTGAGATAAAAAAACAGGGAATAGGTAGGCTTCCTCCTGGTCCTCACATGCAGGGAGTGCCACACACAAATACACTGCAGCACAAGAAAGGAAATGATGTTCAAAGGACGTCGGCGCTGGGCCTGAATTACATCAAAGAACATGCAAGACACTTCTGATGAGAGAGCACAAAAAAGGGAATTTGACAGCCACAGATAGGATATAAACTATATCTGTTCCAAAAGACAGAATGAAACAGCCTTGTTCCTGTGTTCCCAGAGAGGAAGGTAACAGGGCAAACCCTCCACATGACCATGCATTGATCTGAACACATTTCTAAACCACAGAGAAAGAGGGACAATGAACATTCAAGGACATGTTAAAAGCAGCTCACAAGAAATCCACAACCTTGCCCAATTCTCTATTATCAGAATGGTATCTTCAAAACTTTAAAAAAAACCTGATGAGATTTCTTTACCTTCCATTGCAACCCTATTTTTCTGTAGTAAGATGCCAGACACCTGCATTTTTCTTGATATGGAACAACCATTCCCTGCAACACTCACTAAGTTCTTTGTTCCCTTCAGCGATCACACTTTTCAAACGCAGGCAGAGCTTTTACCCTCTCCTTTGTTTGGACAAATGACTCACATACAGTATCTATAAATCTTGATACTAATTCCTAGTTTCCTCCTATAAATCAATCCCTCAGAAGCCCCACAAGTCCCACCTACTCAGACATCAATACATCAATACTCCTTGGGCAGGACCGAGCAGTACCGCTGGCAGCTCCCAGGCATTCCCCAGAGAGCAACTGCAGTCCCCATTGTGTCAGATGCCCAGAAGCAGGATGGTTTTCCCACTCTATAATTATCCCTTTTAAGGCCTAATATAATTTAGAGTTTTACTGCTTCTGCTTCCAACCCTGTCCTGGGACTAAAAATGTGAAACTTTTTTTTTTTGCTATACTATTACATGATGAGTATAATTTTATATACAGGTATACACACATCCAGATATGTGGTATCTGTTGCCATGTGCTCCAAAACAAATGAGGCAGTTCATACCAAACCAGTTCACCTTGCATGACCATAAAAAGACAAACATTTGTTAAGTCTCTTCTATATTTAACTAAACAAAACATCAATTAGTGCTACATGAAAGGACAATAAAAGGGATAAGCCATTTCTGAAAATAGACGTGGTTTTAACTTTCAGCAGATTGTTGTCCTTTTTTTCTGCAGAGGCACTGGTAGATGCAGACATGCAAAGTTCCTGACAATGACAGGAATTCTGCATTTCCTACAATATATACAACGTGTGAAGAGATGTAATATGTCCCCTGTGAAGCAGCACAGCTGGTGTCTCTCCATAAAGTGCCAATTACGGCAGAGTTGGAGCACCTGCATCCAAAACCCAGGCTCTTAATACAATAACACAACGAAAAAAAGTTTGTAATTCAGGTTTCCCCTTGCAAAGAACATCCAAAACTAATGAGATACATAAATAAAAACATTGCATGAGGCCAAGGAGAAAGACCAAAATCTGGTCACCAGAGGACAAGTATAAAATGTAACTGACTCATTGTAACAACTCGGCAATTTTCATGCTATTCCTCACCCCCTTCTTCCTTCCTCTGAAGAAGTTCAATTTAAGCAAAAAAAAAAAAAAAATAAAACAAACAACTTAAGTGAGACAACATAGATTCACCCTCCCAGATTTAAATTTTATATCCAAACAAATATCAAACCCATGTCATTGCAGCTAAGACTTTGTGGGGTGGGAGCAGGCATTGAGCTCAAGTCCTATACTTTCTCACTTTAACATAACATGAAATTAAGGCATAGAGAAGGCAAGTTATTGATAAAGGTATCTGCTCATTTCTATACCTATCTGCTCCACCAAGTGCCAGTGCAGGCCAGCACTCATTTGAAGCATTTTAAATGTGTCATAGTTATTTTTTTTCCATGAGTAAGTCTTAAAACCAAGCATGCTTATTATAAAAATTGAGAGAGAACAGCACATAAAAATGCTCAAGGAGACCAGCACACTTAAGGTTTGTTACTGGCAGTGCTACGAGGAGTACAAGCGAAATTTCAGTCCTCAGCAGTGGGTTTGAAAGGCAACAGCCTTGATCCAGAACAGGAATAAAGAGGTCACAGCTTTCCAAACAAAGCCGGAATTCATTTCAGCATGTGCACGCACACGCCACTGCACAGGTCAGCATTTAATTGAAACAATGTTTTACATTAAAACAATAATAAAAAACAGATTGAAAAAGAAAGCATGATTCTTCCTGTTTCCTCCTGTTATCATAATCATTCTTTCCTGCACTTCAGAGTGACCTCTAACAAGAGGGGAGGGGGGGGAGCCTCAGTAACAGGAGAAGGATACAGCCAGTGGCTTGCCAGAGGCAGGAAAACACATCCTTGTCTCGAGACGCTGAAAGATGGATTTAACGTAAGGAAATGCAGGGCAGGATGCAATCCCTGCTGCCAGAAGCAGTGCAGAGGCAAAGGATGTGGAACCCTACAGCAAAGCCACGTTCACCACTACACAAATTATAATGCAGATACAACTGTGACACCTCAGAAAACACCAGGCACCTCCTGGGTATCTTCCACGTGGGAATGTTTTGGGTTGAGTGCTGTGAACTGACTCCGAGCACAGCATTTGTTTCAGCTCTGCTCACTGCTTTTCAGATGTTACTCTGTTCTTAAGGGCTAATGGGTATCAACAACCCTTTTGGCAGTACCTGGGCGGGCTCAGAAGTGGGTGAGTGGGTTTTCCCTGTCTTATTCCAGCCCTGCATGAGGGGAGGAAGGACTGAGATGCAGTTACCCTGCTGTGAAGGGTCAGTGGGACTGTTCACCCAGGCACGGGATACCTATTTTGAGCAAAGGGATAGTGAACAACACTGATCCACTTGAAGTAGCAATGGAAAATCCTGGTTTAAA
>VZRX01021651.1:14787-49939 GCA_013398075.1 Notiomystis cincta | reverse complement strand
GAAAATCCTGGTTTAAATAAAAAAATAAAAGGAAAAAAAAAAAAAAAAAAGGCAGCATAATAAGGCACGCATGATTACAAACAATGGAAAATAAACAGTTTGTTCCAGCCCAGCAACTGTGTGCTCTACCTCACCAACTCATCCTGTCTGTCTAGAACAGAGGAAACCAAGTGGACAGAGGGGAAAAAGCCAGCAGAACGCCCTGTCCTGGTACAGACGATCCTTCTTTGGTACCAGGCTACGCACAATGCTGATAGCATTGTTTGCCTGCAAGATTTTCTTGCTCATAGCTTGGCTAAGTTTTGGCACATTAGGTCATAATAACAAATATCTTGAGCCTAAAAATAGGCTCTACGACACTGCTATATTTGTCAGGGTCTGTGTATAATTATACACCACTGTAAATAATAGGAAGCATCCACTCGTAATGACCAACATATATACTTAAGGTTTCCAAAATAGAATATATACACAATGCTCAAGGAAATAAACTGAACCAAACAAAATGGTTAATCATGCATCTTTTACTGCCCATCAGCCCTTTCTTTTGCAAATCCATCCTGTCTGGACTTATTCTACCAAAACCCCGATACCAGAATTTGTAAGTAGCTTCAAAGAAATTGTTATCTTCTTGTAAGATTGTTTACAAAAGGAAATGTTTCTTCTTTCTCTGCTAATCTGGTGTTTCCCTCCCAGATTCTTCTGGCCAAACCCAGAAGAGACACGCTATTTCTCCCAGTGACAGCTGTCAGATCCTCTACCACTGGCTGGCAGTGGAATGCTCAACACAGGGGCATGGATGAGTAAGATTCAGCTTTCTTATGACACTGGTGGGGACATCTTGCTCTACTTTGAGGTCTTTACATACTACACTTCAAAATTTAACAGCTTTATGTATAGAAAAAGCATTTCATATAACTTAAAGTCAGTTCATAAATATATTTTTAACTTTTCAAATATTTAACCTGTACATGAAACTCATGCTTATTTAGGAAAAAAAGTCTGAAAGCAGAATCCTTTACTTTCTGCTCTCCAAACCATATTCTGCAATCTGTCAGAGCTATATGGGAAAAACCCCTGAAGAACTTTCATGCACTGTTTGCACAGGAAAGATAATGCCCTTAAATCCCTTGCAACCATAACATTGCAAATTTACTGGGCTAACCTGAGCACTAACCCACTGTAGGGATTATATCCACAATTTATAGTCCTTCCTGAAGAGCCCTGGCATTTGCTGGAACATGTCTGTGGAGCTGCCTGAAAGCTGCTGAGAGGTGTGACAGGGGTGGGGAAGGAAGGAAGGAAGGAAGGAGGAACTGCATTTTCAGAACTTCTTTCATAGAGGAAAAGGTTTTTTCACAGATCAGCTACACATACACACATCATTTATCCCAATACTGTGACCACACAGGGAAATAAGGAATACCAGACTGCCTGTTCCTAGCCTGCTCCTAGATATAAATGTACCTAAGCTGAGGGTGGTCACACGTGTGTCAAGAGAAAAATAAGGACTGTCAGGCTACCAGAATAGCAAGGGCAGAAAGACAAGAAGCAACAGCTAATGGCTAACTGCCCAGTCTAACTGTAATTAGGAATGCTGGCAAGGGATCCAGCTAAAAATTAAACTCAGGAGATTTACAAAAACTTTGCCTGAAAATGTTTAAGCTCTGTCCCCCAAGAGCAGCTAATCATTCTACATACAAATGCCCACTACTAACTGCATTGCCACAAATGAATATCATTTCTTCCATACCACTCAAGCTACAGAAGCAAGAACACAGTGACTTATCTGCCAAGAAGGTTCATTTAAAGTATTAGTTACAGTTATTGATCAACTCTTCTGAAAAATAATCCCTATTTCCTGCTCATATAAATATCAGCAGACAGAATGGGATGTGCTTTTATTAAGTGCTCAGCCCACAACTGTGTGCATGTAGTCAGCAATCCCATCATCCAGTTAACTGCAAGTTTTGGATAAACACACACTTAAAATTAGTTATGATGAAAACCAAAAGCTCACATGCCCTGACTGCAGTCAGTGCAATGTTCCTCATGCAAAAACAAAAATCAAATACCATTACGAAACAAATAAAAAGGGCAAATATTTTCTACAAGAAAAAAATAACTCCAAAACCCAACACAACGTGCACTGACATCACTTCAGAGAGGCAGCAGCCACATGCAGCCACTTCTGCACAAAGGCCATCACTCTGAGCTGCTGCTCGAAGAAACAATCCCCAAACACACGTTACGATCAGAGGCCAAAAAAGCCACACTGCTTTGCTGTGTGTGTGTGCAAGCAAGGGCCCCTTTGCTCCCACCTTGCTTGGGTTTAGAAACACCCTCAGGGACCTAACTTAAGCACCACAGAACATAGCACTAACTTAAAACTCATCAATGCTGAAGATGGGGATTGGATTTTCTTGCTCTCCATACACCATAAATTAAAGTGATGGAACACAGTGCCAGAAAACTCAAGTGTCCCAGTCCAAAAATTCATTTGTAGGTTTATTTTCGTATCATGTCTGTGCTTTTCAGTGCATTTCAAAATCCAATATTCTGCCCTTTCTTTAAAAATTTCATCACACATTTTTTCTTGTATTGACCATCTGACTAGATATGTTATTAATATTCCCCAAACTCCCACATTTTCTACATGACCTTTCCACAGAAAGGCAAGGAGCCTTTCCCATCTCATTCTGAGTGTCACGTGGGAACCAGTACTCAGATAATGCAACAGCAGATTGTTTGCAACAGCATAGCTTCAATATTTGTCCCTGCTACTAATAAATAAATAACAACACAGTACATGGTATTTTCAGTCACTTTCCATCAGGGAATAAAATAATTATAGCGTGTCAAGCAGTGCTTCCCCTTTCAAATCCATAACTGCAGTCACTTAATCTGAAAGCAAACCAAAAACCACCCTGCAAAACAAACAATCCCATTGCCTTGGTCATCCACTGTCTCTGTCAAAATCTGCATTTTCAACAGTGTCTCAAGCCCACATTCCTACATTTAGCCTTCTAATCCAAGAAAAATATCTACATTTGTTGCACGCCCCCAGCAGAACCCAGACCACGCTGGGAAAGGTTCAGACTGAATCTTTATGGCTTAAAGAAAGGAGGGATATTCTTGATGCCCTAACACTGGGCTGTTTCATGGGGGCTGTGCCTGAGCTGAAAGGAAGAGCTCGATGGGAGATAGGAGGCTGGGAAGGCAGGGACTGAAGGCAGCGTTTGTGTGGCTGAAAGAGCAGTCAGGGGCTGCTCCTCGGGGTGCACAGAGCCTCACTGTTAATCACATTAGCCCACACGGCTCATGTTTCCTGCAGGTGGCCAGGCTACCACAACTGCAGGAGCTGCAGCAGGGGGGAAACCACACAGGTCTAACAAAGAGACATTCCTGGGCTTCGGGGCAATTCACTTCCCCATCAATTACAGGGAAAACCAGAAAAATCCTAAGAGACTCCTTCAGCTGATTATTGGTTTTTAATTCTTACTGTCAATGCAAGTGGATTGCAGAAACTCTTTTTTGGGGTGTAGAAGACACAGCAGGAAGTTTCTCAGCTCCAACAAAAAGCCAAGTACAGCATGCTCCTAAATAAATTACACCTTTACAGATATAAAATCCACATAAAATCAATATACAGAGCTATGGATTACACATCATAAAGACTCTCCATCCTGCATTATTCATCAGAATGCAGGGATAATTAAAGGGGCAAATGAATGGCACAGACAATAAGGACTCTAAATTATGAGAACAAGACAAGAGACCATTCTCACATGTCTATGAAAGTGGCTTCACACATTCAGCAGAGGAATGCTGATTCATACTGGTCAAAGATGCATCTCAATCACTCATTTCTCTATGATTTTTTTGGTAACAGACAAAACATCTCAAGGCACTAAACCATTCTAATCCTAAAGGCTAAGCAGGGTGATACCTTTTTCAGGCAATTAAAAACCTTGTGATGCAAAACAAAGCCACCAGTGCCTTTTTCACACAAGTCTCAAAGTCTCAGTGGTTGCAGCATCCTTACTGGAAGCAACTACAATGTTCTTGCCAGAGAGATCACTATTTAAACAAAGCCATTTGTTCTTCCTCTCCTCATGATGCTATCTTATCACAGCCCAAGTGTTTTATATCAGCACACTGAAATGATGTGTAATGAACAAGGATGTTCAAGATAAATTCTGAGAGTCACAAAGCAAATACTTCCTTTCTCTGTAAACAATATGACTGAACCCACTCCTTGAAGAAATCAAGCTATATTTATATTCACCCTCTTGAAATGCTACAGGCAGCCATAGAAGGATAAGTTTATAATAAATTGCTATATTTGGAAACCTTTGTTGCTAAGCATCTTCTAACATTCAGTACAGTTTATACCATTCATGTCCCTGCTACATAATTAACATTTCATATGTTTTGGGATTTTTTAAAAAAATACAGTGCTTATCTTTGCCAATAAATTAAAACCATTATAATTTTTTAGGGAATTAATAAAAGACCACGTGGCAAATTAAATAAAGGAGAAGGAACAAGACCTCAAGGGCATACAAACACTGACATTATATGCAAGAATATGGCACTCTATCTTCTATACACTCCTCTGCTTGAGATAAAACAATTCAGAAGGCAGCTCTTCACACTAAAAACCAATCTACTAAATAATTTAGGATACAGTAGACCTCTCCCAACCTGAAGAATGGGACTTTCTCAGCTGCACACACAAGTAAGCCCTTTTCTTGTCAAGAACTCTGGGTGTGTGAATCCCCTGGATGGCACTCAAGTCCTCCTGAGTCTACCAAGAGGAGCCCACTGCAAGTTGATGTCCAGAGGATGTGGCCCAGTGCCCAGCATGGAATGTGCAGGTTTGCCACATCTGGTTAACTTCAGTGGAAATCACGAGCATCTTGCTAGGCAGTAGAGAATCACAGCAAATCCTAATTTCTCCTGTGCAGTCACTACAGATACTGCAACCTTGGACACGTAGATAGCCTAAAAAATTCATTGTTTTGTGGTTTCATTTTTGTGAGAGGCTAGAACTGTATCTTCAGGAGAGGAAAAGCAGAAAAATCCACTAATATTTCAAAAATTCAGCACATAAAATAAAACCACTCTTAGCTGATTATTATAAGCATCTCCATATAAAGTTTTGGTCACAATACCCTGTTTGGGAAAGTCCAGATCACACTGCACAGATGCTCCAAGTTTCTTGTCTACCCTTCCTCTCCCTGCCCACTCCAGTATACGCAACACTGCAATTGTGTACACTCCATAGACACAGGGGCCTAGAAACATTCAACACAAAATGGACATTTACAGGTCCCCAAAACTTCTTCAAAATTCTCATGAAAATGCAAAGCTGATGAACAGACCATGAAACTTGACTGTCTGACCCCAGAAGCAAATCTTGCACTGGAGAACAAACAACTTCTGCCAAAAAACCAGTTGGAAGATGTTGAATTCTACAATGGTTATTTACTTTCCATTAACAAATGGTCTTCAGAATTATATAGAAGGCAAACATCAAAGCTTTTATAATGAAGTATCTTAGGAAACCTGACTAGAGATGCAAAAGCCCTACAAATACTACATTTACCATACTACATTAATTACTACATCATTGGTTTATACAAGCAGTATATACACAATACATGTGTTAAAAAAACAGAGTGGAAGTGGAAAGATAAGGAAAGATGAATCCTCTGGAAAATGATCTAAACTTTGTATCAAGAATATAAACATATTTAGCTTGCAAACTTTCAGTCTTTCCAGCCACAAACCCAAGGATATAAATGGGGTATGCAGGACTTGGGAGTCTCCCACAGACCACAACAGAAATACAATCAGCAAGCAGCAATCATCTCGTGCCAAAAACTGAACATGTGTTCCTGAGTTCTGAAACCCTTCTTCTAAGCTAGTTTCCACATTTCACCTGTACTTACACACACATCAAGTCTGAATGTGGCACAAATAACCTTAAAATTTGTGAAAGAATTCTTAACTCAGATGTTGTCTCAATACCAAGCATTTCAGATGTTTAGAGGTGTGCATTAGTCAGCTTCACTATAGGTTTATACCATGCTTTATGCTACAAAAATATACATACATATATGAAATGCTATGTTCAATTCTAAGGCCTACATCACCAAAAAGGTTATTGACAAACTGGAGACAGTTCAGAGAAAATCAACACAACTTCTCGGAAGGCAGGAAGGACTTATTTATGAGGAAAGATTAAAAGAGCTAAATATTTATAGTTTGGCTCAGTAATGAATGAGGAGGTAGGGGACATGAGAACAGCCTAGAGATATCTGAAGGGTGTAAACACTAAGGAGGGAGAGCAAACGTGTTGTACAAGGATGTAAATAGAAATAATGGGATAAAACTAAACAAGGAAAGCTTAGGCTGAATATCAGAGAGCATTCCTGGACAGCAAGCTAGCTTGGCCCACAGCAGAGGTTTTGAAATGAAGCAATAGGAGCCCATGCATCTTGGAACAACACAAAAAACTAGACAAAACACTGGAAAATTTGCCATATGAAGGAATCGTGCTCTGCTGAGGAGAAATAGTAGCTTAAAAAAGTCTTTGCTAAGTTTAACTCCAGTGAAAGCAGTCGTATTTTACAAGGTGTTGAAAGTGTAATATAAGAAACAGATAAAGAACTTAACTGAAAAAAAAAAAAGACTCCAACTAAGAACGTTCTTTAATGATGAGCAACTTCAGTTTATGTAACAGCTCGACTGACTCATGCTTCTGCAACTTCTTGAAGAGGAAAACTTCACGTGGGCTGCAAGGAGTTAACGGCGCTGGACTGTGTTTTCCCCAGCAGAGGTCACCCCACGTTAACAAACCACAGGGAAATCGAATAGCATGGATTCGAACTTGAGGAAAGAAAATCAATAGGAAGGAGACATCCTCCTTCCCTCATTCCCACCACTGGCTTTGGATGCAAAGGTCCCACATAACAGCATGTCCTGCAATCAGTCACAGGTAGATGCCCAAAGTTCTTTATTTATGTAATGTTCAACCTGCACAACATTCCAGATTTATTTTCTAAGAGGTCCTCATGAAGTGGGTAAATATAATCTATTTGCAGCTGGATTATGAAGTGTCCAGAATCCATCTTGCACATGCACAAGAAAAGCCTCGGCTGGGTCATGTTTGGAATTGAAACCACAACACTTCTCGCTGAGAACTTGAGATTACATTAGTTAAGTGTTTACTATGAGAGTACTGAGACACAGGCAGACTGACAGGCTTCCAAAAACACAGGGGAAGGAAAATAAAAAGGGAGTTTATCTTTTTTTAAAACAAATATATAAAAGCAGGAAAACATAATGATGTTTTCTAACTTAAAACAGAGCTTAAAACACAACCAAAGCCAAAAGGACAGTGCTAAAAAATGAATAATCTGTGTCCATGTTGTTTTTTCTTCTTCTTAATCCACAAAAACTCCACAAATGCATATTTGAGAGCTATCCCTTAAAAATTCTGGAAGCTGGCAAGCAAAGACCTTGCTGTTCCAGGTGCCATCACCCATAATAAAACATCTGTCATCTTCGCAGTCAGTTCCGATGCAAGAATTATCTGTGCTCTGTGCTATTGCCAGAGGAAGCTGTCCCAGGGCCAAAGGAAATAAAAGTAACCAGCAAATGCAGCAAACTTATTTGTGAACTACAAGGGAGCAAATACATGTAAGCAGAGCTGGACAGTCATATTTTGACTCAGCTGTTTTAAAGGGCTGCTCATGGGCAGATTTAGGGTCCAACACTCGAATCGTGCAGACGCACTCTAGCAAAACCTAGGAACTGACAGAGAGCACTTGCAATATTTCATCCAACAAAACCAGAAAGAACTCATGCTGAAGCATTCCCTGGAACATACTGAACCCTGGCTGCATGATGCATGGATCATTTTCCAGGGCTATGCCTGTTCCCAAGGGCGAGGGCCATGTTCTAGCCCCCGGCTCAGGGCGTGCAGCATAACCTGAGCCAGGTGCACACAGCATCCTCGCCCCTGCCAGGAGTTCCTCACTTGCAGAAAAATGGAATGTGGACACAAAATATGGAAGGGAGACACAGGAAACACCACTAAAGCCCACAGTCTCCTGGGAACAAGGACCTGCAGGACAAGCTGTGCAGCCAGAGTGACTTAGAATTTTCCTGTGCAAGGGGTTGGCTTTAGAGTAGAAAAACTCTTATGGATGTCAGTTAACTCCCTAAACCACTGGTTTACTGAGAGACAGCAAGTTGTCCAAGATCCTAGAAATGGCATGGGGGATTCCCCAGGGTTACTGATCTCAACACTGGATTTTAAAAGTTACTAATATTCAAAGAATTTTCCTTACCTGCCCAGCAACAGGCTGGTGTTCACCATATCCCCCGCCTGGCTGTGTCTTCTTTGACACAAAAATTAATAAAACCTCATTGTTTCAAAAGCTGTTAGTACAGGCTGTGGATATTTTTCTCTTTAAGAAAGACTAACAGTTAAGTATCCTGAATAAAATAAAGTCTTACCTGCTTCCTTGCACAAGGCTGCCAAGTCTGCACCCACATAACCATGTGCACTATCAGCCAGTTGTGCCAACTGCTCTGCTGTGAGTGAATGGGGAACCTTCTTGAGAAGCTTCTGGAGTATGTCCAGACGGTCCTGGGCATTGGGAATTCCAATTTCGATCTCCTTATCAAAACGCCCCGGCCTGCGCAGTGCTGCATCCAGGGCATGAGGGCGATTGGTGGCCCCAAGGACCAACAGCTGCCCTTCACTGCCTTCCTGAAGGCACCAAACAACACAAAATGTGATTTTAAAATACAATTAACTGTCAGACAGCTTATGAACATGTTTGCTTGCTTACTTTTCCAACTATTACCCACACTAAAATCCTGATGCTGGCTCTAAAGGAATAAAACAAGCTTTTCAGAATACATAGCCCAGAAGTGAACCCAACCAACCCATCCCTAACTGCAATTTAGCAATACTACAGGCTGCATGCATGTACAGATAATAGAAGAGACACTCCCACTTTAATCCCCAAGAATCTGCTTTCATGAAAGAGGAAAGTAAGAATCAAGGAGAGAAAAAGAAGTGCTTAAGCTAAAATGCAGCGTTGGCACAAGAACAAAACGGTATCAGCAGGCCTTGAATAAACCAGGTTGGGAAACAAAACAGTTCAGGTATCAACACAGCAGAGACAGGAGGTTATAAAACTTCCTGTAGGTAGTTTTGCAGTAGGAAAAGCAAGGTCAAAAATCCTAACCAATTTCCTCAAGCTCTGCTGCTTCATTTTTACAGTGAGGCAAGATCAGCTAGGAGGGCTCTTGTTAATATCACTCTGTTTTTGTGAATGGAGCACTTCTTCCAGCGAGAATATCCATCAGCCTCTGCCACCAGAAAATATGTTCTGCCTGTGAACAATTCCAGACTGGGCAACTCAAACTGCCATGCAAGAAAATAATGAGAAACTTGCAGATTACATAAACAAATTTACTTTCATACTCTGGACAGAGTTCTTTCATCTTACCTGCTAATAAGCATAAAATAATAGATGAGAGATTGCCAAACTTTATGGGCTTAATCCATAATTTACTCAAGTCTATTAAATTTACTGTTTCTTTACTAGGCTTTTGTTTATGCCCTACATACTGCTCTGGCAATCTTGAAATAGCTGCTGTTGCCTTTAATCATGCAGCCTACACATCACCTGAAGTATTGTGATGACTTTGATTTCAGAGCAATTAAAAATACCTGGTTTAGTTCAATGATGGCCTATCACTGAAATTTCAGCTCGATCTCCAAAACTACAAGAGAGGGAGGAGGGAAAGGAAAGGCAGTGAATGGAAGAAACCTACTTTCTTTTAAACTAACAGTTTTCAGGAGATACTCCTCTCCTACGTCCTCTGCTTAGCATCCAAAAAAGCATTAGATTACTCTATAAAGTCTCACCTAAGTCTGTTTTCTTTCCCCACAAGTGAGACATCTAAAATTGGCTCCAGGAGCAGTATTATTTTGTTCAGTGAGTCTCCGTGCACATTAATTGTCCCATTAGAGTCAACTTACTGAACCAATGCCATCCATCAATGTCAGCAATGAAGCAACAACTCTCTTTTCCACTTCATTCTGAGCCCCTTCTCTCTTTGGACAGAGTGCATCCAACTCATCTATAAAGATAATTGAGGGGCAACTAGGGGGGGCAAAATAAAGGGAAAAAAATGTTAAGGTGCTCGAGAAGATTTAAAACACTAAGGCAGAGCAAAGCTGTTCATGGAAAATGTCCAGCTCCTACAAAAACTAACAAGCATCCCACTCCTTTAGGTAACTGGAAGTTGCACTTTTGAAAATGGTGTTACTCAGAGAGAAAACTAAAATGAGTAACATATTAGACAACTAATACCTTCAGTATGCAATAGCCTTTTGCTAATGTACTATGAACACCAACCACATGGAAGTCTAAAGCCTGCCCTAGCCAGGTCTAACAAATTCAGGGAAGATGCCACCCTGCTCCAGAGATATGCTATATCCAGTACCAAGACTAACTCACATTTAGAGCTGGCCTCCAAAGATAGAAACTAGAGAGGAAAAGCTGGATCCAGGTGAAATTCTGGCTCATGCTTCCATCTGCTGACACAAACACAAAGCACTAACAACACATGTCAAGTGATTTGGCATCACCTGCAACAGCCCCTTAAAAAGGGCAGTGTCCAAAAGGATGTTAACAGGCATCCTAGAATTTCACTGATTTCCTCCTAGCTAAGCTCTACATAAAAAAAAAATTATTTCCTTTGAAAAAGCACTGGATGAAAAAAAAACCCACAATTCAAAGTTTTTTACAACTATTTTTCTTTTAAGAACATTAAGGCTGGAAGAGACACCACAAATAAAATTCCCCAAAGGAACGTACCGGAGAGAAGCCTCAGCAAATATCTGACGTAACCTCGACTCAGACTCCCCATAAAACCTGTGAGAATTGAAATATTTTAATAGCAAACTTGGAGTTTTTGTCTTTTCCAGGCAACTTGGGAAAATTACTGCTCGTGAATTACAAAAAGCCACAGCACACACTTCTAAAGTCCTGAAGTGTAGGCAAATAATCTACAATAATCTTTATCTCCACAAGGACCAGAAATTAAGGTGAAACGGGGCACAGGCAAAGTTAGAATCATCTAGTAGCTGGGAAAAAAGAATAAAGAGAATTGCTCTTCTTCTGTGTTAAAAACAATTTTATCTGTATTTTTGAAGAAAAACAAAAAAATTACTTCTCTGGAGACATCAGTCTGTGCAGTGTCACCTGAATTGCAAATATGCTTTAAGAAGTTCCTCTTCTTGTTGCAGAACAAACCTACATGCAACTGCAGATGCAGTTCTAATCCCTTCTTTAATTTAATCCATGGCTTACACAGATTTCCTGGCCAAATCCAATAGAAGTCTTTCAATACAAGAAACACAAGCCCTACTTGAGAGAACCCTTTCCCATTTGTTTTCGACTCTTTTGGGCAGATAACCCAGAGCAAATACTACATCTATCAACAATGGACAGATGTCAGGGCATATTTTGGGCTACTATATTTACAGAATTAATGAAAATAAAGTGGGTGGACTTACTTGCTTATTATTTCAGGGCCGTTAATAACAGTGACGTGAGCGCCAACCTCGTTTGCAATGGCCTTGGCAATCATGGTCTTCCCAGTTCCTGGAGGGCCATAGAGCAGCACTCCTCGAGGAGGAGGGATCCCTTTGGACAAGCACATGCAGGCAAACAGAGAAGAGAAGTTACTGGTGATAAGTGCCAGACCCAGCCTGCACTTGCACATTTCACTGTCACTGTTATTACTACCAATAATAACTTGACCTCAGCATTAATTCCTGTAACAGACACGGCATTATGATGGAATGTTAAGGCTTTAAGGGAAAAGATCCCTCTTAAATGGGACATACATACACATTTTGTATTTTTAAAGTCCAAAAGACTCTGTTTAAAAAGCACCTATTTAAATCATTATATTTTTCAGTAGTTCATTATAATCTTCCCCGTGTTTTCTCTCAAAACAAATTACTCAACTGAGTACCTAACATCCATGAACACACTTTAAGTTATTCATCATTCTTACACTGTCATTACACCAAACTTCCCACATCAGAAAACCCATTCTCTTCAACACACCAAAAAGTTCTAGAAATGCTGTGAGGCTTGATTTAAGAATGCTTGCAAGATAATGAAAACACACACATTAAAAGGATGACTTTGCCTATTTAATGGCACATGTTAAGACCCAAAGAGGCAAAACATTCAGGCACAGAGCATAAGGGACTTTGGAAGAACAAGGTATTGCTATGTACAGTTGAAGTTGGACAGAAAATATAGGTAAACTGCAAGAAACACTATTATGATCCCACATAAAGAGCCCACAAAAAAATGTTTCAGACCAGCAAAGTCAAATTCAGTGGACACAAAAGCCAAAAACAGAAGCTGAAAAACGAGAAAGCAAAAACCAGAGACAAATGTTTGACAAGACCCCAGCACAAAAGACACTGGTGAAACACAACCAAAGAAGCATCAGGTGGGACTGGGAATCAGACAGGGAATGATGCCTCAAGGGCAGGCCACAAGCCCAAATCTTAGAAACTAATACAATGGAGAAGAGAAAAAAATTATCTGCTGACTGACAAAGGATAAAATAAAAATCATCTCTCCTCTACAGACAGGTTCCTTCACATCAATCCATTACAGCACATGCTGCTCCCTCCTGTGGCGTTTCTGGCACTGGCAGGACACGGGGCTGTGGAAATACAGGCTCAGCTCAGCTCCAGCCTCACTGCCCGTGAGCAGACTCCCAACAGGGGCTAAAGGAAAACAGCTGAGGAAACATCATCATCCATCATGTGATTAGCAGAGAACCTGCTCAAGCTTTAGGGACTAGGTATGAATAACATTCATGCTGAAACAAGCACTTTCTGCTGCCACAAAACCACGTGGTGATGCTGGGCTTGGACCAAACTGAGCTGGACCACTCATGGATAGAGATTCCTCACACCACCCCACTGACACCTGTGGATCATGGCCAGGAAACAGCCACCTGTGTGCTATGGAAACTGTCCTATTAAAGAAATATTTATAGGTAAGAGCCCTGTCTCACACAGGGTGATGCACACCTCAACATGTTACATACCCATTTGTGATAAGTACACAGCACAGAGTCACAAAAATCCTCTGAGTTTATATATATGTATTAGCTATAACTTTATGTATGGCAACAGTAATCTTATTTGGTTTTCCACCCCATAATTCACACTAAACACACTGAGCAGTTGGATTAAACAGCCTCAAAAGACCTCCTTAAAATTTTGCAAGAACATACAGGGATAAAAACAGCAGAAGAATTAATCTGAGTTTTTCTTAATTTAGAAGATATGATTAACTGACTCTACCAACACAGAATATTATGACAACACAAACAACTGCACCTTTCAAGTGTCCAAGTACCAAAGTCTTTCCTATTTGCTGTAAATTCTGCTCACACATGCCTGAATTTTGGTACATTTCTTCCCTGCTCAATTGTTTTTCACACAAGCTAACCAGAACATCTCCACAGTATCCATACAGTGTAATTATCAAGCAATTTGACATTGTTTGGCAAGTTTACCAGATCAGTTATGTAAAATTCAGTGCGTAATCCTAATTAGTGTTTTAAAAAAAGAAAAAAGTCATGTTAAAGAAGAAAGTGAATGAAGAAAGCCAACTCTCAGGCATCATACCATAACTCTTGAACAGTTCAGGTTGCTTCAAGGGCAGTTCAACAGTTTCCCTAATAGTTCTGAGCTGGCTGCTCAGGCCTCCTATCATGTCGTAGGTGACCCGGGACTCACTCTCGCCATCTGCTGCTACACTGGTCCTTGGCTCAATAAAAGTTATTTTAGTTCTCGAAGAAATGAAGTAAAAACAATCTGTACTGCTCATTGCTCCGATCTTTGCAGTCAGTGGGAGCCCCTGAGTGCTGTCTTTGCCAGCCAGCTCCAGCTCCTGGGTGAGGTCTGCACCACTTCCCCTGCTGGAGGTTTTGTCTGCCTGCCCAGAATCGGGATCGCTGGGTGTCACTGGTGAGCCTGGATCCACGGCTTTGCTCGGGGTGCTCGTGGAGGCCACCTCTGCACTGTCACCAATGTCCATCCTGCCGAGCTGCAAGGACAAATCTAAGGCACTGCTCTCCAAATCAGACCTCTCCGTGTCTGGCTCGCTGGAGTCCCCGGGAATGGCGCTGCCCGGGGCAATCAGCTCGGCACCATCAGTCCCCTTCACTTTCATCACCACGATGTTGCAAAGTCTGCCGTAGAAAGTGAAAGCCAAGAGGTTTCCTGGTAAGACTATTTTCCCATCTGTAAGAAGATTAAAGAAGAAAAAAAGACAAAGATGATGACATTTCAACCTACTTTGGCAGCAATTAACATTGAGGCATTCTTGCATTACAATAATTCTTTATCAGGAAGCTTAGAAAGTGCTACAAATTAACAGAACAAAAGGTAATTACGAGGTAATTTCAGGTTCTTTGAATGATCCTTTCATGCACAAGCAGACTGTACTGGATAAACATTCGTCAGTATGATATGTAATTTCTCATACTTAAACTCATAATTAATTTCAGCTTTTTTAATTTCATACAAAGGGAGGATTTTGGAATTAGTATTGTAAGAAGTAAAGATTTTGTATTGCTAGCTTGAATAACTCACCTTGCTTTTTTGCCTTATTTATATACACCTACCACCCAAGGAAGAGCAACTTTACTTATTTACCACCAACATACAACGGATTCAGAGACTGGGATTTTAAGTTAATAGTGATCCTTTAACTAGTAGTGCACCCTTTTCCTCACAGTGCAGGAAACTCTGAAGTGCCTCACAGTCTCAGCCTGAAGGCTGTCAATGAGTGCTGAACACTCCCAACTTGAGCCAGCAACACAAGTAATGGACAGGAGAAACAGAACCACAACTAATGCAAATTTAGTATTTGCAGCACGGCACAATTGTTTAGCCCAAGATGGAACCCTGAACAAAGTGTGAACAAAGTAGCATCCCCTATTTTGCCATTCCCCATAAAGGGAAAACGTTTGCTCTTGTATCCAGAACTATAAAAATTCTCAAAAGAGAAGCAGCAAAACTCATACCAAGGTTTCTCAGAAGACAGACAGACATTTCCTCAGCATTAACAGTGGCATCTTTGTCCCTGTGGTAGGAAGAGGAAAAAAATCAGTTTTCCAAGCACTTAAAAACCAAACCAGAGTCCACAGCACTTCACAGTCTTCCTATTACATAGACTTAACCTAAAGATATATTAGACTCATAGGAAAAAAAGAAGTGTAGCTATGTAATCTGGGGCTAGTTTTGCCAAACAAAATGCTGCAATTAACAAAATCCTAAGTTACGTTTAACATTTCTTAGCATCACAAATATGCAATGTAGGCTTTTCATCTCACCAGGCAGGATAATCACTGCTACATGTACTGAACTGAGAAGAATTTAGATCTCTTTCAGCCTTGTGAACACACACACACAACTTTCATTGACTAAAACAGTGCCTTGAGCATTCCAAGCTTTCCCCACAAAGCATTTTCTAGTCCTTTATTTAGCTGACTCACAGATAAGACCCACTTCGGCAGATGGAAGTGCACAACTTCTGTAAGCACTCACACCTGCACGCTGAAAAGCAGCGGCACCACAGGCACTTAAAGCAGCTGCTGCAACTCAAAGTGAGAGCAACAGGGGGAGCCCTAAACCTGCAAATCAAAGCCCTTTTCTCGATTTCAACGATCAGGAGAGCAACTTGATGGAAAACAGGTGTATTCAGCTAATTTAGACACAGTTCTTAAAACATCATGGGCCTTTCCTGATGAGTAAACACATACTCAAATATGTTATTGGGGGCTGGAGTTGGGGATTGATTCTTTTAGCTGGAAGAAAAAGCTAAATTATGCATGCCAGCACTACCCAGAGGTGTTAATTTGCAGAGAATGAACTACATCTGTAAAGCATCTAGAAACCTAGGCAGCACTCGAACAGTGGGACTTCAATTTATTCTTTTAATAATTTATATTACATTGTTAAATTTAATGTCTCCTTTGGACATCAGGAGGAATTTCTTCATGGAAAAAAATTCTGCAACTGATTGCCTGGGAACTGTGATGTTAATTTATAAAAATGTAAGTGCTAGGGCACTTTTAAAAGTAACTCTTAAGTAACTTTATTTAGGAAACAACTATAATCAGACTCTGCAACAATCCAGATGCCAACTCTGAGAAACAGTAAAAGAATGACAAATTTTGAAGGCAAGTGGTTGAATAAAGACCTCAATAAGGTTATAACAAGTTCCATACCTCAACTTTACATCGACTTCCTCTGCCTGGATGACTGCACCAGTCACAGGCTGCACAGCGATGGCATCACCTGGATTTACTTTCAGGTTCTTCTGTGTGGTTTCAGCCAGCCCAATTTTCCCCCCTGGAAAGCCTGTGGTGGGCCAAGCAGTACAGACCTAGGAAGAGTTTTCAAAGCAAACACCTGTCAGTTGAGGTCTTGCCCCTCCCATTTCCAGTCAAGGTGAGCAATGCTTTAATATGAAGGGTTAGATTAAAACCTGGTTCCCCTGAGCAAGACACAGGGGGCACTGAATTATTAAGATTTAATCTAAGATGCTTTCAAAATTGAAGGGGTTATCAGGACTCTCTACACATTCTGCACATAACTCAAAAGCATACACTGCGCTGACCAGAAAAAAGAGGAGCAAATAATTACACACTTTATTTGCAAATAAAACAGATGCGTGTGCTTATGCAAGATTTAATATATAATCCATACAGGTGTACATGACTTATAAATTTATAGAAAAAAAATCAGTTGAAAGGATTTTTTTCCAGTACTGAGAACACAGATGCAACTACAGTGTGAAAAACGTGGAAAAGCATATTCACCATCTTTCTCAAGGCATGATCCATGCTGGTTCCATCTAATACAACAGCAGCAAGATAACAGCACGGGAAAAGCACTTAGAAGGTCAAGAAAGGGTCTCACCTCCTGCCGCCCATCAGCGGAGGTGAGCAGGGCCGGCCGCCCTATGCAGAGATCCGCAGACTTCATGCTGCTCAGCGACAGCTGCGCCAGCGCTCGGCGCAGCATCTTCGGGACTTTGTCATCTCCTTAAGTTTTCGGGGGGAAAAAAAAAATTTAAAAACTCAATTTTTCTCCCCTTCCCCTCAGCAAACCCGGCGTCTCCCACGCTCCCCGTGAAGCACAACCTCGCCCGCCCTGAGGGGAGCGCGCGGACCCCCGTGAGGCGCTGCCGGCGGAGCGGGGAACACGGCGGCCCCACGCTGCCGCTCGGTACTGCCGCTTCCACCGCGGTTCAGCCACGCCGGCACTCCTCCACGGCAGTAAGAGTAGGTTTCACGGGGGGCTGCACTGAGAGACCCCCGGTCTCGCCTACGTGAGGCACGGGGAGCGCGGCTGGGCAAGGACTCAGATTCAAACGCGCCGCCCTCAGCGCGCCGGGCTGAGGCAGCGGAGCTGAGCCGGCCGGGGCTGGGGCCGCCCGTCCCCGCCTCCCGCGTTCCGTACCTGCCTCCACGGCGTCAGCGACNTGTGAGGGGCGGCGGGCGGCCCGCCAGGGGGCGCCCTCGGCCGCCGCCTTCCCCTCACGGACCCTGAGCCGCGGCTGTGAGGTGGAGGGCGGTGGCAGGAGGGAGCAGAGGTTCGCAGAACTGTAGGATAGTTAGGGTTGGATGGGACCTGTGGAGGTCATCCAGTCCCATCGCCCGGAGCAGGTGACACAGGAGTGGAAACCACAGCAGGTGGGTTTGGAATGTCTCCGGAGAAGGAGACTCCACGCCCCCACTGGGCAGCCTGTTCCAGTGCTCTGCCACTCGGTGTGAAGAAGGTCTTCCTGGTGTTGAGTTGAAACTTTAGGTGTTTCAGTTTATGGCCATTGCTCCTTGTCCTGTCACTGGGCACCACTGAAAAGAGCCTGGCATCATTTTATTGTCACCTACCTTTGAGATATTTGTATGGCTTGATGAGGTCCCATCTGAGTCTCACTTC
This sequence comes from Notiomystis cincta, assembly GCA_013398075.1. NCBI lineage: Eukaryota > Metazoa > Chordata > Aves > Passeriformes > Notiomystidae > Notiomystis > Notiomystis cincta. The sequence goes on along the minus strand of VZRX01021651.1, from coordinate 31,848 downwards.
TCCAGACGGAACAGGTCCAGCTCGTACAGTCTCTCCTCACAGAGAGATGGTCCAGACCCCTCATCTTTTTTGTGGCCTCTGCTGGGCCCTCTCCAGTAGTTCCTTATCTACCTTGTACTGAGGAGCTCAGAAGTGGACACAACACTCCAGAAGAGTAGATTTCCCCATTTCTCATGGCAGACCCTAATGTAAAAGCCATCATTTTGCATGTGAACACCACGTTGTACCACATAAAATGTCGATCTGGCAGCCCCTGACACTGCTGGTGAGTTTCTCCCACCAACAATAGTTTTACCCTGTGGTAAATGAGGGGAAAATACAGATTTTTGCCCATTACTGATGGCTATAGTGCATGGTAAGGTTTAAAACCACACAGATAAGGGAGAAGGGGTGCCTGACCCTCCTCACTTCCCTCTCTTGCAGAGTCTGTGTCGCAGTGGCGGGATGAAGGCCGAGTGGCTGTCTGGCTCCATGTCCCCATCCTCCAGAGCAGCCTTGTGGCAGTGGCTGCTTCCCAGGGCTTTGCTTTCCACCACGCTGAGCAGGGCTCGTCCACCCTGACGCTGTGGCTGGGAGAGGGGCCCAGCAGGCTGCCGGCGTTCGCTACACACCAGCTGGGGGTCGCAGGTGAGTTACAGCAGTGGCTGCACCCACAGGAAGTCGTGAAGGAGCCCTCAGGAGCAGCTCCAGTAGGAACTGCTCCTCTGTACTACCAGCACATGGAAACAAGCTGCCTGCTGCATTTTGAAATGGAAAAGTAACCACCAGTGTAGAGAAAAAAAGCACTTCTCTGTGTGTTTAATATGTACCTCTGCCTAAACTACGCTCAGGTAAACCTATAAATGGGGAAAACTTGACCCAACAGAGATTGTTAAAAATCAAAAGCAACTATTAGCCTGAATCGCTGTAGTCTTAAAGCTGAGCTAAGTTGTGCCTAGAACTCTTCAATCTAAACATGTATTTTCCACAAAAAAACACTAAACAAACACCATAGTCTTATGCATCTGGACCTCCACAACCACAGTTGGAAAGCTGTTCCATAACAGAAAATTTCTGAGGAACTAGATAAGATGGTTTCCTGTTTTGTCTTTTTTGCATGTAGCACAGTACAAGGGACTGATGATGAGCCAAAAATACTGTCAGTTTGAAGTTAGCTTCACCAAATTTGAGTGGGTTTGTCCTCTCACTCAGCAGAGTTCCACAGTTCTGCCATTACCTATCCCATCACTCAGTTATCTGTAACTGGAGATTGGTTTGGACCCTTCATGTGCTGGTTAAGGGTTACATTAACAAACAGAAATCAGGAGACTGATTCCCAGAGCAAATCCCTCCAGTTACAACCCTGTCTTGTTTGTCCTCAGCTTGCAGGGACTGTGTGGGGTGTTATTTCTTCACCAAGTGGTGTTAAGGCCCATAAACAGCAATTTGAAAAATCTAGTTAGGAAGAGCTCACAAAAGATGGTTTGTTCTATGTAGCAGCAGGTCAGGTGAAAGGAAGTTGGGGAGGACAAAACCCTTGGATTACAGAACAGTTTTACTGCCGTCAGTTGTGGGAGTCTTCGGTTCCAAGGCCAGCAGAGGGCAGGGTGGATGCTGAAGGCGCCTTGCAGTTTGACGATGGACATGTTGGAGCATGTTTTCCTGAGGTATGGAAACCTCACCATTCAAATATGTGGCATTAAACTGGAGCAGGACAGTGCATTCTCCTCGAAAAAGCACCGTGTTACTCCTTGTGAGGAAACCTATGTGAAAGAGAGATTTTCTGAGGCAGAACTTGCTCAGCTGAAAGTGCTGCTTGAAGGGAAATCTCCTAAGAGATGAGTTGTGAACCTGGTGGGCATCAGAAAGGATGATAAGAAAAGTCATACGTCTGAAAGGCTCACAAATAAACATTTAAAAAGGTATTTTCAGAGCATAATTTGCAGTTGTGCTTCAAAGCACTTTGCACTCTGCAAGTACAAAAAAATTTAGAGAAAAGTTTGATAAGTGCAGGTATATGGATTTCATCATTTATTGTACAGATTTTAAAGTTGCACAACATAAAATGTGTGTCCTCTTTGCTACCATTTTTCAAACTTGTACACTTTTAGTCACTATTGGGACTTTCTTTAAAGGAGGTGAATACTTAAGGAAAGCATTTTAGGCAGGTAAACAAGTGTGAAATGATGACTGCTATGTGGTTTTTCTTTCCTTTGTTCCACTCACTGTCAGTGGATCTGGAACACATTCCAAAAATACACTAACCTACTAGGTTTATTCCATTATCTTTCTACTTTGGGAGGGAGAGCCTGGTAGAATGGAAAGACTCCATTCTAATTTTAATTAATTTTATTGAAATAATAAATATATTTAAATACATTGTGGAGGAGTCAAACAGAAGGCATTTTTATTTCCTAATCAAAAGTACTCTATAAAGTGTGTGCAGTAACTAAAAGCAATTTGCTGGTGAGAGTCTCTGTCTCCAAGCTGTGGCCAGTCAGTGGAATGCAGGGCTCAGTCCTCTGGGCATTCTGCAGATGAAAAGCAGAGATGTGGAGAGTGGTTGGCTGGCCAGCAGGGAGCCAGCACAGGGAACAGGTAGCAAGTCTCATTGCCAAGTAGACCAGCAGCTGGTTTTCCTCCTGTCTGGAGTTTCCCACACAGCAAACACAGCACAGCCAGGCCTTGTGCCTCAGGACCATTCAGCCAAGTGATGACAAAGGTGTGAATAAGCAGGGTCAGGTCATGTTTTACCAGACTGGATGAGAGTGGCCAAGCAGAGAGTAGCAAATGTTACTCATTGGGCTTGGCCATTATTGTTTAGAAATAGTGGAATATGTGATGTGTCTTCCAGCTAAGTTACTGTATCCGTTTGTAGGCGGCAGGATTTTCCACATGTGTAAAGATACAGAGGAGTCTCTGGTGTATGAAGTGATTAACATGTTTTTAAAAAGCATCTCCAAAGTTCTCCACCTCTGAGGAGGATGTGGCCTGCCATCCAGAAAGTGACATGTTTGTAAATATGCCGTGTAGCAATGGCATGAGAGGACAGGCTGAGGAAGGAAGGTAGAAGGAGAGGAAGAAAAGTAAAAGGCATTTTCTTCCCTCTCACATGCCCTACAAGCCTTACAACACTGCTGTTGTTTTCATTGCTGCCACCTTAGTCCCCTTGTTGAAACAAAGTCCTTGGAGTTGAAGGACTCCAGGAAGGAGAGCCTGCACACACAGAGGAGCATCAGCCCTGGCCAGTCCTGTTACTTAAGGAAATCTAAAATGAGCAGCTGCATTACTGTGGAACTGCACAGGATGATGGACATAGATAGGTTTGATAAGCCACTTATCAAAAGTGACTTAAAAGTTGTTTTACAAATACCTACTCCTGGTTTACAGTGCAGGCAGTTGTGTCTGCACTCATTCTGTGGTTCACAAGTGCTTCTCAACACTGAACAGCTTTGCATGCATTTTTACATCAGTCATATATAAAACAGCTAGGATAAAGGTATTTTTCCCCTCCATTATTCATTATCTGGAGTTGTTTTAAGGGATTACTTTTTTTTTTTAAATTATTTTCTTACCATTTTCCCTAAAGAAAACATTTAAAACCAAGTAGCATTGTAACAGTGATTACTTGGTTGCATTACAAGTATAAACCTTTCCAGAAAGGCATCCTGGCACTGGATGATTTAAAGTTCCAGGTGCCACATTTGTAGCAGGAGGGAGAGTTTTAAAAACCCCAATTTAGGGCCTGCAGTCAAGCTCTGATCTCACTGATACCAACCAGGTGTGGCCCAGCAAGGGAACATGAGACCTGACAGCAAATCCTGTTAGTGTGCTTTCTTTCTTCTTGCTCTGGATTTAGTATCCTCTAGCAGAGATTCTGATCACCTCACTGGGAATTTCACTGCCAAAAATTACATTCACAGGCTTCAATTTCAGGGGAACAGAGGAGAGCAAACACACTTTCTCTTTGATTCAAACACAATTTCCTGCCTTCACCAGCCCTCCCTGGTCTCAGCAAAGCCTTTGGCTGAGGAATGGCTTTTCTAGAAAACAAGCCCTCTAATCACAGCGTTCCTCCTGCTTTCCTTTTGTTGCCTCTTTTAGTCATTACAGTAGTTGGACTTGGACTGCTAAATATTTACAGGAGGAATGAAATCATAAAGTCACAAGCCTCGGGGAGGCAGATACGTGACTACGCTCTTAAAGCACGTCCTTTGACATATCTTGAAGGAACACTGGTACTTCAGCTTTGAAATATCCTCCTACACATTCTGCCATGTATTATTATAAAACAGAGGATGTTTTCAGCTGGACACTCACTCCTTAATAATTCCTTCTTGTGGATATACTTCCCCATAGCATTTTAAATGCACGTCATCACAGATGTGCCTGTATCCTCTTCCTCCTGCTATAAAATGACATGAGCATTTTTTTACTGTTAACCTCTAATTGGAAAGCCATGCATGACTGATGTGGAAAAGATCCTGGTAAGTTGCACCACAGCACTCATCCTGCTCACCACAGTGTTCTCTAAAATCTGAGAAAAATACCTGTTTTAAGGGAAGGACATTTTTAAAGAATGACCAGTGAGTATGACATAATTAAACATGAAAGCACTCGGGGTTCAGAAAGTAGGAAAATTTGTAATATGCAGGGGAAAGTCATGGGCTGAGCATGAGGACATAAGGAAAAGTTGCACTTCTCAGTCAGATAGTCTTTTTCATCAAGTGAAAGTGTCACTTTTCCACTTGGAACCATTACTTCTTGATTAAGAAGTTGACTCAGATTATGGTGCAGTTCCTGTCATGAGTTGTTAGCTGGGTCGTGCGAGTTCAGAGACAGTCACACTGATGAACATTATCGGTACAGTCAGCCCAGAGTACTAAACCTGGTGTGTTGTTAACCCAAAACCACTCAAATCTTCACCACAGCAGAGGGGGGCTTTGTCATGAATTTCACTGGAGAAAAATTCATCCCCCTTAAGGGTGGCTTCTCACCCAGAGGCACTGGAAATTTCTGTGTTATTTGAGGAAGATTACAGGCACGTCTCTGCTGAAGCGAGCAGCTTTGCCAGATTGTTTGGGTAACCTCTTGATCTTGCATTCTTTAGTTCTGATATTAGCACAAGCAAGTTTTTCTTTTCATTTCTTGTCTAATCTGGAACTTAAATGTTGCAGTTATTTATCTTGGTACTGCTAACTTTGAATTTTCATACGGGATACTCAACCTTTTTCTGATATTTTATTGTGCATCCATTTTCCACTGACAAACCACTTTGTGATTCATCCCTACAAACCTTGCTAACTGTACATGGTATCAGTAGGGGTTTGTTATGCTTTATCAAAACATCTTAAATTTGGGGTATTAGGATGGAAGACAGTTGTCCAACACTTCATCTTTTTCAATATTCTTTCTGTACCAGGTGCTGTTCTAGATGAAAGCACTGGGAAGGTGTTGGTTGTACAAGACAGAAATAAGGTATGTTTGTTACAGGATTATAAAATAGAGAAGTTCATTTAGATAAGCCTATTCAGTAGAATAAAATTAAATATATTTTTATTTTTATCCCAGTCCAAAATTGTGATAGTTAGAAGTTATTTCCTTTTACAAGTGTCTTGAATATATCTATCAACAGATTAATGTATTCCATTTTAAGGGGAAAAAAAACCAACTGCGAAAGTCAACAGCTTTGTTAGAAATTATAACTGGTGATTGATTCAGCAGAATTAAATATCCTTCCTGCTTTGAGTTTTTTGTTTTCTCCTGTGACTGATCCAGGATTCCCTGATCTTGTGTTTGGATCCATGCAGACCTGTGGAAAACCCCCATGGCTCAAAACAGATTTTGAGAGATGGTTTCTGATTTGGTTTGGTTTCCAAAATTCCAGGCATGTCTGTGGCTTTAAACAAGCAGTAGCACGGTTGGCCGTGACCTGGAGACCACCTTGCTCCAGCAGGTGTAAAGATCTTTAATTCCTCACACATGGAAGTGCTACAGAGAATGCCAGACCAGAGCAGTGCTGTGGTGAGGGTGGCTCATGGGATGTGGCTTGAGGTCACCGAGCATCCATCACTGGAATGTCTTCCAGCCCCTGTCACGCTAACCCAGGTTTTAACTCAGCTGCTGCAGAAAGCTCTTGGGCTCACTGGCAGCTGCCTGTGCTGTGCTACTCCAGTTAAGAGACATTTAGCCTCCCTTATGCTTTCATTTGCAAGGTGAAGTGAGTCATGTTAAACCTGCATTAATTAACTCTCTAGGAGAGTGAGATTAATGCAGTTTTAACATGAAACAGTCAAAACTTAGCTAGGTAGACTGAAATACACTTGGATGCATCATTTTCATTTTATACAGTTAAAACTGTGCCAGAATCTCATTGGCTGCATTCTCCTGTCTTTCCTGAAATAGCTACTAAGACATTTCTCCTCAGGACCCAAAACATCAGTTCATTAGGACCTACAACACAGTTAATGAACTTCATTGAAAGGCTGCTTTCATAGGCAGGTTCAATCATACCACATGCTGAGTTTCTAACACAAAAGACAAGGGTGCTTCTCTTCCTCTGAACTTGTCTCCTATAACTGGAGATGTTTATTTTTCATTTTTGTATTTTATATTTTTTACTTAAAGGAAAGCATTGAGGATTTGGCTATAGCTGGACCTTCAGGCTTACATTCAACAATTACCAATTAAAGCATAAACTTACCTCTCATGCTGTAGACACCAAAAGTGGTTCCAGTTCTAGAGAGTCTCCAGGGACAGAACAGCATGTTGTAAACATTAGAAACACAGCATTTATTTACCCTTTTATACACAAAAATATAAATGTGCCTGCTTACCTTTTAGTAAATAACTTAAACAGATATCAGAGTAAAAAAAAAAAAAAAATTTAACAGCTGTTGGAATTTTAAGAGCTGTTTGGGTTTAATTGTGACAGGACAATTCCACAGCACACAAAGATTTCCAGGAACTAAAAGCAAATCTGAAAGCCAATAGACAAATATATGAATTTTCCATCTGCACTATTTTTAATCTATTACTTTAAATTCCTATCCAAGGCCTTTAAGAATGCCCAGAAAAAAAAATTAATTTTCCAATGTAGTCGTTAGGGTTTCAAATCACTGGAAAGCAGACAGCTTCCCTGCTATGCTGCATAGACCAAAAAAGCTTTTTTTGGGCCAATGTACCCTTTTTTACTGCATTTTTTTCTAAGTGAAGGGTAACTTCTTCCTACAGAAACCCTTAACAAGGAAAGAAATGGAAAGTACATAGAAGTAAAGGTAAAGCCTGCAAATCTTTGTGCTCTTGCAAGAGGTGCAGGGACTGGGACTCCTTTAGCAGGGCGAGTAACAACACCAAGCCTGGACTTCACATTTTAATATGGAACTTTATTGCAATTCAATAAATGTTTCTATACATAAATCACACACAAGCCCTCATTTCTTGTATTCCATGAAAATGACGAGTTACACTAAATGATCATTACAGACACACAGAGACATCTTAAAGCCAGTGCAGTATAGAACAGTACAATCATAATACCTGTTGGTAAGATTAAATATATATACATTTCTTAAAAGCCAAAACCATGGAAGTGGAATACATTAGTGATTAAATATAAGATTATATATAGTCTATAGCAGCTTTTTTTTTTTAATACTCAACTACTCTATCTAGCAGCAATGTTGTCTAATGACTGTTAGACAGTTTTTATTCTCAATCAGGAGGTGTTTTGTTCCAATAGTTCGTACAGACTGTAGCTGTCATCATCATGTCAGCAGGAACAAACAAGTTCCTGCTTATGTTTGTGAAATAACAATACTGCAACTTCAACAAAAAAAAGTTATGTGTTAATTGTCTCCTTCGTATTAGAGTGCGGCATAGGCTGACTACTTCATTAATGGATTTTTCCTCCAATACAGACTGTGAACGCATGGAAATTTCCAGGAGGTCTGTCTAATCCAGGAGAAGACATTGGTAGGTTCTAGGTCAGACAGCAGAATTATAACGACATGAATACCACTGAAATACAGCGTGACCCACCTCGCTCCTGTGGTTTCCACTGTTTCCTTGAGTTAATGGTGAATAGATGGAGTGACACAATCCTGGCACCCTAATGGTAACAGGGTAGCATGTTCAGGACAAAGAAGGTTGGTGTTTGTAACATTTATTCTCTTCCATGCTTTGCTTTAAGTGCGTGCCTGAGGCCAGCTGAGTTTTTGTAGGCTGGTCGGATATGCTGCAATATGAGCCAGAAGTGCAGAGGATTAAGGTAATCCATATAGAGCCCAAATAAAATGGAAACGGGGAGCTCTCGGCTCACACTGGAATCCAGGGCACTGGCCTCAGGGATGGACTGAGCAAAAATTTCCAACTCTCCCTTTTTACATGCAAACGAGAAAGAAATGCACTTGCTTCCTTTCCACCCCCCTCCACTTGATTAGTTTGGACTAAGAGCTCCTCGGCACAGGGCCAGGGTGAAGTGCAGGGCCTCAGTCTTGTGGGCACTTACTCCCAGCAGACACATGAGGCACTCCTGTGGTAGGAAACAATGCTGGTTTGAGGAAACTTCTAATTTCTCTCCAACAGAGCACAGCTGATGAGCACTGCTGCAGGTATTTATGAAGAGAGGAAATCTGGCTTTTTTCTCCTTGTATCTCAGCCCTTAAAATCATGATCCATAGACTGGTTAATTCTTAAGCTGGGTGTCGAGCCCACATTTCCTGACTGTTCCATACCTTAGAAATACCTACTGTTTTAGCAGTCTCCCTGCAACAAGGTGTGGTAGGGTTGTATTCCAGTTATTATTTCAATACAGGGAGAAAGTTGCTGGTTCTCAGGATATGGCTGAGTTTAGTTTTTGTAACTCATGAGTCATGTTTTAAGTTTTTCTGTCAAACTTGGTGGTGGAAATCAAAAATACTTGCTGGACAATGCAATGTAATGTGGAGAAATGGATCCACATTTCCAAAAGAATCTCATATGCCAGGGTTGTTGTCTAGCCATGCTCCTTCTCACTTCTACTGCCAGTGACAGCAGGATTTTTGTACTCAAGGGAACAACAAATGACCAGCACTGGCATTCCAATGGGATTCCCCAGAGGGATACTGCTACTGAGTAAAACAGCAGCCATGCCTCACTTAACAGGTCAGATTATGGCTGGAGCCTGCACTGAAAACCACCCAGGAGAAAAGTCTCTTACAGCTTCTCTCCTGCCACTTCTAAACTACAGAATAATAAAAGTTAGGATTCTCTGCATCACTTCTTATATTACAAGAAGATATAAATTAATGAAGCATAAAATACAATAGAGCCTAATTTTCCTTTTTCATTCTTACATCAAACCTTAAAAACTCCAGTCACTCCAGGGACTAAATTTTAAATTACCATTAAAACTTGCAATTACAATGCTTAAAATCCTTTGGGTACATGAAGTGACAACATGCATGGCTGCCTACTTAAATGAGTGCCAACTGACTCATGCAAGTGACACCAATAGTTTCATAATACAGATTAAGCAAAGTGCACATATTTCTGTATCTGAATATTTCTGAAACTCCAGCCCTAGTGTTTCATCTAGTTTAACTGTCATTAGATATTTATATACACACACACACATTTAAATAAAAGGGAAACAGAAAACGGCACTTCATCTAGAAGCAAAGCTCAAAGCCTAAATGAAATCCCTCATTACCGCAATTTTCTTAACCACAGCCTGCCTCAGCATTCCTCACAGTCTCAGTCCACTTCTGTGTAACACAGCCCCTTGTCCACTAACAAAGCCACCTGCCACAGCGAGTTATTATTCCTCATATCTGAAACTACCCCTGAAATGTCTGTTTTGTTCCCCTCTGACATGCCAAAGATGCAAGCTTCCATAGGATGGTGAATCTCTAGGAGTCTTTTCAAATGCGTTTGCTTTTGGAAGCAAGCCAGTACACATTTCTTACTGAAAATTAACTTACAGGAGCAGGTAACTTTACATTGACCACTCAAACCAAACACAACCAGAAGGTTACATTAATTTGGGAAAGCCAGTATTTAACCTACCAGTAGTTACCCCAGGCAAGTGGGATTTGACTACGATGCAACTGCAGACTATGGGGAAATCAGCGGAATATTAAAAAAAATTCTTTTGGGCTCTTCAGTTTAAGCTGTAATTGAGGAGAAAAATCTCATTTCTGGAGGAGTTCTGGATGGATGGGTGGTTCTCTGGCTGTAATTGCAGCACGCAGACCCTGCAGACCCTTAAAGTTGCTGCTGCGTTTGTGGTGAGGAATGTTAGCACTGACCTCACTCTGGCTGGGACACAGAATGCACACATGCAGCACAGATGCAGCACAGATGCAGCATGTTACCTGCAGGAACAGGCTCTGTGCTGCACTGGTGCCGTGGCATATTTGAAACATCACCAGACACTTAAGGTGCATCTTGAAAAGGACTTGGTGCCAACTTTCACTTCCTGCAAATAATTTTACCCATTTTGTAACCCCTTGGGGTGAAGTGCAGTGAAACTGACCTGATCAAGAGATCAGTACAGGTGCAGCTGCACAGGGTGTGAACCTGAGACCAGGAAGGGGCGAGGAGACGAATGGGGATCCAAAGGACTGCAAGGACAGTGCGGTGCTGCCTTGGATTAGCGGATCAGCAGAGCCAGCAGCCATCAGTGTCCATTACAAACCACACCCTGTACAGCATTACCAAAGTAATACTGTAGGATATACACAAGAAAGGCACACAGCAATTATTTTTGTTTTGGGACCAAAAAATTAGCTTATCCTTGTGTTGGAAAAACAGACCTACTTTCTGAAAACCTTATGAAGCAGAGCAGAGGACACGTTGGGTAAGAGGCTTTCCACCTTTCCAAAAGGTTTGAAGAGTGCTAAGTTACTCTCAGATGTATTGTAAGGATTGCTCTCTCCACCCAGGAGACACAGCAGTTCGAGAGGTTTTTGAAGAGACTGGCATCAAGTCAAAGTTCAAGTCCATCCTAAGCATCAGGCAGCAACACGAACACCCCGGAGCCTTCGGGAAGTCCGACATGTACATCATCTGCCGCATGGAGCCCTCCTCCTTCCACATCAGCTTCTGCCAGCACGAGTGCCTCCGGTGTGAGTGGATGGACCTGGAGGAGCTGGCCAGGACGAGGAATGCCACGCCCATCACCAGCAACGTGGCCAAGCTCTTACTGTATGGCTACCGGGAAGGGTTTGATAGGATTGACATAGCCATGAGGGAGTTCCCAGCTGTCTACACAGGCCTCTTCTACAAACTCTACCACAGGGAGCTGCCCGAGTCCTACAGAAACATGACATCATAGCAGTACATTTCACATTTCCTTATAGTAATAATTTAGAGTTATTATTGCAGGGTTGCATGTTAAAGTTATCCATGGACTTCTTCTTAGGTAATTACTAGAAAGTAATTATTCTCTAATAAGCTAAGATATAAATTATTTTTAAAGGTAATTATTACTATGAGTGTGCATCAGGTTTGTTCTCCTCTACTCCGTAAAGCAAGCATAAGGTAAATAAAATACATAGGTGCCTAGCAGAAAATGGGAGTGTTACTGATCCTGAAAACTTATTCCCCAAGTCCTTTTACCTCCACATACACTGGCACAATAGGTTTAAAGAGCAATATAAAGACAGTATGAAACACTCATGGTTTAATCTGGTATCTGCAAAAGTAGTTATAACATCAGCAAATAATTGCTTATATTTTGCTGCTTTGGAGAGAAGCAGGAAAGGCAACGTCTTTAGTGCTGTGTGGCACTGGTGCTCACAATCTGCCATGGAAGTCAGCTTTTAGCAGACATGGGAAGGAAAAGGATAGCTTTCTGTCCAGGTCCAGTCTTTGGTCCAGGTTTGTACTGTCCAGTTCTTTTCAGTGCCACGTACCAATCCGAGTATTTCCGCGATCGGTAAGTGTTGTAGTTATTGGATTCCAAACGCTCAAAAAAGAAACATTCTTCCGTGGCGTATTTCTGAAAGGGAAAAGAAAGAGCATTATTGGTGTAGCACCACAGGTTAATTCTTCACGTTCAGGGGACTCCCAAGAATGTGAGCAGTACCTTTGGTTTTAAGAAATAGAGATTAACTGTTTCACAACTGGAGAGAGATACTTATTGTGAAAATATTGTTTAAAACACCTACAAGAAGAGGTTTTTACCTGTGGTTCGTTTATGGTTTCTTAACACAGATCAAGCAGCTTCTAATTCGCTTTTACTGTGTAATTCTTTGTTCTGGTTAGAAAATATATAGAGAAGCCTTTAAAAACAAAACCTTTACGCAGAGTATAGACAATTCAGTACAATTGCCCAAGCTGGTAATTCAGGCAGAGGCACCATCAAAAAAGGGTGAAAAAAGAAAAGTCCTTATTTCTCCCCAAAACATACGTGACACCAGTGCTTTCCTGCAGTACATTGTCAGTGTGAACATTTTGACTTAAACCCCATCATTTAAGTGACAAATGGCAGCTCAGGCTTCCTGAACTATTTATTCCTTAACATCTGCCAGAGGCAACATTTCAGGAGCTGGACTGCTGTGCAGCAAGAGCAGGATGCCAGCCTGTCAATCTCAGCACCTGGAAAAACCCTGGATATCTGTGGGTTTTGTTTCAAATACACTTCACTCCAGAAGCATCCAGAGTGCTGATCTGGCAGCAGAAGCTTTCACAGCACCTCATGAAACACCTGAACTTCACTAACTAAATGCAGGTTATTCTCACAAACATTCTTGGAGCACAATTTGAATCCATAACATCAAAAGACAAGCATTTCCCTTTGAGTCAAGTCCTGGAAGTCTGGCAAAACCTGGCTGATCACAGAGAAACCATGTAAGCATGACAAACAGAATGAAGATGTCATACCCTTAAATAACAATTTATTTATCATAAAATACAAGTTAGTAAAAATTCTTCCTTTCATGGGAAGTTTGGGAAATTTCTTCATTAAGTGAAATAATCACATTTCCTTCCATAAAGTGAAAGTATTTAATTCTTATAATTAAACGGGAAAGTCAAAATAAGCCCTATCAGATGGGGAAATACTTCAGTTTTTCCATCGAAAATCTGAGAGAACAGATGCATTTCTGCACAAATATTTTTGGCTAAAAGAGCATTTTCCAAGGGGAGGTTTTGACTATCTGCATCATAACCAGCCATTTCCTCAAGCACTAGAGATCTCCTCTCCCCCACAACTGAGTTCATAAAGAGCATGAAAATTCTCAGTAAAAGCTGCATCATCCGGATTTCTACACATGAGCATGACCCACTGCACCCCCAAGCAGATCACCAGGGTGAGCAGTGATCCACGGGCTGCACAGTAAATCATCCTGCAAAGCCCAGCTCAGAACAAACCCTGCAGCGGTGTCTCAACAAGTAATTACAAAAACATCCAACAAGACAAAAAACAGGCCTGAATAATAATTTACAAACTTATTCCCAAAGATGTTGATTTGTAAAACAAGGACACTACACAGAGTAATCCTGGACACTGGAAAGTAAATTAAAACCCCAGACATTAAAAAGGACAGAATAGTCCTTGAGTGACTGATGGATTAGGGGACTAAATTACGTGTTTAGAAATTAAAGTTCTATAATGCTTGAGAAGAAGTTTCAGCAGTGTTCCCCCATGTGCAATTCCCCACAGACATTCCCAGCGTGCGCTCTTTGCGAGCTCTCCTGAAACACGGCCCGGCTCTAACTGAACAAGAGACGCTGGCAGTTAGAAACAGTTTCTTGAATGTGTTTAGAGGCACAAAATGGTAAAGGCACAGCCAGCCACAGACTGTTGGAAGTCGCAGTGCAGAAATCCTCATGGAAAAACGTTGCCAGTGCTACAGAAAACAGCCGTGAAATTTCAGCAGCGTTTGTTAGGCTGGCTGGAGAAAAAAAGTCTTTGAAGAGTAGAGAGTTTCCACCTGTGAATAACAACATTGTGTGCAGCAAACACAATTCAAGTAATACACATTTCCAGAAACAACAGGAAAGAAAAAGAGTTTTATAAGCCTGAGTGAGAAGCACAGTGACCCAACTTTACATATTCTGAGAGAGTAATTCCGAGTGACTGGACGATACTTTTTGCCGTACAGGAACTACAGCTGAAACTGCCGCAAGGGAAGCGTGTTCTACAATCAAACCCATCAAGCAGCAGCAGGCCAGAAATCCCAAATATAAACACACCCCCGTGTTTATGTTTATCATTTTACAAATGGTGCTAAACACCCTATTTTGACCATTCCCGGGCAAGGATTAGAATGGGAATCCGAATGCCACTGCACTGGCACCACAGGAAATTCCCAATTATCCTTAACTCAAGAATAGCACAGTGGACAACTCCTCACATTTTCTTCAACTGAGCTGTCACACAGTATCCGAGTAACTTGAAGCAGGTTCTTTAACTGCATTCCCGAGCCCACACAAAACTCCCTGGAGCCAGAACTGAGGAGCGCCCCGGGGAGCCCTGCTCCTGTAAAACTACTTTCAGTCTCATTTCGTGGAGGCAGAGGAGGGGAATCAGAAATAATTTCTGCAGCCCCTGGCATGGGTCTTCCCTTAGCTGCAGTTCAGCCAGGGTTAGGAATGCACACTGTTAACCCCAGCCACCGGAGGGGACCTGCACGGAGAGCGAATCGGGCTGTGTGAATACACCAAAGCACCGGGGATTGTTGCAAACCCAGAGTCTGGCAGGATGGATGCCCTGCAGTGGTGCTTCACCAGGCACTGAAGGATATAAATGTGGATAAGGGATTTACAGTGTCTACGTCTCAGAAGCAAAATGAATGTAACTGCAGCTCTTAAAGCAAAATTTATCATCGGCTCTGAGAGACATTAACTCTCAGAGTCTGCTGCACACACTGGCTTTAAAACACAGTTTAAAATTCAGCTGATACCAATAAAACACACAAGAGTTTAAACTAAAACTAGTCTCACTGGAGAGCAGTTTAATTTACCCACATTTACATAACTTTAAAAATTTTATCATCACATTTTCAAAAGTATTTTTCTTGCCAGTTTTCTAGTTAGGAAGTAGAAGTGCCCAAAAAAAACTTGATTCTCTACAAAGAGGAAAATGAGAGAACAATTCATACAGATTAGTATGAGGAAAGTAATTTTTTTTTTAAGAAATTGGCTTTACTTTCCACTTCAAAGAGGTCTTTTAAAATCACTTTATGTGAAAGTAAGTGAAAGAGGAAAAAAATTACTCCTGAGGGTAAAAAGGCAGACACTTTATTTTCCATTTGTTTTTATAATTTCCTGATCACTGTGATTTTTTTCTCTCTCAGACAAGCCATTCCTGTTAAATTTTGCAGCTCCTAGGTAGGGCAGAAATACCCACCATCTCCTAGCTCCTATTTCAAGTAATTAACAGAAGCTGTGCAGCACTCATTTCTCCTGACAAATCCCACAGCAAGCAGCCGAGTAAGTCCTGCAGGGAGAGAGGCTGCTCCACACAGAGCGAGGGCAGGACACAGCAAGGCACAGAGACACCAGGAAAGCGCCGCTTACCAAGGCCAGTAATCTGCCGTCCTCCTTCATGGCCAGGAAGCGGTTGGCACTGACTCCTTTGATGGACACCACTCCTCGTTCCTCCGCCTGAAGCTGCAGCTTGACTGCGAACAACAACAAAGACACAAGGTTTCACAGCCATCCCGGCATTGCAGCACTTGACAGTCACTGCTTCAAAGCCACAGAAAGCTTCGGCTTGCAAGGAAAAAGTACATTTTCAACCTCTGGATTTCTGATCCCGTTTTTACAAAGAAAGCAGCTACTGTCAAATTGGCAACAGCGAGATTGAGTTATTCCATCTTCATTTCACATAAAGGCAGCTTAAAAACCCATGAAATTCCGTGAAAGCCCACCTAGGACACAGTCAACTGCTCCCAGAAAATGAAAATTTTTCATGGCAGTTTTTCCACAGGTATCTCTGAGTGTTTGCAGAACAGCATCGGCCACTGAATGCACACGGCTCTGTACAGACTGTCAGTGAGTCTGGGCTACAGCTGAGACTGTTCAGGTCCATATCACTCCCCAAGGGTTCTGGCAGGTCCCAACAGAAAAATATCCCTTAGCTTACCTCATCCATCCAACAAGTGGCTGGAATAAAGAAATTAACTGCAGTGGTAGGTGAAGGCAGCAAGGCACAAGAAACACTGTTACACAAAGCAGGAATATGGTTTGCATCAATTAAAAGAAATTAAAGATTTTATAGAAATGAAAACCTGTAAGGTCCTATCACACAGCTTTTAGCTACTACCTGTGGATTATTAACACAAAGCCTTAACTGATTTCTGTAGCCACAAAGCAAACCCAGTAGTTTGGATGACATGAAAGCTTCCCCTTCTGCCTGTTGTATACAGCATCTCGGGTAAGGACTTTCTTCACCCACCTGCTTTGGTGCAGCAGCAGCTGCTTTATTCTGTTTGGAGATGCACTTTTAAATAGCATGAGCTTTTCAGCCACCAGAATAAATGCCTGAAGCGACTGTAAATTTTGGAGAAGGAGCATCTCTTGAGATTCAGAGAGGTTGTCATTTATTTAGCATTTTGTTGAAGGGAAAAAAAGACAGCACTGAAAAAAACTACCAATATTCCAACACCAGGAATACAGGGAACACAAAACTGTTGGGATAACTGCTGCAAACCCTTTTTCAGGGCAAAAGTAAAAAGTCAGGCGCAATTTCATCTCAGAATCAAATATCCAAAATAGAGCCCTCCCAAGTTATGAGGCCAAAATCAGACTTGTGAACAGCTCCAAACACTTCGGTGTAACTCCTTAGCCTCTGGGGAAGGAAGAACATGGAAAAGTGCTCTGGGCAGGGACTGTGGGAAATGGACTTTTGAGATGTGCCCAAGCACACAGCTTTCACCACACACTTAACAAGAAACAGCTGTGGAACAACTGAAAATTAATATTAATTACTG
Organism: Notiomystis cincta; assembly: GCA_013398075.1. NCBI lineage: Eukaryota > Metazoa > Chordata > Aves > Passeriformes > Notiomystidae > Notiomystis > Notiomystis cincta. Next base: position 14,947 of record VZRX01021651.1, on the reverse strand, counting down.
CAGTACTGACTTATTATGCTTTGTGATTTTCCCTGGACAAAAATGCACATGAAATCCTACAGCATCACACCGAGCCAGTTCAAATTCTGTAAAAATAAACTTTCAGTAAAGGTTTGCAAGTCCTGTAAAAATTTGTATCATTTGGAGAAGCTTGTAAAAA
>VZRX01021651.1:0-14733 GCA_013398075.1 Notiomystis cincta | reverse complement strand
TTATTTTGGAGAAAACTTAAAAAAAAAAAAAAAAAAAAAAAAAAAAAAAAGCGCCAAGGTTTTCCTGCAGAGTTTGAAAAGAGCTGCAATACCGAACAGGAAAATTAGCTTCACTGGATTTTCCTCTCTAACTCCAAAAACACGTGAACAAACAGAGCCAGAACAGTACTGTGAGTTTTTCAGGTTTCAGCGTTATTTTACAGCTTTATTAATGCAGTGAGTATTTGCCACAGGGTTACACTGAGCTGGGGATGCCAAGATACAGCACAGCCTTACCAATCAAACACATTTTGACCACATAATCGTCATCAGAAGCAACAATTTTAGGTTTAGCTCAGTGCAATTAAATTGGTTGTAAGAGAAATGTATCATTTGACAACAATGATCTGCAACTTTTGCAGCCTTTAGTCACCAACAGCAACAGTTCAGACTCCGTTCATCATTTCACATCTATGGCCAATACTTGTTTTCAGCATAATTGAAGCTCAAAACCCCATCCATGAAAGTCAAATAATTAAGACATCTGTAGCCCGAAAAAAGTAGCAGATTGTTGTGAAAGAGCTCATTAATCAAGGGCTAAAAGGGCCCGTTTTCCCAGATATTGTGGCAGTCCTTCTGAGGGCCCTTCTAGCACAGTAGTGAGTCATTTCCCCGTTCCCATTCATGCCCTGCAGTCCACGAGGAACGCCAAGCACAAGGCTCTGCTCAATGCCTGCTGCTGTTGTGACAACACCGAGCTCGCCCGCTGAGTAAACATCCCTGGGACTGGGGCTAAGTCATCACCAAGTTATTAAATAAAACAATACAACCAACTCAAAGCACTCGGGAAATTTACAGCTCCTATTAAAGGCTTTCTGTTCCATCGCAATAAACGTAATAGAATCATTCTGCCGGGTAAGAAGCAATGAATTGCAGGATGCACAAATGCACTTTCACACCAGCAGAGAAACTGATTGATGGAGCTCAAGTAAACCCATGGTGCCTTACAGTATTATAAAAAAGGACAGAGAGGGAACAGTTTTCACCAACAATACACAGAGACTGTTAGAGACTTGTATTCATTGATGTTCTGGCTGAACAACACGAGCTGACCCAAATTTCCACTGAAACCAATACAATTTGTGACACTAAAGGAAGCTGGACCACACTGCAATAGGCACTGAGATGCTCTTCCACAGGATACATGGCCAGAAGAGATGTACAAGCTGCTGCTTAAACTAAACAGTGTATTTAAGAGACTTACAAATGGGCATTTATATTTCACAACTTGGAGAGACTTATCTAAGAATATGGAAGTCGAAAAGTGGTCTTTAATAGAATTGTGGTTGGCAAGGTTTCAGATTTCCGTTAAAAAATGGATCTTCCTTGCTTTTCTTACAGCCTCAAAAAATATTATTTCCAAGGCTATTTTGCACAGTCCAGTGGAGAAAATAATATTAAGGACAAGAAGGTAGATGGGAAAGCAAATGCAGAGAATAGAGAAAACATGGACATTTTCCAAAAGTACTTTTAGTGTCCTGAGCACTAGAACTGGAAAATTACACGTACAATGCAAACTCTCAGGTCCTTTTACAGTTCTAATAAACCCAAGCTTTAGAGTGGCCCAGACCCAGTAACTGCACAACTTAAATGGTCCCAAATGGTTTCATTGCTCTGCATCATAAAGGGTTTGACCAAAAATCTCCTTCAAAATCGGTTCATTTCAAAGATCTTGGCAAAATATACCAACTTAATACTTCAGAAAAACAGAGCTACACATTCTGGAAGTTGCTCACTGCTGAGCTGGCACTACCTTTTGACTCCCAGTGGGAATCTGCTGGCAGCCCTTTGCCCAGGGCAATCCCTGTGAGCACAGCCACGTGCTGGTATTTCACTCACAGCAGCTGTACTGGCTAAGATGTTCTGGGGCAGGAGAATGCCACAGGATCAGTCAGGAAAAGGGAAAATAAAGGTCACAGGGAGGAAAGGGACAGAAATACAGGAGGAATAAAATAAAAAGAATAAAATAAAAGCAAAGAGCTGTGAAGATGGGGCAGGCTAAGGGCAGCACAGCAAGGTGCTGTACTGGAGCATGAGACAAACTCACACATCTGAAGGAGGTGGAATTTGAGGATGTATTAGCCAAAGGGATTAATAAAACCCCCATTTTCCTACTCCTCCACAAGGAAGTGGGAGCTCTAACCACTATATCAGAGAAGTCTTGAAGTAAAAACCAACTGTGAGCTTCTGGGTTTGCATACATTTACACAGCAAATAAAGGTTTGATTGCAGCCTCAGCTGTATTTCCGCTATAACCCACCCAGCAAAACCCTGCACACAGACTTCAGTGCAGACTAAAGCTCCGAGTTCCAGCCCCAGTGTCAGGATCACACAAAACTCAGGTCAGAAGGACTATCTCAATCCAGCCTCCATCACTTCAGAGGGAAAACCCTGCTCGCCACACTGCAGCTAAGGGAGCAGACCACTGCCCAGAAGTGAGGACAGGTCGGATACTATTCCAACCCCCATTTTCACTAACATACAGCTGCTTTATTGGAACTAAAAAGTCACAAGCAAAACACCTCTTACTCACTTTACAAGAAGGGAGAGTTTCTGTACCCCCAAAAATCCCAGGCTGCACGTCTCTGGATCAATGACTAGTGTTACTACAGCCTGCTGTGGAAAAGCTCAGCCCCAGCCAAAGGCTCAGGGCCCATCTCCAACATATTTGCAGAGGCCCAGTAAGGAAAATTCTTCCACGAGGCCCCCGAGTGACACCGCGGTGAAGTTGCTGCGCCAGCTCCCATCACCCATCCTCTCGCACCTCCGTGCCCACAGGAAAGCACAAAGCAGCTCTTTTGCACTTTCACTGCAGAGGTAGGACAGGTCCAGAGGGAATAAGCATCAGAAATGCAAGGAAGTTCACAAAAAAAGAGGAGGAAAGACTCAACAACGTTTCACTAAATGCAACACCCTATGGCCAAATTCCCATTCCGCCATCCTCTGTGGCTGAAATTGGCCATTCCTTCATGCTCAGGGGCAACGTCTATTCCCAGCCAGGTGTCCAAGCAAAACACAAGGAGTGGGATGTGCTTGCTCCACACCTAAACACGACAAACCCTCCCAAACCCAGGGGCTGGTTCAAAGCTGCACACATATATTAACACTCCCCTTCTGGCATTTCCTGCCTGCTGGATCAGATCCAAACCCCAGCCCACGAGCTGGTGATGCCTCCTGCAACTTATCTCTAGGAATTACAAATGTATTTGTGCCTCTCTGTCCCACATCAGTCTCTGACAGTTTCTGATATCTCTTTCTCAAAGGCACATTAATCAATTTAACATCTTCTGCTCTTTGATAAGTGCTGACATACAAGGCATCCCCAAGTCTTCAGACTGTGAACAAGAGAACAACTCCTTGCTCACTTTCGTGCGCTCACGGTGAAAGTGAGCACTGCCAGAGACACTGATGCACATACTGCCTAAAACCCGGAACACATGTGAGGGGGAGAGAGGAGAAACAGAGATGAGAAACAGCCAGCAAACCTTACCAGGAGAGGTGGGCTGCTAATAGACCAAACCATCAGAATTGCAACAAAAACAATCAAGCCAATGGAGTGTCACAGCGAGAAACAGTGAGTCACGCTCCCATACAAAGGCACATTTCTTTGCTTTTGCATGACAACATTCTAAGTGTATCTTTTTCCTTTTTGCCAGCCAGAGGCATAAAACCACTCGCAGACAGACCCATGGTCTCCAAAATGTAAACATCTACAACAAAAATACACACTCCTGAAACACAAACACTTCAAGGAAGTTCCGGTTACACTTAAGAGTAAACCAAGGCTTTTAGCAGAACGGTAACTTGTGTAACTGTTTAAGCATCGACCCGCTAACCTAATCAACCAATTAAAATGGGCATTCCCAGATTTTTAAAGTTTTCACCTTCTTAAGTAGTACAGACACTGAATACAACAGAAATTATTTCCCGATTCAGGTTCTCCACCTATTCTGATTTATATCTTGACCTCAATTCCTACAAATATCCAGGTCTATCTAACATGCACCTGTGGCACTGGGAATTCTCCCCATGAAACCCTGATTACCAAATACACAGCATTCTCTGGTGCTCCCTATAAATTTCATATAAAAGACCATAAAGCCATCCTGCAGAACAGTAATTTCGGAACAGTGTGACATCCAGCACTTCGGGCACCAGTGTGACACCGTGCTCCTTGCCTCTGTGCCCACGTGTAAAACACGCACAGACGCACTTCTCCATTGCTCACAGCTTGCATAATCTGATTGATCCAACTTTAAATCGAGCCCTTTAAAAGTAAAAATGTCATGCAAAAGCAAATCCAAAGTTTGTGGATTCTGCTTACAAAGCAAAACTCGGGCATTTTGTGCTGCTGCCGAGTAAAGTAAACAGCGATTGCTTCGCGTTACGAAAGGATTTCGTACGCCAGAAACACCAAGTCACCACCACGTAAAACCCTTCTAAATGCCTTCTGCCACACTGCTTGCTGACTCCTTGAGGCTGCAGATGAACTCAGGCATCTCTGAACGTCAAAAGGGAGAAAGCGAACAGAAAAAAGTCCTAGCTTTACCAGAGAACTTCATTTGTTACTGGGCACAGGTAATAAAGTTTAGTCTCCAAATTACCGATATTTTCACCCCACATCTTGACTTAGAAAAATGTCTCAGGGTTTCCTTATCAAAATAATAATGCAAGCCTGTTCACACATAGATTTTTTTAGAACTTTCTCAAAGGTCTTTTCTTAGCAAGGGTAAAGTAATCCCCCATGTTGCTTTCGTCTGCTTTCGCTTCAGTATTCACTGAAGTAAATGCAGAATAACCACTTTCGGGTGTTCAACTTCAGAACAAAGCTGGTGCAACTGTCCAGCCAACAGAGCCATGTCAGAAGACACGTACAGAACTTGCAGAAATTGAGCTTTATGTTTACTGTATGTTCACGCATCTCCTTGTAACTATGACCTGTTTTTCACTTGCAGCAAAACAAACACGTAAAACCAGGGACAACCCAAGGCAAACACAGGAATGGCATTTCAGAAGACAGAGAAGGTAAAACGTGTAAGTTTTAGAAGCTATTTTGTAGCGTTCCTCCTCCGTGTACAACTCACACAACTACTCAGTAGTACACAATATTTCAGGGCTGTGACTGATGTTGCAGCGGTAACAGGTGAGATGAAAGGAAAAGGCTGCCAGAGCAGTGGTGAGACACTGCTGACCCAAAGGCTCAATAAGCCTCAGTGTCACAGTTGGAAAGGAAAAGCTGGATTTTAGGAATGCCAAGAAGAATCAGTAAATTGGATTTCAGAGAGTCTGGAGCACAGTGGTGAAAGAGGAACTCGGACAGGCACCCAGGGTCCAGAGAGATGGCACAGCAGACGGGGAGGAAGGAGGAACAACCCCATACAGAGGAGCTCCTGTGAACTGAGCTACCTTTTAGAGCTGACTGCTCTTAACCTGGCCAAACGGTTGAGACAGTGACTACCCTGGGTTTGCAGTCCCCCATCTCCAGTGCCAACAAATCTGACCACTGAGAATTTAACAAACATTTTTACAAAAAGTTAAAAAAACATTAAAAGTCAAAAGCCATATATATGTGCATGCACAGTATAGCACTGGTGCCTGCACATCTCCTCTACTGCAAGGACAGTGCAAATGCCATATTAAGCCCAGAGTCTTCATCCTCCTATTTCATCCTCTTCCATCAAGCTGTGTAACCACACTGTGCTGACCTTTAAATAAAGCATTCACAGGGGACCAGCAGGAGCTGCAGTCAAGGACAAGAGCTGTCAATCACTGCTGACCCAGCACAGTAATGAATCCCAGTCTTCACAAAAAGGCTCAAATTTGCTTTTGAATGCAGCCCTGCTTGAGTAAAGAATTTTCATTGTAAGAAACCAAATTCCTTAACTGAAAATAAAACACACAGTGCATATTTGGGTAACACTCCTCACTTTTATTCTGAATACATTTGAACCACACTATGAAGGGACGTGAGCACTTTCCTGACAACGAGAGACCTTCAATGCAGCTTGGAAGAACCTACTTGACTCCCCGCTGCTTCAGCCAGACCATTGCTAGTGCCCATATATAACCTGGTTTAGATCTATGTGATGGTTTCAATGTCCACACTGCTCCAGACATCTCCTGCAAGAGGGTGTTCCAGGGTACACCAGCTACAAGCATTGGCCATCACACTGTCTCATCTTACACCACATCAAAGCAGCAGCCAGGCACCGACTCCTAACAGCATTTTCTCCTAATAAAATATCACACTGACAGTACTGATCCATGGACTAGAGCCTGATCACTGGAAAACACCTTAGCATCACTGATACTTGCTCTAGCCCAGCTAAATGCTCTGGAAGAGACCACTGCTTGAAGCAGCAAAGCAAGCTAAAGGTTGGGACTGAAATAAACAACACCTGGCAACATGAGGCAGTTCTGCGGGTCTGTTCAGCTCTGAGGAATTCCTGCATTTCTAAGGACACAAGCATTGCAGGGCTTTCCCCTCAATTTTCCTGAATGAACTACATTACTGTCAGTAAAACATCCATAGTGAGTCTGTAAACATCTGTAAAACCACAAAATGAACCCTTCCTATTTACATACTGCAAGGCATGGCCGGGAGCACGTTCAGCTGGACATCTCAATTGCTCCGTTACAGGTGGAGAAACGCAAGGAAGTGAATCTATTCTATTCCTATTTCCCAGGAACTGCTCAGCCTAACAAGTCTCTGCAACAGCATTCCCTAGGTGACAGCCTCTGCCACACAGCCCCTACACGGCCCTTGGTGGCTGTTTCTCCACACCAACACATGCTCCTGGGTTCGTATCCACCTCTGTTCCTGCAAGTACCAACAGGTCCCAGGGAGTAACTGCACACAACCACTCCAGAGGTGTGGTTCCCTACACCCAGCAATGCCAGTCTCTCCATTGCTCTTCCCAGAGTTGTGGGACTGTATGAACGTTCTCTGTAATACAGTCCTAAAATTACTATTCTAACCTGAATTGTAACATAGGTGACATGTGCATGCTCTTCAAGTCATCCCTCTGGGGAAGATATTGCATCCTGTCCTGCCTTTTAACAGATGAGATGGTTCAGGACATGGCATCCCAGGACAGGCAGTGAGACTCAGCTACCACTGGAAAGGGGCACTCCGTGTCCCTCCATTCCACACTCCCAGTCTCGCACTCCTGCCACCTCCCTCGCACCAGCTCTGGCACCTTTCTTGACATTTCAGTGATGGGCATGTGGATTAAAATTAAACACTTGAAGATTTTTTGCCCAGGACTCAGAAACACCAAGAAAAGGTAGTCTGCCAAGAAATTGATGCCAGTCCCCAGAGGTGCTACAGACCTTCCCCCAAGTGCAGATCGAGATGCTGTGGTAACTGCACACTTGAGTAGGTTAAGGACATCCTTTAACACCAAAAATAACCCCAAAGCTACACCCCCACAGAATGGCACAAAGTGTCTGGGCACATGGGGTAAGTTTGCATCAGGCATTGGGCCAGCCTGAGAGCAGAAAGGAAAGAACCACGAAAGAGACCAAATATTTTCAAGCTGTATCACAGCTGACATCTCTCCTTGCTCTTACAAAACACCACCACGCAGGATTCCATAGCCACGGCTACCAGGATTTCATGACTTGCACATTCCAGGAATCCCAATGATTGCAGTTTTATGAGATCTGCTGAAATCCTGTCAGAAGGTAACAGACAAACCAGCGAGTTCTGCAGCACAAGGGCAGAATTTCACCACGCTGCCGCTGCACGTGGCCGTGCAGTCCGGGCCCTGCTTTGCCCTTTCCCAGTGCCCTCAGCGTCCTTCTGCTTTGAATCACTCGGGCAATGTGGTTTCAGGCTCTAAAAGTCAAAGATGAGCGACAGGCTCACCCAGGGTCACCCCACCAGCAGAGCACCACGACAGCTCCTGCAGGACGACCTCCACCCAACTCTGCAGACATCATCTCATTTGTGTTCTCGGCCGATCCTATCGGGCTCCAGTGAAAATCTGGCCCTACCCTGCACAAACAAAAAACTACGTAAGATAATAACCCTAAAATGCCACCAGCACTCCAGAGAGTCGCCCTTTTCCTGTTTTTATTGACAAGTCTGGAGGCAGCAGAAGAGGCAGACAGGAAAAACAGTTGACCCGCATATTGTCACCAACCACTACTGAAAATGATGAAGGGTGAGAGGGTTGCTTTATTTGGAAATGCACAGTCCTAATCAGGTACTAACGAAAGCAAAGGCTACTAATTCTCCATCAGGATTGAAACAGTATCTCATTACCAACTTTAAGGTTTCCAAAATCATGCCATAAACATTTCAAATATCACCTGTTACAGATATTCAATTTACAGATGTCATACACTTATGTATGTTCCTCAGCAACAGTAACTTGAGCGTTCTCTGGGCTGCACTGCGTCTGGTTTGGTTTTATTAGATAACTGCACTAAACACACTGTCAGCAACAGTCAAAAGCACCATTAATTCCAGGGTTATGAACCAGTTCAGCAATCAATCACCTCTCAAGTATCCTGAAACAGATGGCCAGAGATCCCAGGGCAACGCTCCCAAGAGTGCTAAAAACCATAATGATCAAATAATTATTTATTAGAACTGCCTGCTTTGTCTGTAACCCAGGGGAGCTGGGGAAAGCTTACAGAAACAAAGTGTCACTGAAAAGATTACTATCTAACATTAAGGTTGAGTTACTAACATCATTTACTTTCTGTAAAATGCTTTTAAATGTGACCCCACTACAGATAAACTTTTTCTTAGAATCAGCTGCACAAATTTCAAGCATTTATGAACCAAATGAAAACCAACAGCAGCCACCTGATCTCACAACATGTTACCTGTATTTGTCTTTTCCAGCTCTGGCTGTGCAGTGGCTAATGGGACTTGGATTATCACTTTCCTGCAAACCAGACTATGTGAGTACCTAAAAGCACTCCTGATTTCCAAAGTGAGACAATTGAAGGGCTAAATCCTGCCCTCTAGTGTACCTGTGCGTGGTGGTGCCCTGGGCACTTCCAAACTGGGCAGAAAACAGCTGGGAGGGACGGGACAGTTCACTGGAGACATCTCGAGTTGCCCTGGTCCACCTTTAGAGTGTACCTGCTATGGATCACACAGCTCCAGGATGGGCAAGACTCACTAGGAACTGGGATGGAGGATTAGCACACACCATGACAGGTGGGTGGGCATCCTCCCCTGAGCAGGACCATGCAGGAACATGATGGTGTTTCTATGACAGAAGAAGCAAAGGAAGCATATTCCCAGCTTTTTTCACAAGGGGATCTCTGCTACCTCGTCCCCTAAAAGCAGCTACATCTGAGAGCCAGGAGGAATTTCTGTGCTGTGCCACAAAGTACTTGGCAAAGCAATTAAGGTCTGTGCAACAGATCCAAAGTAATGCAAAAAGAGTCTGTTTCCAGAAGGACTTGGGTAGAAGCAATGCATTTGAACGTTGAGGGGCAGGGTTTTTTTAAAAAGAGTCACTTCTCACTTAGTGCTAAGATTTGGAACAGATCCTGCCCTGCCAACAGCTCCAGCCACGTCTGTGGGACACCAAAAGGGGAAAGGAGACATCCCAAGCCCCAAACAATTTACACACCTATGAAAGCTAAACACCAGGTACTGAACCTTCACACCAAAACACTTCCTGACGCTTGCTCAACTTGAGGAGCACCATGAGTTCTCTCCCACTGCATTATCAGTGATCAGCTTTCCATCGTCTTCACTGAGCTGCTCTAAAAGTCAGTCAGACTTCAGCAGAGTCTTTCCAAAACATTTAAATGTTGTGTAAGAGACAAGTCAAAATCTTAATATTAACAACTATTCATGAAAGGAACCTTTTTAAGAAAGTTTCCTGGACCAGTATTACCCTATTTTACATTTTCTTCAGCTTTTTATGGAAAAGGAGAGAGGTACTGAGGAGGAAGAAGGTATTTCAGACATCTGCATGGTTGACTGAGCTCACACAGCTGAATCCTTTCCAAATGAGAGGCTGGAGCCTTGTCACCTCATTAAGGAGTGGACAAGAATGGCTCAGGATGCCTTGGATACTGTCTTGGGTTATGCTCATCATGAAACAAAGCTGCTTAAGAAATTATGGAACTACATAAATGCCAACCGTTCCTCATTAGGGAAACTCTGAAGGGGACCAGCTGTGCTACTAGACATGTTCTAAATGTATGGAAAAGTGTTCCCTTTCCATTCCCCAGGCTTTCCCCCTCACCAGCACTGTAGCCTTTTTGAGTGAAACACCTCTGGAGAGTTTCTAAAAGCCTGTCCAAAAACACTGCATCCTTTGTATGTTTTCCAGGGCATAAATCAAAAGTTGTTGATCAACAACAACAACCCAGCCATGGTTTTTTGTTTTGCTTTAAAGAAGAAAACGCTCAGAAAGCACCTCCTCTTTCTTGTTTGTCTGAAAGGACCTCTTCAAGGGAAAACACTCGGGACAGAGTCCCCAGAGTGTGTCCAAGGGGGCACTTCACTGGAGTCACTGCAGCACACGCGTCAGAGGTGGCAATAATGGCCACGGAAGGGGCCCTGTCCCGGTGTGCAGCTGCGTGAATCAGAGGATCCCAATCCTCCAGCACGCAGGACATCAACTTCCATTCTTAATTTCACCAGTGACACAATTAGGAATAAATGAAGGTGAGTGGGGCGAGTCTAAAACCATGCCAGGACATAAAACAGACTTGTATTTTGAAAAGAGGCAGGAGGGGAGCAAAGAGGACATGGAAATTTGTTTATAGTATTAAAACTTTGGTCTGAAACGTGAGGGGACAGTAACTTGCCTTCTAAAATAAGAACTTCCTTTAAAAGTAAGGAGGATGATGTGCTACTGAAATGTTATTTTGTATCATTAATTCCTAAGAATAGCAGCAACCACAAGCATCTCTACTAACTGTCCTTTCATTATTTCTGAACCAAATTGTGTGAAGCCACTGTATTTCGTTTCTCAAAACCACCTTACAAAACCTTTTGCTTAGCTAAGAAAAAGCACCCTGAACTACTCGAGGTGTATATTTTAATTGCTAATTTCTTTTTTAAAGTCCTCTCACATTGTCCAAGATTTACTGCCCTCTGCCATGCCAGGAATACCACGAGATTTCACAGAGACTTCCACAGAGCAGCACTCACCGGGTCAGAGTTGAGCAGGGCATGTGGAATGACGTATTCATAGCAAGGATGCTAAAGATGTGAACCACGCAATACCCCAGCAATGAGCCTCACTGATGCTTCAAGCACTGATTATTCTCTGCTTCTCAGAACTAGGGCTCTTCCAGGAAAAAAAAATAAAAAGAAAAGAGGAAAGGAAAAGCAGCAAGCCAAGAGCTGTCTGATAATGAGAAAAGGNTAGGGCTCTTCCAGGAAAAAAAAAAAAAAAAAGAAAAGAGGAAAGGAAAAGCAGCAAGCCAAGAGCTGTCTGATAATGAGAAAAGGGGAGTGTGGCAGCAGGGGACAGGGGAGCAGCTGAGGCATGGTGGCATTCCTATCCCCAGGTGTGTTTGCTGGCAGTGAATCCCAGCAGCCCCCAGCTGTATCACATTTGCAAGCTGCTCTTTTACCAGAGGGATTTTCTGCACTTGGCCAGTGAGTGCCAAGCTGAGGGTGTCCGAGGAGCTGACTTGCTGCAGCACAGGGCAGAGGCCACATCACCCACTTACAACTCAGGTTTTCCTCCACCTGCTGGCATCATTCACTCAAGAGAAAAATGGGTCACAAAAGAGAGGAGCTTCAGAGAGACAAGGGGGAAGAATACCAGTGATCAGATAGCACTGGAGAGGCAGGAAAGAAAAAGTACAGAGGCAAAAGGAGGAGCCCAAAAGAAATGGCAGCAAAAATATGCAAGCCTATAGATCAAAACAGAGAAACCTGAAAGAATAAGGCAGTATCATCAAGACTAGAAATATTTTCAAGCAGAATTCACTACCAGGAAAGCACAAGATGTCAGTTGAACATTTTACTGTTGGTAAGGCTCAAGAGGAAGAGGAAACACATATTCGATGGACTCAAGAATGAAAAACTAGTGTTAGTTTTCCTGAGAGAATAATTAAACAAGGCAGGGGGGAAGGATGATTAAGGGGGACTCGATGGTGAAAAAGGCAGCACAATAAATACCACCTCCACTCTGGGCAGCCTGGCCCAGCCAGGTGAGTGCAGAATAACACAAACCACTACCTGTACTTTCCAAAAGCAAAGATAGGGAGTGAGGCAAGAGCCCGACAGCCATGGCAATGTCTTGTACATTCTCCTCTCAACACCACCTCCCTTTGCAGCAGATTTCCAGCACACTTTCTAGGGTGAACCGACATGTCTGAGGAACTAATGGGATTTATTTCCTTTAAGGATGCCTGTTACAGGATTTCTTTGGAATTGTTGGGTAAAACTAATTGTTTTACCCAAAAGGTGAATATCCAAGGTGGAAAGTAATATTAAGAGTCTTTGGTCTGTCTCCTCACTTCCTTTTCCTCCTAGTCCCTGGGTTTAGCCCTTCTCTGCATCCATCACTCAGAGCACAGGTGCAAAGCAGATGAAGAATCCCAGTAAGGTATTTCACCTGCTTCTCATGCCAAGTGCCTGCAGGCAGGCCCTGCACAGTAACAAATTCTCTCCAACCAGGAATCACACTGGGACGATGGGACAGCCACCAGCAATTCCCTGTACCTGCTCCGAAGGAAACACCTCACAGGCACATCAAAAACTCATCCACAATATGTCCATACTGAATAATTCCAAAATATTCTGAGCTCTGCAGAAGGCATTTTGTTCATGGGACGAAAAGCAGCCTGTGTTGGTAACAGCAACCTGCCACATGCTCTTTGCAAGCCTGTGGTCACTCAATCCGTGGGCTGTTCCCAGCCCAGGAGCCTTTCCCCTCCTTCAACAGACCAGGTATTGGAGGGACATCCTCCTGCTGCTGCTGGAATCCACAAGTTTTATCGGTATCTAACCCCCCAAACAACGCAACATGTAACATTTTAAGCCAAAAAAGGTGTTCGGACAGCAGTTTTTTATAAACCCTGCTTCCTTGGCCAGGAAGAGGAAGAAACCTCTGTTCATAAGAGTACCGGTATGCCAAACGTGCTCCTACTCATGAGCACCTTCCCGCCGGGGGAAAAAGAACAAACTTCTCTCTACCTCGGTGCATCTAACTCATTCACCGCCGCCGTGTGGAGCCGTAAAGTGCCTTTACACCCCTGTAAGGGCCACGCAAACAAACCGAGACCCCTTAAAGCCTGTAACCAAAGCTCTGTGCACCTGAGCAATCTGTACGCAGCAGGTTGAGCGCGGAGCCGCCAGAGCGGCTTTGCCCCGGGACAGCCCGCGGGTGCCGGTGCGGGACCACCCGCTGCGGGACGGGTGTGTGAATTAATCCAGGATGAATTAACTCCGGCTGCGTACTCGCGCTTATTCACATGTACGGGCGCTTTCCAAGCACGGCTCGCTGCCGAAGCTTCGGCAGGGCGGGACGGCCGAGGCGCGGCCCCTCTCGCAGCCCCGCTGCCCGGGCGAGGAGCCGCCTGCCCGCCCCGGTGCCGCCCGCGGTGCTCCCGGGACACACTCACTGTGAGGGTCGCTCTTCTCGCGGACGCCGTCCACCTTCCCGTCGGGGTTGATGCGCAGGAAGAAGCCGCCGTTCTTGCAGTACAGGCGCTTGGGGTCCTTGAAGTGCCCCGGGGGGAAGGCGCCGCTGCCGCCGNCGGGGCCCGGCGCAGAGGAACCCCGGCCTGGAGCGCGGGGCTCCGGCCGGCTGAGCATCGCTGCCCTCGGCGCTGGAAACGGGATGCAGCGAACAGCGGGCGGACATCTTTTCCTCTGACCTTATAAAAAAAGTAACTGGAGAGTTATTTGAGACCAGAAGTTATGTGGCCTCTGCACCATACTAAATTATTTAAATCACAATATGATGAAACATGTGTTTAAAATAAGTCTGTGACAACCGCTTTGTTCTACTGCATTCACCAGAAACCCGTTCTCCTCTATCCAACAGGAGCAAACTGATAGCAAAAGGCAACAGGTGAAAAATCTGGCACAAGCCTTCCCCCTCTAATGAAACAAATGTGCACAGAGTTTTAAAGTATAGTGACCTATCGAATGCTCTTGTGCCTGAGGCTGACGACAGGACAGGATGAAACGGTTCGTTTCCAAAAACACGCTTAGCGCCCCTAATCTCCTGTTTAACAGCGGGCTGGCTGCTCATGCCTGGACCTTGGGAAGCTCTCCGGCTTCAAAGGCAGCACAAGCAGCCCTGGACGACCCCAAGTGGGACTGCAAACACTGGTCTTTTCACAGAGCCAACACGCAGCAACCCACAGGAACAAACCAGCGCCAAGGCACACACGGCGTCCAGATCACGCAGTTTGCGATATTCTCTTTGCTAGCAAATACGTCAAGGATATTTTGTAGCCGCTTAACTCCCCTTCCCTGCTCTGACCTTTGGCAAGCCATAAATTTCAATTCTTCACCAGAATCAGCGACAATTACACTGCTTCCCACACCCTCCTGATGAAGGGAGCAGGCAGAGCACGGCCCAGCCCAGGCACAGGTTCATCCCATGTCAGCTGCTCCCCCTCAGTGCCACAGGCACAGCTCAGGGGCTGCTGCCCTGCTACACAAATGGGCATTGCAGCCCTGTTGCTCCGTGAGCATCACTCCCCCACCCACCCCTGAGTTCTCCATCCATCCATCCATCC
>VZRX01021649.1:207313-272696 GCA_013398075.1 Notiomystis cincta | reverse complement strand
TGAGGCGCTCGGCTGAGGCGCTCGGCTGAGGCGCTCGGCTGAGGCGGCCGTGAGCCCGGGGCGCGGCCAGAACCGACGTGCCCAGAAGCCGGAGCGAGAACGCCGGCACCTGGCGCCCGGCCCTGCTGGCCCGGGGGGGCCGGCGCAGTGGCGGTCACGGAGAGACCTCGGTGCCCGCAGCAGCGGCTCTCGAGCTGCTGACTCTCCCAAATATCGCTGGTGCTTAGTGCAGAAGAAAAAACCGGTTTCTGCAATCCGCAGAGTGAACGTACTGCTGTCCCAGGTGACATCTTTGCAGGACTGTTTCTGCCCGTCGCTGGGTGAGGGCCGGCAGTCTGAAAGAGCCGCTGGCTGGCACGGGAGAGGGGCAGGCAGCGCTTGGTGGCTGTCAGCAAGAGCGGGACACCCAGCTAGCCGACATTAGTCACGTTTTGAAGCGTGTAAGACAGTTTAACAATTACAAAGGAGAAAGGACATTGAATGCCATACTGCGCATTTAATAAAGCAAAAGACTTACTCGGAAATTTGTCCTGCTTTGTGGTAATTTTTATTTTTAAATGAAATTAAATAGTGCTATATAGCATGTACACGGTGATCTGTACAAAAGTAAACGGCATAATTTTGTTTGCTTCATCTTATATGAATAATCTTTCTTGCACAAGTTGTTCCTCATAAGTTGATGCAGGGCTCACAAATTTAAATTAATTGTCAAATGATAGCTGCTCCAGAGTCTAACAGATTTGTTTCTGCAGTATGTGAAGGCACAGGTTTACTGGAATGACCACTGGGGGTTACTTTTGAATTTATTCATATTTGTTATTTCTAATTTACTTGAACTTTTCTTGTGAGGTAGCTGTTTTAAACACCAACTTGTATAAAGTCATGATTAAGGGAGAGATGACATCAGGAAGGAAGGAGTAAAGCTTGTCTTAGGTGAGAGACAACTTGACTATCATGAATGTTTTAAAACACACTTCCCTGAATCAGTCATAGTATTATTAGGAGTAAAAAAAAATAACAATATTAGGCTGGCCTGTGTTTATGTGTTTGCATGTTCTCACATTGAGCTAATAGTTTTAATTCTGCTTTTTGTCCCTCCTTTGGGAATTGTGAATGTTACATGGCTGGGTAATTATAAAAGACCCAGAGAGACTGGGGAGTGAGGGAAAAGTCAGAGGAGAGTAAGAGTGTTTTGTGTACCTGCACAATACTCGGCAGTCCTGCTCGGTTTTGGTGTAACAGATCATGTGTTATTATTTATATCTTGTGAGAAGGAAGGTTTGTATGATACAAAATACATATCTTATGGACATTGGGCATTCAGTTGCACACGGGAGAAGGATGCTTGCCTTTTTGTTCAGTGTTTGGGTCAAAAGTTTCGGTCATGAGGTTTATATGAATATACAGCACTTACTGCCAGAGGCTGCAAAACAGTTGAGCTGGCTTTGTTGTTGTTGTTGACTTGTCTGTTTTAGAAGCATCCTCATGTTGACTGTGGACATATTTTGTTTATCAAGTATGGTAAACACAGTGTATATAAACTCAAGAAAGGGCCATCAGTCTTCAAAATAATCATCTCCAACTGATCAGCTTGTATTAATTTCTTACTATTTTTAAAAAAGGCAGTTGTATATGATTCATAGAAATGGCTGTGGTAACTCCAGGCTGGTATGTTTTATTTTTTATTAATTATTATTCCTATGATTCTCTTCTGAAATAGACTTCATCTGAGAAAAATGTGAAAGCACTTAAAGGCTGGTGTCCTGACTCCATATATGTGGTATAGATTTAACTTAGGGATCGATGGAACAAGTTGTTCCACAGTGTTTTATCTCAAGTTTCACTTGAAGAGAACTGCACCTAACATTTAGAATGAGGTTAATTTTTAATCTGCTGTATTTTAAAATATTATTTTACCCATTACGATCCACATTTGGCTGAACCATTTTTTTTCTTCAGTAAGAATGTGGTAAGTTTTGAGAGGTGGGCCTGTTATTTCTGGTAATATTGGACAAAAATATTTGGACAGTAGTCTCTACTGCAGTGGCATGTTAACAAGTATGGATTTCTTTTCATGGCTAAGGGAAATGCTTTGCAGTGGGTTTATAGTGATATAATGCATGGTGTAGTCCTGAGCATTTGCCTTAATAATTGAAGAGTAATATAAATCACGTGCCAGATGAAGCCATGAGGAGGGTTTGTGCTTGCATTGTACCTATGAAATCTGGAATTACACTCGAGAGTGATGGTAACAGTTCAGTCTTCCTTTTCCGAGAGATTAAGTGTATCAGCTTTTGGGAAATTGTAGGAATCTTTTCAACACCCTTCTGTAAGCTTGCTACCTGCTGTGCTTGGTTTCAGAATCCAGCGTTATCGTTTTCCTCTCTAAAAACTGTTTATTGTCTCATTCATCTGTACATCAGATTACTTCATTCCAAAAATCACATAACTCTCCTTAGAAGAATATGCCCCCTTGTGTGGCTCCCTGAGGATTCCTTTCTTAGCCCCTTGCTGTAAACAGCTTATACAAGCGTGACATGAGACATGGGTTCTGTAAAATCCTTTCAGAGTTGTTTATTAAGCTGTCTTGGTCTCAGATTATCTTTCTCAGTGATGATTCACTGGCAGCTCAGCACCTTTCTTCAGTAGAAACCTTTGCAGACTGAAGCACAAACTGTGACTTTTAATAGTGGATTAGTCAGGTGTTACTTGGCACAGGTGTTTCTCGGTTGTTTCCTTGCGCAGTGTTGAGGAGGTGCACGGCCTGATGCATGGGGTGAGTGTCTAAAATCAGCACATTCTTGGGTCTAATAATTGCTACAGATTCTTGGGGTGGGAAGGAAGGTCTGTGTGCAGAGTGTGAAGGCAGTAGAGCAGCAGTCCTCATGAGTTTTAGGAATAAAGCAGAGCATGCCCAAACAGTCCCTCTTGCCTCCTTTAAGAATGTGAAATTCTACCTTGTTCTGCAGTAGGGCCCTTAAATTTGTTCTGATCATCTCTGAGGCTTCCAGTTTTGGTTTTTTTCCTTTACCAGATGTATCGTAAGTAATACTTCTGACAAAAACGATGTGCTTTTTTGTGGTGTTTTTGTTGTTTGTTTGTTGTTGTTTTTTTTTTCTCTCTCTTTTCTCAATAGAATGAGATTGGTAGAACAGCTAGAAAGTAATCTTTTTAGCAGTGTTTTGTGGGGATGTTAACTGGCCAGAGGCTGGGCAGCCACAGCTGCAGGTACATGTGTACTTCGAGGCAAGTGCTTGTGAGCCTGCTTTATAGTGGATTTGAGCACACTCAGGTTCAGCTCATAGGTAGATCTTTGTTGAAAGTGTTCTGTGTGTGAATATTCAAATGGAAGAAAAAAATCTTTAGTAAGAGCATCATGAAAAATGCTTTCAAGATGAATCATTAGATAATTTCTAACATTGCTGTGGATGACAAGTGTGAGAGAAGCTGAGAGGCGTATTTTGTGGGAGCAGATTTCAGCTGAGTTGATTATTTGTATCGTTATGAACTCTTGTTTTGCACAGGTAGTAGAGAACATCTATACAACTTTTACCTGTGCAGTTTAAGCACAATTTAAGCAAACTTCAACACTGAGAATAGCCTAGACTGCTTTGGTGTTAGCTTAAATGTGATTATTCTAAGGGTTCAATTTAGTGGACAATGGTATTTGGAGCTCAGAAACGCTACATCACCTCAGTGTGTTGGATGAATTTTGATTTGTAGTGCCAGGTAACTGCCTGAGGTGTGGAGTGTGCTTTCCTCTGTAGGATCTTGTTTGAGCTGACACCTCCTATGACTGGCAAATAACAAAGTCTGTTCCTGATGGAAAGCATGAATATCTTGCTTGGAAGGATGAGATGTGTGTTTTGCTTTAAAGAAGATATGTACAAGAACAGATCTTGTGAATGGATTGTACAGCTGCAGAGTACTTGGGGCGAGTCCTAAATTGCTACATTCCCATCTGGAATGCCACACTAAATTGACTCAAATTGTGGACCATGCAAACTGTAGAGCCTCTTCATGGGAACGTTTGGACATATGCTCTGGAATTTGGCACTGGCTATTCCCAGCCTTTGTAGGCATCTAAAGTAGAAATGATTAATCACTCAAAATTGTAGATTTAAAAGAAAATCTTCTTTCCTGTAGTGAGAAAATATGCACATACAAACCTTAACAATTAATTTGCCTTGAAGTTATTTTGCTTTTTAAAAAAAAAAAAAAGATGAAGCACACGTGATCAGAAGTGAGTGTGTGGCTGTGACCTTGACTGGTGAAGCCACAGCTGTCCCATGAACTGTCTGGGGAACGTTTTCTTCAGGCTGTGTCGCTGAAGTCTGTTGTCTAAGTATGAAAACAGGGAGTTTTGGGCAGTGAATTATCTGTGAGGAGTGCTCAATCTCATAATCTGCACACATACATATCTTGAAACTGCTCTTCCCTTGGAAGGAAAGGGGTGAAAGGAACTGTGTTCAGTTTCACAAGAGTTATTGGCCTTTTGTTTTCTTGTGATTGCTTAGCTTAAGATATTGACAGGTGATTTACACATGTATTTCATCTGAAAGTATTTTTCCTTTTGGCAGAATGCCTAGATCTGAGTACATGCCTTTTATGAAAACTTCTGTAAATCTAAATAAATTAAATTAGAATTTTGCTTTTTACCTGTATGCATGTCTGTCAGGGGTTAGTGTTGTCACCTAAGGAACTCAAGCTCCTAATTTTTTTTCTTCTCAGCTTGGAAGTTAAGAAAATATCTAAGAAGAAAAGATTTTGAAAACTGCGAGAGCAGCAACTTTGGAGATAAAGTGGTAGGTGGGAAGTTAACTAAATAAGTTTTATTGCCTAAGTAAGTTACGTGACTTTGAATGTAATTTGCAAAAGTCGCTGAAAAGCCGATTAAGAATAATGTGAACATTAACATGTAAAGAATCCAAGTGGCCACAGGGTGTCCCCACTGTTCCATGCTGATACATCCTGATAGGCCATTTATCCTGTAGTACAAAGCTTGACATACTTCTTAAATATGATATTTGTATATATTGCAGGTTTTAGCATTTATTTTTATATTTCGAATGCTTATTTGTCAGGGCAACCAATTAACACCTAGTCTGATGGAGGGAGAAGGGGAAAAAAGGAATTGCTTTTCTTGGTTTGCTTTGCTTTAGGTCTGAGTTCTTTTTTAACTTCCAAAGATTGGGTATGGACAAGGCTTGATTTTTCTGAAATAACAGTTATTCATTCCACGTGAGTGCAATTTGGTTGCTGAAATTAGAAAGAGAATTTTATTCAGAAAGATAGTTTTCTGTCCACTTTTAAAAGCCTGCTACAGGAGATTTGTGTGTTGACCAAGGAAGTGAAATGGCATACTTATCTAAGGGCCTGTCTGAACAACATTGGTGGCATCAAATTAAGGGGTGAAAGTAAAAGTAATGTTTTTTGACTCTTAGAGTACTTTACTTTGGATATGTTTTAATTTAAGCAGAAGTGAGGTGTTCTGCACAATAAATGCATCCAAGTGGGAAGCTGGTGCAGAGAATAGCTACAATAATAAAACTTACACCCTGGCTTCTGAATAGTATGTGTGTCCTGAAACTCTGCCTGTACAGTATGTGATGGATCAGACTGTGGCTGATACTGCACAAGGGTGTGTGCCCCACTCCTGCAAGCGTTCAAAGCCACGTTGGACAGGACTTAGCACAGCCTCCTCTAGTGGAAAGTGTCCCTGTGTGCAGCAGGGGAGTTGGGGTAGGTCATCTTTAAGGTCCCTTCCAACCCAAACCATTCTATAATTCTCTGAAAAGTATAAAGCATAAAAGAAGCTCTGTGTTAGGGCTGGGACTTCATGTTTTACCAAGACCATGCTGTTACATGTGGGCTGTGGCAGTGATACTTTCCTGAGGAGTTCTTTATAGCTACATTAACTATACCCAGGTGCTTTCAGCACCTCTGAAAATCACAATGTGTTTTGAAGTCAGATAGTATTTGAGATTAGAAACAATGACATTTTGTGTAGCCTGTTGTGCCTGAAAATCCATGTAGTGAGGCTTTGTACTCTGGATGTTCACAATGGTATTTTTTACAAGCATGTGGCCATTCAGACTTCCGGGAAGGCCTGAAGAGCAAACACTTCTTTCCCAAGCAGCTTACTGGTTTGGCTTGTCCCTTTTAAAGTGCAGGAGCTGTGAATTCCATTTTTGTATCATTAGTAAACCTGCCTTTTCTTACTGAATTGAATCATGCAATACCAGCAGTGTTCTGCAGTCTTGTTTATCCGGTAGCTTCCAGGCTTGGATTGTCTATCCTATTTCAAATAGCTCTATAGGCCAGACTTATTTAAATAATTACAGTAATTAAACAACAGATGACTGGCATTTCACCTAGAGATGCTTCCTTGGGAGTTGGTGATTTTGAACTTCCTTTCCTAAGAGCTGCTCTTAGCAATAAGCTTGGAGTATAGCACTGAGTTAATATGTAAGCTAAGTCTATTCTTTTCCATGAGGACAAGTGACCTAAATCTACATGATTGAATACGTGTGTCGTGGGTTGATGCTGGCCAGCTGCTGCTGCACGCTCACTGCCCTCTGCAGCTGGACAGAGGAGAGAAAATTTAATGAAGTATTCATGGGTTAGATAAGGGTCAGGAGAGATCGCACATCAAATGCCATTGTGGGCAAAACTGGCTCAACTTAGAGATATGAAGTGAATTTATTGCTAACAAAACCAGAGCAGGATAATGAGAAGTAAAATAAGCCCTTAGAAACACCTTCCCTCCACCTCTCTCTCTCCTTCCAGCTCCACCTCCTGCCCCAGTGATGCAAGGAGATAGGGAATGGGGGTAATGGTCAGCTCACCACCTGAGGCTTCTACTGCTGCTCAGGGAGAGGAGTTGTTTCCCTGCTGCACTGTGGGGTCCCTCCCATGGGAGACAGTTCTCCATGAACTTTTCCAGTGTGAGTCCATCTCAAGCAACAGCTCCCTGCAAACTCTTGCAGCTTGAGTCCATCCCATGGGCAACAGTCTCCCTCAAACTTCTGCAGTGTGGGTCACTCTTTCATGGGGTGCAGTCCTCCAAGGACAGGCTGCTCCAGCCTGGGGGCAAGGCCTCTCTCTCCATGGGTCTCCTGTGTGCTCACAGCCTCCTCCAGGCATGCTCCTGGCACGGGGCTCCTCCTTGGGCTGCAGGTGGGTCTCTGCATCCCTGTGGATCTCCATGGGCTGCAGGGGCACAGCTGCTTCACCATGGGTCTCACCACAGGCTGCAGAGGAATCTTGGCTCTGGTGCATGGAGCACCTCCTGCCCCTCCTCCACTGATCTTTGTGTCTGCATATTGTTCTTCTCACATATTCTCACTCACACAATTAAAACTGTGCCACAACTTTTGATTCCTTCTTAAATATGTTATCACAGAGGTATTACCACCATTTCTAATTGGCCCAATCCTTGGCTAGCAGCGTGTCCATCTTTGGAGCCACCCGAGATTGGCTGTGTTGGACATGGTGGAAGCTTCTAGCAGCTTCTCACAGAAGCCACCTCTGTGGCTCCCCCACTAAGAAAAAACAAGCTGTGCAAACCCAATACAGTGTGTTTATTATTGAAAGAGCTTGGGGTGAGGCAAATGCTTTCTCTTTTCTAGTGTGCTCTACTTTCTGGTTTTTTTATGTGGAAATATAAGTTAGCTCTTTTGTATCTGTGTTTTTCATGACCAGTGTGAAAGGACTTTTATAAAGGAGACATATGCTATTACCTACTTCAGTATATGAAAGATTCCTGCTGGACCAGATTCATATTACTGCTGCTGTTGCCTGCTTAGTCAATTGTCTCATTGACATCAGAGGTATTTTTGCATGAAAGAAAATCTGATGGAGTTTTTAGCACTGTTCAAAACAATGGGACGCAGTGTCCAGAGACTGTAAATCCTGACTTGGCTCTAGTCTTCCGGCTCTGGCGTTGACTGATGTGAAGGTTCCAGTGATGAAAGCTGATTACTAAGTAGTTGAAACTTTCACAGTGCTTTTGGAACCAAAAGGCTGCAGTTGCAATACAGTGTGTGCAAGCTACCTGTGAGCTTGATGCATGGGCAACTGGGCTGTTTAAGCTTTAGAAGGAGTCTGCAATGCTAACAGTCAAGAATCTTGTATGGATCTTAGTGCTTGGAAGAGTAAACTGCATTACTTAGTGCACTGCAGCAAAGGGTAAGGTTACCTTAAAAGCAGGGGATTTTTATGCTCTGATGGAAGAATTGTGAACAGTTGCTCTTGGATAATGTGAGACAGGACATATTGGAGGAGTAATTGTCCTTCAGACATAAACTTTACAGTATAAGGGCTGCATGCTTTCTTCATAATACTCTTTGTGTCCTCTTGGTTGCCTTCTTTTTTTGTTGTCCTGCATATGCATACCTTCCTGGAAGGGGGAATAATTAGTGCAACTTTTCAAAGAGAGAGCTGCCCAGAAGATATGTATTCTCTTATTTTCTCAATCCCTGGCAGGAATGAGGCAGGAGATGGAGTACCTCCCTAGGTGGGTTCAGGTTATGTTCCCCATCTCATTCTATACATCTGTCCCTGTAAATGGTTAGGAGTAGGTAGCAATAAGAAATGTTGTCTTAAGCCCTCTATGTACAGTATGGCAATGATTGCATGACTCTTTCAGCTTTGTGCATGTGTTTGTGGCACAGGAATGCAGTGATGCTGTGGTTGGAGTATAGCAGCTCCCAGCTTGCTGTGGTAATGGGGATTTGCATATTGCTGTCTCTGACCTGAGGAAATGTGTGCCATGTCCTCAGCTAGCCTGACTTTGGGAAAAAAACTGAGTGAAGAACATTGTGTGTCCAGGTGATTTGCCTTCAGGTTAGCTGGTCCAGTCTTGATAAAAACCCAGTTGCAGAGACAGGTAGGAAGGCGTATTTATAGCCACATTGTCAGGAGAAAAAGCTTTCTCCCAGGAGATTGCACATTTCCACTAGGTTTGTGACAACACAGCTGTGTTGGCAGGCAGTCTCCAGCCCCCTAGGGGGTCTGAGAAGGAAATTCTGCCTTTCACCTTTCATTCATCCAGTGATGAAACCAGACATGTCCTGGCAAACTCTGGAATGGTAAAATAGGTATGAAAGGAAGCATTCCTCTAACTGTTAACTAGCTGTGGCTGTACTTACCTAACATAAGTTAGCTTTTTAACCTGTACATGTTAAATTCTATTATTATATCAGTGGTTGGGAAGCTGGGAAGGGAAGAAGAGAGTGCTGGAGGAAAATGGGAAGGGGAGAGCACTGTCATCTCTCAAACAAGGTGGGGGAACAATGTGTTTTAAAGTCCAGGGAGTTGCTGTTAAGTTGAACCAGAGCTTACTTTACTGTTATTAAACTTTTTTGTTATGTGTGAAGAAGACATTGAATACTTTTGAATTCTAAAAGTGTCCTCACTGTTCTGGGGAGAACTGGATAGAGATAAGTAAAAAGTTTGTGGGAGTATCTCTCTTTAAAAAGAAAATGTGTTTTTGTTGATCCCTGGTTTACATGACCTAGTTAGCTAGTTAAGCCTCTTAGAATTCTGCAGATATTTACTAATGTTTTTGTGTTGTAACTAGCAGTTCTTCAAAGAAATACCAAGCTTCAACAAATACATTCCATTGATGATTTGGTGAACTGACAGCAAAGGTAAGTAAGGCTGCAGTGCCAGCTTCTGCCTTTTCTGCCTTGCTTGCTTCATATACTGCCCAGCAGTTATTTAATTGTATTGTAGGTAGGCAAATAAATTGGACCTTTCTTTTTTCAGATGACATGTCTGACAGCTAGCTGTTTTCTTGTTTCCTCTTATGCGTTTGTTGTTTTTTTTTTTGACAGCAGCTCAGCTGATGGAGTCAATGTGGTGTTTTGGACACAAGTCTAATGTCTGTTGTTAAACCAGGAAGTCAATCATGCATAACTTCTTGAATTTTAGATAATCTTAAATTCTCGTTGCTGTGTCCATTTTTTTTTACACCAGTTTTTTGTTGTTGGTGGTGTTGTGTTTTTTTTTGTTTGTTTATTTGTTTTAGGTTTTTATGTGTGTATGGTTTGTTTTGATTTTGTTTTTGTTTTGACCCACTGTAAGGGTGGGCCACATTCTCATGGAAGTTGTCACAGATGCAGTTATATTTAAAACCACATCTAAGAACAAATGTACCTCATATCTGTTACTTAATTGCACAGTGATACATCAGTTCATCTATATACACAAATGTGGGGCTTGCATTGGCAATTTTAACAGGAGATTCAGGAAACAATCTTTTCCCTGGTCATGGTATCTGAAGGTGAGAAATATGCCTATATACTTATGGAAGCTGGCAGAAAAATCTCTTTTACAATAACAATGGTTATCCTCTTGCATCCTTACTCCCTTACAATATGCATTATTGAAAGTGGATAATTGAAACTGGAGTCAGTATAAACCACAAGAGTCTTCATGAAAAATGTGAAAAGTACTTTTAAGGTTTATTTCAAGTGATTTTGAGCTGTGCTTAAGGGTAATATCAGGAAATCTGTGGCAATCTTTTATGGAAGCTGCAGAGGGGAAAGCAACCATCTTGTAGACTTAGTGCAGTTCCTTCAGGAAGTTTTCTGAATGTTGCTTTTGGACTTAATATACACACAGTGTGTGCTTCTCATGAAGAGAAGTATCCCATGGCAATTCCCTACTTGCCTCAGGCATTTCCACTCCTGCCTGAAGGAGGAAAGCAATGCCTGAACTTTCTTTTGCATGAAACTGAAATTTCAAAACCATGCCATTACTGAATGTGTCTGGTGTGTTTCACTGGAGCATGGCAGTATCTCTTGAACAAACATCACTATTGCAACAAGACTGTTAATGGATTAGTGCTTTCTAAATGTGCCCAGTTGGCTGCGCTGTAGATTTATAAATGTTGCCTTAAATACCTCCTTCTTATGGCTTGTTTCCTGAATTAGTACTTCACCTGAGCTTGAAAAACTCATAAATTCTTGGGATGTTTCCAAAGTTCTGGTATTGCTTCTGTGAGAACAAGACTTTAGAAAATCCTCCTCAACAAAGCATAAAGGTCTACAGCTTTTTTGTTTATACAGTGTGTTGAATACAGAATTTGTGAAGGTTTTGTTGTTCTATCTTTATATCATTTTTGGGCAAAGAGCCTTTTTTTGGTGCTAAACCAGTTCTGGAGTTAGAGTAGGGAATATGTGAGCTGAGTACAACCACAGGTGCTGGTGTCCCATGCTACTAGGGCTCATCTCCTTGTCATGCTGTCTCTGGGTGAATGCATAGAGGGGGCAGAAGCCAGGGAGGAGACTCCCATCCAGCCAAAACAGTTGCAGAGGACAGCTCTGCACTGTGATCTCTGCTCCTCAGTGGGGCCTGCTGCTCCAGCGTCCACCCTGGCGGGGCACTGGACCTGTGGGGGCAAGTGTGGCAAAGCCAGTGGGACTTGTGCACTGTGGAGACATTAAGGATGGGTTAAAGGAGGTGAAGAAAACTGGTATAGTGAAAGGTGTCCCTGCATATGACAGAGGAGTTGGAACTAGGTGGTCTTTGAGATCCTTTCCAACCCAAACCCTTCTGTGATTTGTGGCTGATCTCCAGTAGCTTCATAATGCTGTGACCTCTTCTGAGGTGCAGTAAAATTAAAACAAGAGCAATGCACTGTCACATATTTCTAGTATGATCTGTACCAAGCAAAGATCTGGACCCCACCTGATTTGAAAATTGTTTTGATTTGATAGGTTATAGCAGTTCTATTTGTTTCATATCTCTAGCATTGAATATCGCAAACGGGTAGTTACAATTCAGTAGAAATTAAATATTACACATATTTCTTAGGATAGAGCATACTTATCAATCTATGGATTACTTCATTAAAATATTCTGTATTTTATTATTACATATTGCTCCATCAAACAATGTATTTGCATTAAAGATCACGCACAGAGGAACACCGTTTAGTAATGCATAGCATTAGCAAACAGCATTACTTGGCAGTCTGACCACCCAGCTTATAACAAAGGCTTTGCCTTTCACATCAGTGAGATCTTTGTGTTGCTGCCAGCATGCTCTCCACAACACTGCTTCATGGTTGTGTAAAGCTGGTGAGAGGAGAAGACTTAGAGAAATAACAGGCTACGCCATTATGCATCAAGATTATACGCTGCTTATCATAAATGACGTGCTAAGCACTGGCTGAGTCATCCAAGAGATTGTGTGTCTGAGTGGATGGCTGTGTGTTTAACTTCTTCCTTATATTCCTTGGTGTAATGTTGTTCAGTTATTGACCCTGGGTACTTTCACTAATACTTGCTGTATTTAGCTACTGCCAGTTTTGACTGAGCACCAGTTACAATGAGTAGAAATTTTCTGAACTTGTTTTTACTTAGCTGTCTGAGAGCTAATGAAGTAGTTTTATCCTTCTTACTTGGTACTTTCTAGCAGTTTCCAGATTACCTGGATTTATACCTCTGAAATGTGCTTGATTAAGATTGGAGGGTGACAGTTTTAACAAATATTTTAATTCAAAAGAAATCTCTTATTTAAAATTAAGTAGCCTCTTCTCTATTATATAGATGTATAGCAGTTTCCCCCTTTTTCTTGTGCCTGTCAGTGGTAGATTTACTTCAAATACACCTTAGTTATTGCAATGGAATCAAAGAGATTACAATATGTGTCTGCATAGACAAAACGCTGTCTTGACTTAAAGGCAGCAGTAAAATAATTAATGACTTCAGCTATAAAAGCTTAAAGCAGTAATTTCTCCAACCCCTTTCCTTTGTCTGGAAAATCAGGAGTCTGTTTTACAAAATAATCTGAAGCATTAAGGAATCCTTTAAACACTCTGTAAACTGTAAACGACTTACACATCATTTAAACACTAGTTTTACTCAGCTAGAGGCCATGACAACTTTATTTTCAGATAAGATTCCCACAGTTTGTATTATCAGTGAGCATTGACACTTTTTATATTAGGCAAGGAATGCTAACATATTAGTATTACAGAGAAAGCTATGCAGCAGAAAATAATAGCTTTATATTTCCTCTACAACTTAGATAGTGGTAGTGTGTATATTTAGCTTTGTATTCTATGAGCACTTCAGTTTAACTGCATGGGAGACTTTTGAGGACATCTGTCTCTTTGTTAAGATGCTAAGACTTTGTTGTTTTTTTCTATGTGTTGCTTGTTGTTGTTGTTGTAAATGTCAGTCAGTAACTGTTGAAACTGATAAACTGATAAGCAGTACTGAGCAGTCAATAAGCCTGCTTTCAAGGCTGACTGAAGTGCTGGTAGTAGTGTCCATCAACCACAGCTGTTTGTAACATCAGTTCCAGATTTTATTTTGGAAGCCTCAGATGAAGTCACTGCATGACTACAAAGAGCAATGAGTGAGAAGAAGTAAAATTCTAGGATCCTAGTTTTTACACTCAAGAAAATAAAGGAGTCTGTAATCTGCTACAAAAAATGTGGAAAGAGAACTGGGAAGAAACAAAGAAGCTGCAGTAATCTCAAAACAACAGCAAGTGAACTAAGAGCTGTGCTCAAGGGTTAGAGGGTTTGCTGACTTTTAGACCTCTGCCTATTAGGTCATTAATGCCTGGCTTCAACCTTTGATCTTTCTGCAATTTTGGAAGCTCTCTTCATTTTTTTCCAACACAAGGCCAAAGTTGTGTGATTACAATGAGGCTGTTGTACTGAACATCCCACATATGGATGCAGCACAGAAGACTCTGAGAAGTGGCTTATGTTGCAAGAATGCAACAATCTACATTGTAAAACATATATTAATCTCAGCCTTTATTATGTGAGTAAGGTGCAATTGTTTTTGTTTAGGCAGAGCTTTTTTCAGGAAGGAAGTTGCACCTCAGAACAAGATAAAGGATGGATAATCTAAGCTCCGCTGTGACACATTAGGTGGAGAGGAAGGGGCTGTTTGTCAAGCCAGGACTGTTGGAGAGCAAAGCTCTTGGAAGACAGTGTGCAACACTAGACTACAAAAACATGGGGCCAGCAATGCTGAACTATGTTATAAGTGTAATGAAACTTGGACACCCTTGATGTTATCTCCCAATAATATTATGCCTCGAAAAACACCAGAGTTGATAAATTGTGCACAGCAGATTAGTTGGGGACTTGGCTAATTTGAAATTACACATATCTCAGGGAGAAATATGTCCTCTGGGGCAGGGCAGGAGAGATGCTGGATGTATGTATTTCTTAAGAAAGGTCTCTCTGTTTAATTTTTAGGAAACATTTTCCTTTGGTATTTGAGTGAGTTATATAGTAGTGTCTTTAGTGGTTTCTTGGATTGCCATGCATGACAGCTTTCCCTGTTGATTTTTATGGGCTAGATTCTTGGCCATTTCAGGGTATGATTGACCATTCAGGAGCATCACTGCAGATTTGGGAGTACAATATAGAGATTGTAAATACCATGTCTTCTTCCCCAGTGTCTTTGAGGTTGTTCTGATTTGTCGAGTAAGGTCAACATGGGAACTCTAGCCCCTTTCCTGAGGCTGTGAAAGAAAATAACTTGGAAATACCTGTATTGCCTGATTACCCAAGGCTATATTTTTACATATTTGCTAACATGTAAACATTTCCTACTTCTATGGAAATGCCTGATTTTTTTCCTAGCTTTGCTTTTGTTCTACTCCACTACCACTGACAATCTGAACCATACATCTAGTGAGCTTATTGTTCCCAGAGCACAGTTCTTGAACTACTTGCCAGCTCTGACTGAAGCACAGACATCTTGTTGGTGTTGCAGCACCTCTTCATCTTCCTCTTCATCTGTATGTAGTTTGGATGTGCTATTCATCTGTCCCTCCTACTGCCTTTGTGTTGCTCAGAGAGCCTATTCAGGAGTAGTGGGTGAAGCACGGTGTCATGGAAACAGGAGCTGTGTACACCACACTCACAGGGTCTTGGGGCCTGTTGGGGCTGACTCCAAGACAGATTCATTCAAGCTCAATCTTGCCTTTCAGGCTTAACCACTGGCAGGCTCTGTCTTGTCCAGCATACCAGCACCTGGACTCACATGAGGTTAGAGAGGAGAATCCCAGGATATCTGTGCTGTAAACAAAGATGTGACTGTGGAGCCAAATACTGAAAGCTTTTGAAGGTCTCATAAGCTGGAAGTGTTGTGTCCTGGAATTTTAGCCAGCTCAGTCCAGCGACTTTTAATGTTTTTATTTTCCATTTTTTAAGCAAAAAGCCCAAAGGGGACCATTAGATTCTTTCTTGGTCACTATCTGACACTTAGTCTAGCTACCAAACTACTTAGCAAACAAAACTGACAAAATGTGTAGTGAACTCTAATTAGAAGGAATCTTAGGACTAGTGTAAGCATTAATAACAATAGGAAAATTAGGGAGTCACATTGTAATCAGGGGATGGTATCAAAAAGTTACAATTTAAAAGAAAAAAATAGAAAAAGCTTTTTGGCAATTATATGCTTTTCCAGTATTAAAGAAGGAACATGACATTGTATCAAGGTTTCCTGTTAAGATGTGATATCTCCCTACATAGTCAATAGGCAGAGTGTATTTACCAGGAAATGACTGAAAATCTTCCTGGAATATGACAGATGACCTGTCCAGAGCCAGCTGTCACTGAGATTCCTGGTAGATGTAGAACTCAAATAGAATCCAGTAATTTGAGATACATTTTAATTAGCTGCAGCTCTCCTTTTGGGTTCAAAGATCTGGATTAGTGACTTACTACTGTCATTTGGAGAACTTAATTTACATACTGTGTGTTGCTATGTTCATTTTGAAGAGTGAAACTTCATTTCATGTTGTTATTTAAGCACTATCATTTAAGCAGTACATCAGTGCCTGACAACGTGGCATTAAAAAATTAGGGTTCTTTAGCAAACTTAGGAACTCACAGCCCTGTGAATTTCTCTCATCTTTCTGCAGTGTTGCTGTGCAACTATGCGTGTTTATCCTTGGCTACAGTAGGTTTGATGTGTGAGAATTTGCAGAAATGAATAGCTAGCCCAGCAGGGTCAAACTTCTTGTGGAAACTGGCTGCTCTGTTGTAGGAACTGCCAGGTTTTTTCAGGAGCAGAGGAGGCAGATGGAGCCGACTATGGTAAAGAACCGATCTGTTTACTGTTTGGGAATCGTTTTATATGTGCACGTCGTTAAAAGTTTGTCACGGTATAGAGAGTCCTCAGTAGAACTTGGTATGTAAAAACTGCAGTCAGCATGCCTTGCCAGTGGCATTCAGAACAAGTAAAGCAAGGTGGGACCCTGGAAACCAAGAGCAGGCAGGATGTTCCCTTTGCAGGAAGAAGCATGCCTGTTGCTCTTAAAACCCAGTAACCTGAGTTACTGAGCCCAGCTAGTCTGCTGTGTGGGTGGGGAGCTGGAGTGAAGGAGACACTAGAGGTAGTGTTTCTCTTCCTTTTTAGTTTTCCACTGCTTAGTGGTGCAAAGTCACTCCCCCATATCCTGAAGCTGGCTGTGATCCTGCAGATGTCTTAGTGCTGTTTGTGCTGCAAAGGGCAAATCTGCCCAAGCAACTGTAAAGTCATCCCTGTCCTTTGAATCAGTAATGAACTAGTGCTGAGCATTCCTGTGTAAGGTGGGGTGAGGCAGGGAAAGGCAAGTGGGCCCATGACATAGCCTGAGTGTTCAGCTTGGACTGTCTCTAGTGACTACTAACCTTCCCAGAATCACTGCTGCTGACTCCTACACTGCTGCTAACCCTCAATTAGCCCATCTGCTTCTCTAGCCTTGTATGGCTCATTTCCACTTCATGTCCTGCTTCTTGTATACCTGAGAACAAGACCGAGGGGCATTTCAGGCCTCTCGCAGGTTGGCTGCAGTTGCATTTTCTGGATGCAGTTGCATTTTCATCTCTAAACTCTCCCCAGAACCCATGGTTGGGCATATTGAGAAAGTTTTAATAAATCCCTAAAGGAAGTCAAATCATATAAGGTGAAGTTTGCCCTTGCACACAAACTCAGATTCATGGTCACATTGGCCTGGCAGATGCTAGCACTGTGTCTGAGTGAGGTGGTCCTGCTGTCCTGGTTGCTCTTCCCTCTGCTGTACTGACCCCTTCATGTGCTGGAGTAAGTGTACATGTGCATACAGCAGAGTGGCTTAACAGTGAAATAACAGTCTTGGTGCCCTTAAGTAGTGCATTTCTGTGAGCAGTTGGCACACACAGAGTTACATAAACCTTAAGGTGTGTTCAAGAAGCAGAGTGAGACAATTGTGTGGCTTGAGGCGTTGGACTTAGGTTTGAGAAATGTGTTGCAACAGTTCTGAAGTGGAGGAAAAGGGACAATTGGTGTTTTTTCCCCCCTGCTGCTGTCTCTGTGACTTGGAAACACAAGTTTGAGCTGTAAGGGTTGATTTGATGATTTCAACACTAGGCTCTTTAAATCCCACTCTATGCACTTTGTGTCTCTGGAGTGACAGAACTTAAGATGGATTTTTCTTTTAGTAGGGCTAGTGCAAACTCTTTCTAACAGGGAAGACATTTTAATAGTTAGAAACATTTTTCTGTAACTGAAATGCTGCATCTCTTGTGTCTCTGGTACTTGTACCCTTTTCTGGGTTGCCTCCAGAGGTATGCAGGAGAGAAGTAGTTAACAGCAGAGGAGACTGTCACGGGCTCAGGCAGGACTGGAAACAAAACCAGCTATGTAAAAATGCCAATGATCTTTTTCTCTTCCTTGTTTTTTGTTCTTTTTACAAGGTGATGGCAGACAGTGACTTGCTGGACTTCTATTTCAGTGGCATGTAATATATTCCATCATTGTAGAAGACACAAAAGCCATTATACTGAAGTTGTAAATTAGCTTGCACTTAGGGCTGTTGCCGGATCACAGAACAGTGTGTGAAGCGTACCCAATGATAGAGCCAAGTATGCAGCAATAATACTCAGTTCAGAGAGAGGCTGCCATCTTTTTGCTCCAGTGGTACAAGAATTGGCGAGGAGAGAAGGTGCAGCATCTTGGAGCTATTCATGACGAGGAGAGAAAAAGGCATTAAATTAGCGTTTAATGTCTCTCGCTGCCAAACTGTCTCACTTAGGCTGAATATCAGTGCCAGGTGTACTCTCAGCAGTGTATTTTGGAGCCTGAGGAGGCTGAGGAGGAGCTGGAAAGCACCCACTGTGGTGCACTCCCTGATTGTGGCAGACTGTGAAGGCAGGAGTTGTCTGCCGAGTGGTAACTTCTGCTGGATAGTTTAAACACCCAGCCCATCTGTGGAAAGCTACCTGGGATTATGGAGCTAAATTGAGTGACAGAATTGTAGTTGAAACTTCAGCTTTCAGCTCTGTACCATGATTAAAGGAAAGACAAGATGTTCAAGAAAAGTCTGCTTCCTTTGGAGTAATTAAGTTTTTAAAAAATTGCATTATCTTGACACCTAGGAATCAGGGACTGTGGTTGCATTGCACAGGACAGGCACGAGGAAGTGGAGGTCATCAGTAAATAGCTTATTTATGAATACAGTTACTTTAACAGATTTGCAAAGCTACATTGCCCTCCCATTTTTTTTTCCTTTTGTAATAGTGTATCAAAGTTTTCATATTAAATATCCAGGTATATTTATTCTGTTTGCAAAAGCTGCTTGGTGAATCTTGTTTTGGTGCAGGCTTGTCTTGTTTGGAATCTTATGTCAATGAATGTATCAAGGTACCCTTAAGACACTGGAGTATATATTAGCAGATTATTATCCTTAGAATTGTTATGTGGATTTTTAGGTATGCTTTAATCTCTTGCTGCCTATTCCCTGGAAGACTGATTTTTAAGTAGCAAAGCTGTTTAAAGCTTCTTAAGTTTTGGATTTTGTTCTTTTTTAATTTAAAAGGAAAGCACTACATGCACTTTTATCTCTTAACCATTGTTCACCACAGCTGCGAGTAACTGTTTACTTTCATAGTTTAAAACATAGCCATTGTGATAGGATCTTGTTCCACAATGTTCAACTGTGACTCTGGTTCTAATTTATTCAGTTAATTATTAAAAGAACAGTATTGCTGACCAATAACAAAGCAGAGTTTGAGACTGAAATGAAGCTGCTGCACTACCTGAGGTGGAAACTAATATAGGAATAATAGCAATAGACCACCAGCTGGTTAAGAGTTGGCTTTTATGTCTGTTTAGTCTTGGAAGTAAAGGGAGAGATTAGTTTGGAAGGAAAGTACTTCTTAACTCTCTACATGGTATGAACTCAGTCCAATCCCTTTGTTATGATACCTAACATTTAATGTTACATATTCATATAATATATGACAGATAATGTTAGAAATTCTTGTTTACCTGTACTTGCTTAAAAATGAAAGTGTTTATGACACAAGCACATTGTTCTGACCTCCAATGTTAACATTGCATTTCCCAGTACCCACTCTCTGAATCATAACTGAAAGACCTTTGATATATGATAGTGCAAAGCACCTCCTTGCGTTTTGTGGTTTTTTTTTTTTTCAGCAACTAAAAAGTAAATAATATTTAACACAGCTACATTATCTAAGTATGATTTTGTGGCTAAGGCTATGATAGTCCATTTTGCAGCTGAGTTAGGCAAGTATTTAGTGTGGTCTGAAAAAGGCCACTTCCCTTTTCTTTACTTAAATCTCCAAAAGCTAGATGTGGTGGATGCTTCCTTTTTCTTATGCTTGACCATTTTTCAGTTCAGACCGAGGATGGGCCAGTCTGGTGTCAGCTGGAGTATCATCATGTTCCCCAGTACAACTGAGATTTTTTCACTAAATGGAGGAGCTAGAACCATTCTGCTGTGGGAACTAAGATCATTCAGTAGTAGCCTACCAGGCCAACTTTTGCAGCCACTTAATCTGATTGATTCTAAAAGAAGAATTAAGGGTGCTGATGGGAGGAGACTTTTGAGGACCAGCCTGGGGGAACTATCAAACATTCTCTTATCCTGAGAAGCTCAACTTTTGTTCACTTTTTATTTTTAATGTAGTTTTTATGATTCTGCAAGGTCAGGATTGAGAGAATTGCCAGACTGATGTTTGTAAGCAGCTCTGTCTTCCATGTCCCTTCGCTGTGTCTATTTATCTGTAAGTGTGACCCTGCTTAACAGAGCTTAAGAGTACTTATTCCTGCACATACCATCTTTGGATCCTTTTTCCCCAGTTCATTTTGTGTTGCATGTTTATGATGTGTGGTCGGGTGCTCCTTGTGAACTTGTTGCGTGGTGTCCTGTGTCGAGGCCCAGCTGCTGCAGTGTGCCCAGGTCACTGGTGGCCAGCTCCGTCTCACTACCTGGGTTAGAGTCTGGTTCATCATTCCCAGCTGATGCATGGCCCAAGCAGTCAATGCAGTTTTTGGTTGTTTTGTAGTTGAAGAGTGCAGGTGCTGTGTTTAGCTGCTGAAGGGGAAGAAGGTCAGGGGATGCCATGCCTTATTTTATTACCAGGATGAAGGAGTTACTTCAGAAGTGTCAGATACTGATTAAATACAGTCATTATGCCTGTATTTCTTGGTACAGCTATTAGTAAGGAAATACTAGATATCTCAGTCAACAATTTAATGTTTTTCTTCATGCTAAAGGCACTGGAGGCTTTTAAAATTGCTCTTAAAGGGTGTTTCTCTTATATGCTGTTTGGATACAGGATAATGAGATTTAGAAAACTTTTAAGAAGCAATTAGAAATAGAGGTGTGAGCAGCTGTAAGTTTCTATCGATGCTGAAAAGTAAACATGCTGAAAGGAAGGCTGAACACTAATATGGGAATGGTCATGGGATGAAAAGGCTTACATGGGTGTTTTCTCCAGCAATTGCTAGCAGCAGACTGGAGGAGGCATGTAAAGACGAAGTAAGGGAATTACAGATCACCACTTCT
This sequence comes from Notiomystis cincta, assembly GCA_013398075.1. Lineage (NCBI taxonomy): Eukaryota > Metazoa > Chordata > Aves > Passeriformes > Notiomystidae > Notiomystis > Notiomystis cincta. The sequence continues at coordinate 251,873 of VZRX01021649.1, read as the reverse complement.
GTCTTCAGTCTGAATCAATCAACAGCTGGAAGAGATGCCAGAGCGAGATGTTCCATGTGAACTGCAAAGTTTTACTAACTATTGATCAACTTACCCTTCAAGGTCATGCCTAATCACTTTTGAAGGCATTTATACTGTTGTTGCAGGATACCATGGAAGCTTAAAATCATAGAAATTTAACTGGTCTGTACATGAAAAATTCTGCCACCTGATGAAAATTAGTAGTAGTAAATGAAATAATTTATAAGGCACCAAACAGACATTTCCTATACAGCTGCTCCTAAACAGACTACTATCATGTCCCTTGGTTGCCTTTGGATGAAGAGAGACAAATTTTACTTCTGGTACCATAGGGAGAGATTGCAGGGACTGAGGAAAGACAGCCCTCAGCTCTGCATGCCATCAAAAAATTAGCCTTCTGTGCATAGCTATGATAAGTAACTGTTGGAGTATATCAGTAATTTTACTTAATTCTAGAAGATTCTCTCTACACAAGGTTTAAGAGACAGCTGACACGGGGTAGTCATAAACCAGCTACTTATTGGTTAGCATAAGCATTATTAGGGATAATACCATGTTCTGTGCATAGGATATATCCTACATTAGTGGTGCTTTATATTTTCTCAGACATAAGAATGCCAGCTGTTACGATCTCTGTTTCGCAGTGATAGAATGATGGGACAATTATTTCATCCATTAGGGAGAAGAACCCTAAAGGACCTGCAATCCTAACCATTACAGCCCCTTTATCTGTAGACTCATGGAAAAAGTATTCTTTCAGGTATGCCCATACTCTTATGGGAACTGGGATGTTTGCACATGTTTTGGTCTATGTTTACAAAAATGTTTCACATACAGAGACATTTGCTTTTATTCTGAAAAAGTGGAGTGCCTGATAGCTTTGATACTCTAAACTCCTAACAATAGTTCCAGAAGAACATTCTTATTAAATAAGAGACTTAAAACAATTTTTTTTTTAGCTTAAATAAAATTTGCACTTGGACTTATTGTGTGGTGCCAAGAAGAAAATGGTGGTCATATTCTTAGAGGAAATCTTAAAGCACAGGTTGTCTCATTGCCCTGTGTTTTGATTCAGAAGGGAGGGACAGTGTTCTAAAGAAATGTAAGCAGTTATTGGGAAGTTTATAAGGAAAAGTCTTACTAACTGCTTCAGTGTTTTCTAACTGTTTTAAGCTGTCTGAGGCACCTGGGGGCTAGTGCCCACTCTCTGAAAGCTGGGATGCAGAACCCTTGACTTACTACAAGCTGCATCTTGCACCTTAACAATTTAGATAAGGAAGCTCATCCATTTGTGGGGATCTTAGCACCTGCTAACTGCCCCTTCACACTCTGGAAAGGGAAAAGTCTTTTGGCCAGCTCTGTAGAGGAGGGAGGCAACTGCTGCCATCCCCAGGCATGATAAACCCAAGTGAGAACGTCTTGAAGGAGGAGCAGTTACACTGCAAGGAAACCTAATACTCTTGGTGTAACATTATCTGGCATTACTATGTAGTTTTAAAAATAATTCTACAAAGAGGAGAACAGTGCTATCACAAAGTAGTTGCAGCTTTTCTGCCAAACTTGGCTTTTCAGCAGCAAAATAAGTGTAAGAAATCTACAGCCTGGGAAGCAGTAGTCTCTGTCACACCTGTCTAAACAGAGCTGATTCCTACCTGCTGTGGTAACACCTCCAAGTCCTAGGTCACCTTAGGGTAGTTACTGAGGAGACTGGGATACCCCACTCTGAGCTGACTTCCTTGTTCTAGAAGGAAAGACAATCTGCAGGAATGAAGATGTCATTTCCTGGTGTGGGTTGCTGCTCTGCAACACTGTCAGCAAGAGCTGTGGTTTTGCTTTGTTTCTACTTGTAGCATGTTCAGAAGTCTACAAGCCCAACCTCTGCACTTTGGCTTTCGCCCCTGTGTCAGGACTCATGTCATCCTGTAGTTAGGCACTTAGGCTACGAGAGCAGTGCAAGATGAGAATCTGCTATGCTGGGTGAATGCAGTAGAAATTTAGGGCAGCAGGAGTGTGTCCTGGAATGAAATGAGAGCTTGTTTTTTACTAAAGATGATGTAGTGTTTGTTGAATTTGTTTCTTCTGATATTGGAGAATTGGAAGTATATCCTTCAGAAAGTTGGTCTTTCTTGCTGGTAAGCATAGCCAGAATATCTTAATGGGACAACCAAATGACAGTACAAACCTTTAGAAAGGATATTAGCATATGAAAATGTTGAGTCCTTTTGATGGATGTGAGCATTATAACATTTGGTAGTACTTGATACAAGGCTTTGAGTTTTGCCCTTTAATGGTATTGGTATATTGATAGCATATTAATACCTGTTTCTTTTACCTTATTGTAGTCAGGAAATGGTGCTGTCATATTTAAATGAATCCAGCAGAAAGAGAAAGTGTTTCAGTATGCCTTTTGGAAACTAATGAAAAGTGTCCATGGTGCTGCTTGGCTGGGGCTGTGGTTTCATTTGAGCAAATGCTGGAGTCACTGAGCCACCACAGTTAGGTTCACTGGCTAAATACCCAGTTTGCAGAGGACTCTTTTTTTTCTTTTTTTTTAGTGAGACATATCTCATTATTAGCATTTTGGTTTTTTTTTTTTATGCAGGAGTCAGAATTGCTGAGCTTGTTTGAAATTTTCTTTTGGTTCTCTTTATTTTTGGCTTTTTTTAAAAATAGAAATGTAATAGTGACTTCATGTTGAAAATACTTCCTTTGCTCATGGCATAAGAACGTTTTTCCTGTGCTGTGTGTGCATTTTGAGTATGACCTAGAGCCCAGGAGTGATTCATGATGCCTTTGTAATGGAAACTTGACTCACATGTGTCATGATGAATCAGCTTCCTCGGCATGGTGGATGCTGTTCTGGGAAAGAAATGTTCTTTGGACATGATACACTGTGCAAGCACACTTTCCTACTCTGTCTTTCTGTGCTCATTCCATCAGTCACTCAGACTGTAGACCTATATCTAAATTGTTCTACTTATGTAAATTAACATTTCAGAAAGAGAGTATTTTGCCATTAGTTTGACTTCTTGTATGAAAAGAAATTCTTGGGCTGCCTTTATAGAGCCTTGGGGTGTTATTTTCTTTCCTTTGACACTGTTACTTCTGGCTACCTCAGTGGTAGCTCTGACCTCACATCACAATGACTTTGCAAAGAACAGATTTGTAAGTGGGAAAGTGTTGCAGTATCAGTAAGAGGTTTTAAAGCTTGACATTTGGCTTCAATATAGTAGGATGAAATGGAAATGAAACAGGAAAGTTCAGCTTAGGAAAAGCTATCCATATTTTGGAGAGTTTCTTTAAGATTAAACTGACTTGACTCTTAAAATATTTTAGGTAACACTTTATTAAACTCAGTGTGTTCAGAGGATTAAGAATGATTTATCCTCTCTCCCTGTTGACCTAAGGAGAATTTGTGTTTGCCTTCAGCTTTGTGTTAGACATTGCCATAATGTCATTATTATGAGAATGAAATATGTGACAAAAGTGACTTAGGAAAAATGCAAATTACCTTTTATGAAATGTGGACCAGGCACAATTTTCTGTTTGCAGATATAGTTCTTGGTTATTATTATAGGACATGATTTCTTAACAATGAAGTATCTTAAATTAAAATGAAATTATTTTAAAAATTATAATTTTTTTTAAACTAAAGTCAAGCATATCTACATTTCTGATCAAGAACAATCAAACTTTCTAGCTCTCAAAAGAATTTTGTAGGTGCTTTTTTCTTTACAACAAGTATTATACAAGCACATGCTAACTTATGTTCATTATATCATGTGGTTGGATTTTGTGTGTCTGGTTTTGTTCATGAAGCACAAGAACTGCAGTACTAGTCTTCAGAGTGTGCAAAATACAGGAGTACTCTATGTAGTGTATAGAGTTAATAGAAATAATGGTATTCCTTGAATTTAAGATTGTCTGGCATTTCTGTGTAAATGATCACTTTTCAGATACTTTTAACTTGACCAAATTTTAATCTTTTGGACTGATGTTTGATCTGTGTCTGTGGGTCAAAATTTATGTCCATACATTTTAGGGGAATTGTTTTTCTGAATCTGTCTTGCATTGGTTCCATATAATGTAATTTAATTTCTTTTTAAAGGTTAGAAATTTTTGTCTGAAGAAGTTATGTTAAAAGAATGTATGTTAAATGCAAACTGAAGCATGTTTACAAAATACCAGATTTAAATTCTCTTTTGCAACTTGGAGTCAGTGGTTTACATGGAGTGAGTTACAGAGGCATCACCTATATACTTAGCATAGAGGATAAAAATAAATTCTGAATGCTCAAATACTAAATAAGGGAGTGTTATGGAGAAGTGCTCCAATAATGTAATTAGAGCTTTATAGCTTAATGAGAATGCAGAGAGAGTGACCTGAGATTGCAACCCCCCTTGCCATGGGCAGGGACACCTTTCACTAGAGAGCAGTAGGCCAGGTTACGGAAAGCACCATCCAAAATGGCCTTAAACACTCTCTAGGGTGGGGCAGCCACAACTTTCCTGGGCAACTTGTTTCAGTGCCTCACCACCTTCACAGTGAAGAATTTATTTCTAATATCTAATATAAACCTACTTTCTTTCAAGTTTAAAGCTATTGCCCTGTCACTACATGCCCTCTGAAGTCCCTCTTCAATTTTGTTGTAGGCCTCTTTGTCACACATACTGGAAGGCTGTAGAATGTCTCGTCACAGCCTTCTCTTCTCCAGGCTCAACAGCCCCAAGTCTCTCAGCCTCTCTTCATAGAAGGGGTGCTCCATTTGTGGCCTTCTCTGGACTTGCTCCAGCAGAATCCCAGAAGTTCCACATCCTCCTCATTGCTGGGACCTAGAGCTGGATGCAGATTTAAAGTTCATGTTCTGTGAGTGGGTTAAGATGGGAAGTCAGATCCACATTTTTCAATAGCTAAAATGTCTCTGTAGTATGTCACTTCTATTGATGTAAGAATGTAACTCAAGAGAATATTGGAGTGGACTGGAATAATTGTTTTTAGCTACTTTTATGGTTTTCCTCCAGTAATTCCTGGATACAATGAAATGCAAGAGAGGGATCCACAGGAGATGATTCACCTTGCTTATAGGGAACTTACTGCCCTACTTGAAACAGAAGGGATAGGAGTGATGTATACATACTGTTAATACCATCCACAGGGCATGAAAGTCTCTCTTCAAATCTTGCAGCTTGTTCAGGAACATTTCCCATATTGACAGGTCGTGGAGACAGCACAGCACTTGCAAGCATCCAGGACATCTGTGCCATGCCTGTATCTGGACAGATGGCTTACAAGTCTGTGACAGTATGGGCTGTTGGTTGTTAGAGCATTGCTGAACTGTTATCAATCCTCTTCTGATCATTGCTAATGTATGTGAGTTGAACCCCTTGAAACAGCCTCATGAAAATGTCTTTTACTTGGAAGTTTTGGGCTCAGTACTTGTTGCTGAGTGTCCATTTGCACCATGGTAGCACTAGCACACTTTGTTTCTGTGTCTTCTTCCAGCTGTTTTGAACACAATCTGTATCTGTGTCCTTAGACTAGCATTTGAGGCGTATCAACCTTACATGGTAATTGCTTGAGGAGAAACAAGGAAAAAAAAAACTGAACTAATAAAAAGCAGCAGTATTTGGTTCCAGTAGCTGGGGAGCATAGGACTGATTTCCCTAACACATAGCAGTTTATACCAGCCTGTTGCCAGAAATGGATTTTAGAGACCTGGACCATTTCTTTCTATGATTGTAAGACCAAATAGACAAGTTGTTTTACAGCATCCCGTGTGTGTGCTTAGGAGGTAATATGGTATTGACAAGGGGAAATGCAGGTGCTTTTCTTACAGCTAGTGAGTAGTACTGATGGTGTTAGAAATGCTTTTTGTGGGTTTTAGGACAAAAAGCTTTTCTTTCTCTCTCAGCCAATGTGAACTTGCACTTTACCTGCAAGTGGAGTCTGAAATCCAACATCCTGCTGTATTGTATTTCTCTATAGATAAACAGCTTTCTTATCAGTCTTGATAAGAGTCAAATAACCTCCATTCAAAAGGCAATGTTCACAACTGACTTCTAATTTCAAAGCCAAGATTTTATTTCCTGTGAAGACTATGATGTTGCATCAACTGAAATTATTATTGGAAGACACAGCAGTAATCTGCTTCTACTGAAGATTAAATGTTCCAGCGTGAAATTTTATTTTACGTTCCAAAGATGTCAGCTGCATAGCCAGCATTGTAACTTGCTGGAGGAGTTCTGAGTTTAACAGCTGATACATTTTTGAAAGTCATATACATCCCTTAAAGCTGATAAAATTCTAACGACTTATTGAAATAAGAGCCTTTTTTTTTTTTGGCCTGGATGTTGTGCAGACATCACAGCTGCTGTGATAGTCATCGTGGTGAGTAATGAGTAGGGTGTAGCAGAAAAGCGGCCTTGCCCAGATGGTGGCACAGAAAACTGGAACTCCTCCCATACAAGCTCTGACTGCACCTGCCACACTCTGCGTTTCTCAAAAGGTTCTCTATAGGTTGTCAAGGCTTAAGCCATTTCAATTTAGGAGTTTAGGACACAGATTTCTTGCCCTGTGTTTTCTCTTGGTCTTCCTGCTGTGTCTGGTAACATTTTTGCCTCGTGAGTATGAGGACTGTATATCAAATATATATAGAATGGCTTATGGCATATAGGTTATGGCACTGGCTTTTAGGGCAAGCTGAGTATAGCTTTATGATTTTGACTAAAAGAAACCTCCATGCAATTTTATAATAGAAAATGAACAATCTACAGCTGGAAGGATGAAGCAACTGCACTGTATCTCTGCAACGGGTCATGGAGTTTGTACAAAACTTCTTGTGTAAATCAGTAAAATAATATTGATAAATTTGAGTTGTATTGTAAAGAATTGTCTTGCTAATCCACTCCACATCAGCCTTTGTTCATAGTGAATGATAAAGCTGGATCAGAGAGGAGTGGGGCTGAGTAATGCTATGGTGGTTTTTGACTGGATGTTGTTGGGGAAGATCTACTGACACAGCTGTGGGCAGCATGAGTAGTTCACTTTCAGTTTTATCAGTTACAAATTTGAATGACTTTTTTTTCTCTTTGTGCCTTCAAAATAAAAGTTGCCAGGACTGCTTCCCTGTTTTACTACTTTTTTTTACATTTTCCAAGATTACAGCAGAATTGCTCCAACCTAGCAACAGAAAAGTGGCAAATCTGGCCAGATTGATTAATAGATGATGTCTGAGTGTGGGTTGTATCATTACGACTTTCTGAAAACTGAAATGGTGAACTATCTTCTGAAGGTTGGGTAGCCTGTTTTAGTTGAAAGCACATTGACCCAATTTGGTCCTTGGAAGATGTTAATTTATCTGGACTTTTTTCAAGACTGAATAGATGTTTGTTGTTTTCTCTCTGTGGCCACAACATTTTGCAGACACAGAGAAGACTGCTAGGACCTTGGTAACTATTTTAGGGCAAAATTTTCCGTTCACAGCAATTTCTAACTACTTCAGCAAAAGCAACAGGGCTGAACTTGAGTAAGAAAGGATCAGTAGAGAATTTACTGCTATGCTGCAAGCTCTTTTTGGAGTATGAACCTAGGAAAACTCAAGTTATCTGGGCCAACAGTATCTGTAACCTACATGCGAAGAGTTGAATGAAATGGCACTGCCTTTTCCCCATACCTTACCTCTTCTCAGTAGCATTCCCTCTTCTAACAGTGTTCAGACCAGGATGATTTCCTGAGCTTAATATTCTTTGTCTATCTAGCAGCATGAGCCAGGCTCCCTTCCAAGCATATGTTTGCTCCTCCACAGCACCCCAACTCTATTTAAGTGTCTTCAGGGCCTGGCTTGTTCAGATCGGCACAGTTTGATCAGCTGTGTGAGGAAGTGCTGTGCGTGCTGGTTCTGAGCTGGCTCCTGACGACTTCATTTTCTAGATCCTATCTCTACTATCCGAAGAGACCATGAAGAGCATTTTCTATCTGCTCCTTACTCTTTTCCCCTTTTTTTTGCCACCTGCTCCTGAGGCCATCACTTTCCCAGGCTGATGAATTGTAAGGTGCCCAGCTGACCCGAACTTCTGTTCTTCTTTGTTGTCTCCTCTGAACCTTTCACTTGATGAAATAATGGGACTAGACTCAAGGTCTGTAAAATCATGTTTCTGTTCAGCAGCATAATATTGTCTTCTTTTGTTCCATGTTCTGTTCTTAACAATTGTATGGGTTTTGCTGGTAGCCAAGCACTGCGCTGATGTTTTCGTGGAACTGTCATAACCTCAGTCCAGACTTTACAGAAATAATGACTAGGAATACTGTCTTCCTCCTCTGAGATGAGAGAATTGGCTCATTTATACAGTGGAGGTATGGCAGTAGTACCTCTTCTGAAGACAGTTTGAACCTAGTAATTTAAAAATAATCATCTAGACATTCTGCAGTCTTTTTGAAGTGGCTTGGTCATAGTATTCCTGTAGACAATACCATGCAAAACTGCCATTGCTACATCTCACATATATATGGATTTTTAAATAAAACCGTACTTTTAGTTTTATTGCTGTTGTTGAGGTTGTTAGAGAGTCTAGCAGTTGCATTCAGTTACATTATATATTTGAATGAGAAAATAATTTTTTCTATGCCAGTCCTCTGCTTATTATCTCTAGACAATATTTGTACAATCCTGGAAATTTATGCTTGACTGCATTGTCTGGAAATATTAAAAACATTTTATATTGTGGAAACACCTGCTGTATAGTAGGCATGAATCTGAGATTCTGTTTTTTACAGGCTTATCTGATGGCCTTAAATTCTAGGGTGTTTACTTCTAAAAGTATATATAAACTACACTGTGATGGATGAGGGCTAGGAAGAAGTTCTAGTACTGGCAGACTGTGTTGAGGCTGTCCTGTGTCACGCTGAACTTGAAATCCTGACAACTTTTTCCTGTTGTTCCTGTGCTAGTGCTCTTCAGTGCAAGTAATACTCCAATGCTGAAGTGTTGTACCCATATGAGTGGTTCAGGATGTGGCAGGATAACAACCACAGAAGTAGGTGCAGAATTTGTCATTAAGTATCAGCATGATTAATGGGTATTTCTCTATACATTGTTTGGAAATACATATAAATCTTGTATGTATAAATCCCTCTATTTAGAACATTTAAATGTGAAGTATATTACCATACTTCTGTTAACTGTATGTTTTTAATGTGTTTCTGCTGTCTGGTTGCTATTTACTTGTCAAGCCTGGTTGAACTGGAAACAGAAATACCTTCTAAGCAAGGGGAGAAGAATTTCAAGACAGGGAAAAGTAGTAGTTCAACATTTAGTAAGGATAAGGTAGCATTTGTGGGAGAGTAATGAAAGCAAAACATATACAAGAGGAAAAAAGTTAAAATTAGCTAGAGGTATGTGGGGAATCTTGATGGTATATTTGCAGCCAGGTTTGCAGTGGCAAAGAAACACGTATGTTTGCACTGCTTTGGCTATCAGACACTGTGTGTTTCTCTTTCTTCCTTGTAGTTCACCATAACTCTTGAACCTGTTGGCTGCAAAATTTAACAAAGGAATGAGATGTCTCAAATATATTTAGATTACTAGAAATTTATCAGTAGCTGGGTAAAAGAGAACAGCCTGATTAGTACTCCCTGATGAGAAAAGGCAGCTACATCTTGGCTCCCAGTGGCCTCTGCTGGGCATCAGCCAGCTGGTCAATGAGCACGCACATCCTGCACCGGCCGGACAGCCGGCACACGTGGGGCTGTGAAAGCATCACGACCCATATGTCAATTGTTTGGCTGATCAGAGTGCTTGGGGACAAGTGGGTTAAGAAATCTAGGACAGTCTATAGGAAACCAGGCATCACATTTCCAGTAGCTCATGCAACAACATGTTATTGTAGTAGTAACTAAGATGTGATGTTTTGTCCCTTGTCAACTAATGTGCACTTAGAAAGTTTCCAGATTTTTCAGCTTGAGAACCTTATGATCAGGTGGCCCTACATGATGGGACAGCCTCTAAAGGGCCTCTGGAGCACTTGCTCTGGTTTTGATGAGGAGGAGTAATCACTGTTGTCATTACAGTGATTTCAGCCAACTGAATGCCTGTGCATTTCACTATTCATAAAAGAAAATATATGTATTGTTTTTAATTGAAAGTGTATTTTCTTCAAATGTTTTCAGTGGATTCTTCTGTTTTTCTAATTCTTAATGCATGCTATATTTTTATTTGAATGAAGGAATAAAAAGTTTGGCCAGCATATTTTTGAGGAAATATACTTTCTATTTTAGTTATGCTGCTGTAACTTCTCCTTGTAGCCACTCTTTGTGGTGCCAAAGCACTTTTTTTTCTTTATTAATTTTAACCAGGTAAACATATTTTATAGAAAACTATATTGGTGATCATAAGATAATTTAAAGGAAGAGAATGAAACGGTAACCTCCTAATAAACATATAAACTCCAAAGAACAGTGAGGGAACCAAAATCTGTGAGGACTTCCAAAGTGATGGTCACTCTGTTGCTACAACTGTGGTTCGGGGCTCATTGACCACTCCAAACACAAATGTGTATCTTCACTCTGTGATGTTCCTATGTTTGTGCTAAAGTACCGGTTTCTAAGTCAGCACAGTGCATGTTCCAGTTCCTGTTGAGTGACGTGAATGCGGGAATCTGTCCTGTGCTTGACAGAGTTGTGCTGAAGAGGAGTGAAAGTGGTGGTCACTGCAGGGGACTCCTGCCCCCATCCCAGCCCCTGCTCTGGGGACAGTGCTTATTAGTCTGCTCTCGACTGGGACTTCATAATGATAACATAGCTTACAGTGATCCTTATTGCTCTGGTCATACAAGTGGTGTTGCTATTTGGGAAATTATGTCACTGGTGTTATGTGAAATATAAATGCAGTTTATTTAAAGATAATTTGTCTTATGTTGGAAATTGAAAAGTATGATTAATCACAAATAAATGTGTGATCAGGACTAAACATACTGGTGATTGACATAATCTGGGTGTGAAGTGCTTTGTTGTCATGATTGTGCTGTGCCATGCCATGCATGCGTTTCAAACTACAAAGGACTGTAAAATTTAAAAGCATCAAATTCTGCAGAACATTGACACCAGTAGGTCATAGTGGTTAATGATGTGACTCAAATAATTTTACAGTGGAAAGGCTGTATCTTTGATACTTATAACACTTCTATAAATATGACTTTATCTTTCAGAGTTAAGCTTGGCAAGTGTTTGGAAATCACCATATGATGGAAAACAAAAGTTTTGTTTTTAAAAGTGCTGTAGTTGCCTATGTTTGCCCATTTGTTTCCTGGTCAAAGTAGCATGTAGTGAAGCAAAGAATCTGTTAGGAGAATCTTCTAGCAAAGAGATGAAATTAATAGAAATGGATGGATTGTAATAGGGTTAAAGTGTTATTTGGTGATGAACTACTCTACACATCCACCATGAGTCAGTGTCTGGTCTTTCCTTCAAACAGATGAACAGAAGACAAGCGGTATATGTAGCATGTTGTCATCTCTGCCCTTTAGGAAGTTTTGGAGATTCACTTGATAGTACTGTGTTCTGTGTTAATGATCAATAAAGGTGCTGCAGCATTGAAGATGGTTTTGGGGGAGGATGAGGGTTAAGAAGAAACCATAAACCCCTCAAATTTAAAACAGTTAGCTTCTTTTCTTTCAATAATAGAAAAGATGTCTTCATGCTCACAATCATGTTCAAATGTGGCTGACAGCATTGTACGGTCAAATACCTGTTAGTCTCATTCAGTTAGATTATCTGTATTTGCTTTTAAAATATTTTTGATTGTTATCATAAATTTAATTAAATTATATGATATTGTGCTACTTAATAGGCTTTAAAATTATTAAACCATAAAATTATAGTATTGAATGGAGGTAAAAAAATATGAATAAAGGTATTCTAGGTGGAAGTTGCTCTAAGCTGACAAAAGTCATGCTGTGTAATTATCCTAATTTGAAACAGTATCAGAAAAACGACTAAGCAAAGGGCATTACTGGACAGAGATGTGGAAAGTTTTTTTTTTTTAATTAGGTCATCAGAAAAAAGTTTAACTGAAAGCAACAGAAAATCCATATGAGACTGGCAGATATGTTTGATATTTGTGATGAGATACTGAAAAAGAGGCTGTGCATTGCAGTGTTGCTCACGTCTCTCTGACTCCTGTTTTGATTTACAAGTTTGTCTTTGTGAGAGATTATATCTCTGTGCCCAGTGGGGAATAGAGTAGAAATGTAATGGTTTTGAAGTCTCTCTAACAGTTGAGCCGAGCCTAACAAAATTAACCACAAACTATTTAAAATCTGCTTTATCTCTAAAGAAGGGTGTTATTAAACAGTAAAGAACAATGAGAAATTCATTGTTCAATGAGAAATTTGAAATTGGTATTCAGATTAGTGTAAGGTGAAGCTGTTAAAAAACTGTGGTCTTCTCTTTGGTTTCCTATTAGAAACTACAGGAAAGAATGCTATTAGAAACGTCTGGAGCAAATGTGTTACCAATCTCCACTACTTCACTGATGTAAAGTTAACAGGGAAGAGAAAAACAGATACAAACTTTCTAGGCTTTCCTACATGTAGAGGCAGAGGTCAGTAAGCTGGGGCTTTTGAGGTGATACCTTGGGTCACTCTTTAGCAACGTCTTTTTATAAACAAGTTCTTCAATTTTTCTCTGGCACAAATATGCAAATAGGTTTTTGCTAAAATGTTGTGAATATATTTAGCAACTCTAAGGACAAGATAGAGGGACATTAAATGGCCTGAGACACTGTTTATCCTGTGTATTTGAAAGATAAGTGCTTTTCTGAACCTCAGAGAGATTTAGCTTAACATGAGCAGCAGGGAAAGAGAGAAATACAGAGGAGGTACACAGAATAAGAGATAAATAGCAGGAAGCTAAAAACAAACTAAATCCACGAAGCCCCCACAACAAAGAAAACCCCTCAATACTGTAATCCAAACAAGCCCTTTATGAAAGGAAGGAAAAAAACCCAAATCACTCTATGTTGTAAACCTGTGTTTCCTCTATTTTAAAGGTATTTTACAAATTAAGTTTTAGTTTTTTTGCTTCTTTTAACCTTTTTTGACCTGGAAGAAATAAATCTTTGTTGGCACTGCAGTTTGAAGAGACATATTATAAATTGCATCGACAGTATTTTATCTTCTAAGATAATGTAATTTTAGATGAACCAAAGGAATGACAGTCAACCATTTAATTGGCATTGTGTGCAAGGCAGAATATACACACTAAAGGTTACCATGAGGTCTGCAGCTATAATTGCCATTGACCAAAACAGACTTTTCATTTAATCAGCCCCCTGAGAAATAATGTTGCAAGGTTAAAGGTTACCATTTTTCAAGAAAAATGTCAATAAGGAATGAAGACTGCTTACAGTTTACAGGCTGTCTTGTCTCTGCTGTGCTTGAAGCAAGACTTAGACCCTTAAAGTATGAAAAGAACTGTACTCAAAACTCATTCCTACAAAAAACCCACCACCATGACCCTCAAGCCCCCAAAATCACAAAGAATTTTGAAGGTGAGAAGTGAAGACATTCAAGTGGCTTTTAAAGATATTTGGTGCTTGATCACATTTTAATGATTTAATTTTTTTTTTTAATGTAAACTTCTAAAGAACTGATGGGGAAAAAATTCTGGAAGTGCCATAGTATTCCTTGATATAGTGGCGGCTAAAATTATTGGAGATGCTAAATTCACAGCTGTTTAAATTTGTGAAGAGAAATTATGGCAGCTTTTATGTCCTTGAGAAAGGCTTTCTTGCTCAAAAATATGCTTCCTTCCTTTCATGATGGGTTCACATTTGGTTATGATGAGAAAATTCCGAGGAGCTATTTACAATGTACTTTTCAGTGTTGAGGTAAATGCTTGATTGATTACTTGAGGCTAGGATACATAAGCTTGAGAAAATACATACCGATGTGCAGCCTGAGCATAGAAATACAGTTAAAATAATGTACATAGAGAGTTACTTCCAGCCTGGAATACAGGGCATTAGGAAGGAGAAATGTTGGAGGTCCTTCCACCTTTATGTAAAACTGTATCCACAGGCCCGGTGCAAATAGGATCTCTGAAAATTTGTTAATGACCTGGAAAACTTCCAAGTGGCTCCTAGACAATATTTTGGCATGGCTTGACTCATATAAAATGGACAAATCTAAATATTGTCTAAAATGAGACTGCATCTTTCATTTCTGTGTTTTTAGTTGTTTTCATACCTTAGGATGAGTGTGATAGTTATGTAAAAGTGGAAAATACAGCAAAGAGAGGAGGCACTTAAACACCATATGCTGAAAACCCTTCCTGCTCCTTCTAGGGAAGGCGCATGATCAGGACGCTGGAGCAGCGAAGTAATTTCTAGGCTCCAGTGTCCCCCTTGCTGTGTTTGGATACCTGTCCTCCAGCAGACAGGGCTTGTTCCATGCCACCATGTGAAAAGCACAGGGCCACTGCTGCAGCACTGGGCCTCTTTTCTTTTGCCACTGATTGAAAAATCTACATCTGCCCTTTTGTTGTTGCTGTCACCTTTCCTTTCATGTCACCTCCTTCCATCTGTATGTGGTTTTGTCCACTTTCTGTAGCAGGATGATCTAACAACTTAGATAGCGTGGGACAGGAGTTAGTTCTACTGTGACTAGTTCATGCAGCAATTAGCACAGAGGCCTCAGATTAGTGTAACAGCTGCTATCTTGGTGAAGAGCAGATGCTTCACCGTGGATCTCCAGAATTAAAAACACAGCCTCTGTGTGGATCTCAAGTTAAGTGCAGTTAGCTGTCAGGCTCAAATTCATGTCACATCACAGCTGAGTGAAGGGCTGCATTCCTGCAGCAAACACAGCAGTACTGGCACCAAATGAGGTGCTACAAGGAGCTTGTGAAGGAAAGCACAAGTACTGCAAATATATTTATCTGCAATGTGGGAGAAGTGTGGATCCTTGCACTTTAATCTCTGAAAATGTATATATAAGCCATGCCCAGCCTCTCTGTATCTAATCTGGTTAGCGTCTTGCTGATTGTCAAATTGCATTCCTTTACATCCATCTGATTTTCAAATCAACTGCAGGATTCAGGATGTGATAGGGAAGATCTTAAATGTTCACAATGAGCTCAGCTTTTCAACTTTCAGCAAGCTAGAAACACATATGTAAGACAAAACATGGAAGTCCTACAAATTATCAGTGAATGCCTGTGTTCTCTTTTACAGGAAGTACGCTTTGGCCTACACATCCCTCTCAGTACAAAGTTCCTCAGCAGTCTTGCTGGACAGTTTGAAAGTAATTACCTTGGTAACACCACTTCCTGCAGCCAAGAAAGCTTCAGGCAGCTTGTCTTAGTATTGCCTTTATGCTTAGTGCTCTTAACAATTACAGTGTAAGTCCCTAATTATTCTGCTTCACAACAACTTTCCTCCTCCCCTGCTGGAGCACTTAAAAGGGTGCAGCAGAATCGAATAAAGCAAAGATTTACATCTCGGAAATGTGTTCAAAATAAGGTCCTGGTAACAAACTAAAATGCATTATGAAAGAAAAAAGTTTTGATTATCAGTTTGCTGCTGCTGCGTCCTCCTATTTTACACTAGTGCACACATAAACAGCACACACACACACATTTTCTCTTTTCCTTTAGATGTCAGATGGGAATTTGAATAGGATGCCAATTAAGAGTATAATGCTAGAACTACTAGACCCAAAAAGGGTGGGGCTGAGAGGGAGCAAGAGAGAGTCATCGCCTGCTTTTGTTTTCTGAGTTCTTCTTGTGGTCTGGTTTTCAGGTATAGAGCACCCAAAACTGTATGGAAAAAACCAGTACCTACTTGATGTTTGTGAAAATTGGCTATTAGTTACTCTGCTGTATTCTGTTCCAAATACTGCTGTCCTGCCTGTCTTATGACAATGCATGTCTTGCAGTGAGTTTAGAAATATTTGTTTGTTCTAGGATTGCAAAGTTACAGTTTCAAAAGGAGAGCTCTGAAGGTGAGGAGATTGCAGAGCTTGTGATCTTTACCTCAGAGGCAGAAGCAGGACGCTCCTAACTCAGTGCTGTCTTGCCCTGCTTCAAGAATTGACATCAGACACTTTCTTAAGTTAAATTTGGGACTACTGTAGTTGCTTTGCAGTTGAATTTAAGGACTTGTATTAATAAAAAAAAAAAAACCTATATTGAAGTAGCTCTTGCAACTGAGGAAAATACTTTTGTGCTTTTATAGGCCTTGATGTCACCCCACATTTAAATGGTTATAGTAGAACAAAACTTTCTGTTTTGGAATCTATTAGAGATATCCCTTGTGGAGAGGAACCTTTTGTTAGCATGAAATCGTACTATTTACTTAGGTAATGCCTAGTATAACAACAAAAATTTTTATTAGTTTTTGTTAGAAAAACATCTTCCTTGTCTTTATATTATTAGGAAGTCAAAGTTACTATTAAATGCTTCTTTTGTTGTTGATGGAAATTTCATGTTCAATAGTGATGTGTCAAGTATGAATGTAAGAGATCTGCTATTCCACAATAGCTATCCACGATATATGCCAATGNCAATGTACTTTTCAGTGTTGAGGTAAATGCTTGATTGATTACTTGAGGCTAGGATACATAAGCTTGAGAAAATACATACCGATGTGCAGCCTGAGCATAGAAATACAGTTAAAATAATGTACATAGAGAGTTACTTCCAGCCTGGAATACAGGGCATTAGGAAGGAGAAATGTTGGAGGTCCTTCCACCTTTATGTAAAACTGTATCCACAGGCCCGGTGCAAATAGGATCTCTGAAAATTTGTTAATGACCTGGAAAACTTCCAAGTGGCTCCTAGACAATATTTTGGCATGGCTTGACTCATATAAAATGGACAAATCTAAATATTGTCTAAAATGAGACTGCATCTTTCATTTCTGTGTTTTTAGTTGTTTTCATACCTTAGGATGAGTGTGATAGTTATGTAAAAGTGGAAAATACAGCAAAGAGAGGAGGCACTTAAACACCATATGCTGAAAACCCTTCCTGCTCCTTCTAGGGAAGGCGCATGATCAGGACGCTGGAGCAGCGAAGTAATTTCTAGGCTCCAGTGTCCCCCTTGCTGTGTTTGGATACCTGTCCTCCAGCAGACAGGGCTTGTTCCATGCCACCATGTGAAAAGCACAGGGCCACTGCTGCAGCACTGGGCCTCTTTTCTTTTGCCACTGATTGAAAAATCTACATCTGCCCTTTTGTTGTTGCTGTCACCTTTCCTTTCATGTCACCTCCTTCCATCTGTATGTGGTTTTGTCCACTTTCTGTAGCAGGATGATCTAACAACTTAGATAGCGTGGGACAGGAGTTAGTTCTACTGTGACTAGTTCATGCAGCAATTAGCACAGAGGCCTCAGATTAGTGTAACAGCTGCTATCTTGGTGAAGAGCAGATGCTTCACCGTGGATCTCCAGAATTAAAAACACAGCCTCTGTGTGGATCTCAAGTTAAGTGCAGTTAGCTGTCAGGCTCAAATTCATGTCACATCACAGCTGAGTGAAGGGCTGCATTCCTGCAGCAAACACAGCAGTACTGGCACCAAATGAGGTGCTACAAGGAGCTTGTGAAGGAAAGCACAAGTACTGCAAATATATTTATCTGCAATGTGGGAGAAGTGTGGATCCTTGCACTTTAATCTCTGAAAATGTATATATAAGCCATGCCCAGCCTCTCTGTATCTAATCTGGTTAGCGTCTTGCTGATTGTCAAATTGCATTCCTTTACATCCATCTGATTTTCAAATCAACTGCAGGATTCAGGATGTGATAGGGAAGATCTTAAATGTTCACAATGAGCTCAGCTTTTCAACTTTCAGCAAGCTAGAAACACATATGTAAGACAAAACATGGAAGTCCTACAAATTATCAGTGAATGCCTGTGTTCTCTTTTACAGGAAGTACGCTTTGGCCTACACATCCCTCTCAGTACAAAGTTCCTCAGCAGTCTTGCTGGACAGTTTGAAAGTAATTACCTTGGTAACACCACTTCCTGCAGCCAAGAAAGCTTCAGGCAGCTTGTCTTAGTATTGCCTTTATGCTTAGTGCTCTTAACAATTACAGTGTAAGTCCCTAATTATTCTGCTTCACAACAACTTTCCTCCTCCCCTGCTGGAGCACTTAAAAGGGTGCAGCAGAATCGAATAAAGCAAAGATTTACATCTCGGAAATGTGTTCAAAATAAGGTCCTGGTAACAAACTAAAATGCATTATGAAAGAAAAAAGTTTTGATTATCAGTTTGCTGCTGCTGCGTCCTCCTATTTTACACTAGTGCACACATAAACAGCACACACACACACATTTTCTCTTTTCCTTTAGATGTCAGATGGGAATTTGAATAGGATGCCAATTAAGAGTATAATGCTAGAACTACTAGACCCAAAAAGGGTGGGGCTGAGAGGGAGCAAGAGAGAGTCATCGCCTGCTTTTGTTTTCTGAGTTCTTCTTGTGGTCTGGTTTTCAGGTATAGAGCACCCAAAACTGTATGGAAAAAACCAGTACCTACTTGATGTTTGTGAAAATTGGCTATTAGTTACTCTGCTGTATTCTGTTCCAAATACTGCTGTCCTGCCTGTCTTATGACAATGCATGTCTTGCAGTGAGTTTAGAAATATTTGTTTGTTCTAGGATTGCAAAGTTACAGTTTCAAAAGGAGAGCTCTGAAGGTGAGGAGATTGCAGAGCTTGTGATCTTTACCTCAGAGGCAGAAGCAGGACGCTCCTAACTCAGTGCTGTCTTGCCCTGCTTCAAGAATTGACATCAGACACTTTCTTAAGTTAAATTTGGGACTACTGTAGTTGCTTTGCAGTTGAATTTAAGGACTTGTATTAATAAAAAAAAAAAAACCTATATTGAAGTAGCTCTTGCAACTGAGGAAAATACTTTTGTGCTTTTATAGGCCTTGATGTCACCCCACATTTAAATGGTTATAGTAGAACAAAACTTTCTGTTTTGGAATCTATTAGAGATATCCCTTGTGGAGAGGAACCTTTTGTTAGCATGAAATCGTACTATTTACTTAGGTAATGCCTAGTATAACAACAAAAATTTTTATTAGTTTTTGTTAGAAAAACATCTTCCTTGTCTTTATATTATTAGGAAGTCAAAGTTACTATTAAATGCTTCTTTTGTTGTTGATGGAAATTTCATGTTCAATAGTGATGTGTCAAGTATGAATGTAAGAGATCTGCTATTCCACAATAGCTATCCACGATATATGCCAATGACAGTGAGGCCAAATTAATCTGCTGCATGCTGGTCAATATTTGCAATTGTTTAGAGAGTTTCAGTGATGGACATTTATATAAATAGTGGTTCATTGTCCCTTAAGTGGATGTCACCTCCTGAGAGACATAATCTCCCAGGGGGAAAAACAATCATCACAAACCTATCATCAATCCACACACTGAGGGACATTAATTTTCTTTTTGTTTCAGTGTGAATACCTATATTGTGTTTCTGACACTGATTTTTTCCCACACTTTCCTTAAAGTACGATTGCCATTGTCTCGTTTGTGCTGTTTTATAGCAGAGTGTGGGGTAGTTGCATTTCACACATCAGATCCTTCACACTAAGCAGAAAGAGACAGAGACATGTATATACTTTTTTGTGTGCCCAGGTGCTACTGGAAATTAATAATTCTCTTTTTTTTCCCTGTGAAATGCAAAGTCCAATTTTAAAATCAGGACTACACAATTTAAAAGATACTAAACATTCCTGTGAAATTCAAGAACTTGTATGGACTTGTAAACTGCAGTTGTAAATTATCCTATTCAGATAAGATATGAAAGGGCTGCCAGTGTGTTCAGTTCATCCTTAGTAGCTTCTCTGTCTTCTTAGGTCTTCTGCCAAACTCTTCTATAGTGCTGACAAGAGCCGTCTGTGCTCTGTCTCTTCTCTAACCCAGGCATCTGTAAATCACCAGGCTGCTCAGTGTTGAAACCTGCTTACATAGCACAGCAATAGTGATACGTTTTTGTATGTGAGCATTTATTTAAGAAAGAACAATGTTTGGTTAACAGTGTCTTACTGTGCACTTCAGGAAATTTATCTTTACTCTGCTTTGCTAGATTTCTGGTAGGTTTAACCCTATTCTTGTCAACTACTATCCTTCATGTAAAATAAGTAGTAGCTTCACATTCCCTAAATGTTTCTTGGAAAATGTACCCAAATAAATGACTTTGCTCCTCAATACTTCTGTGAGACCAAAGAAGTTTTGCTTCTGGCTCTCCTAGTCTTTAATTTTTAAAATTAGTTGTGCTGAAACTTCTCAAAAGAACTTCCATCTACACGAGCGGATTTTATTTATGGAAGAGTGGAGTTGGTTCTCTTGCAGGAAGGTCAAATTTCTTCTGTCAGAAACAAACGCATAAGCAAACTAAAAGAAGGAAAAGGTCTATTTTGGGTGTCCTTACTAATTAAAGAATGAAAAGGCAAAAGAAGGGCAGGAGAAGGCAGATCACAGTTTGATTTTCTGTTTGGCTTCAGTTTCTGTTTTTCTGTCTCTATGTTAGGAAATCCTCTTCCTGTGCCCCTAGTGTCATGAAAGAGCAAGGGGAGGAATCTTGGGGTCACAGATAACTGGAAATGGTATTAACTTCAACCAGCAATGAGCAAGTGATTTACAATGCTCAGGAGAGTGAGTGACTTGCTAGCCCAAAAAAGCAGAGAGAGAGAAGAACTTCTATGGCTGTTTAAAAAAATTGTCCTGTAACCATCCTTTTTCTTTTGTGTTGGAAATGGTTCAAGCTTTAGGAGGATGAATTGCCTTCTGACAAGCTTGCCTGTCAGTCTGTAATACCAGTAACATCCAGCTCTAAGGCAGCTCATCCTCAGCCTTGTGTACTTGCCATGCTGGGCTGCAGGACCTCCTTGCCAGCTTGGAGGCTCAATATGTGGGCAAGGCTCTCAGGAAGCAAGACGCGGTTGTTATTTGTATCTGCTTGACTTGCCATATAACATGTTATGGATATGTGGGTCTCTTTTTTCACTCCAGCTTGTTCTTTTCCCTCAAATTCCAGAACCTTAAGATGCCTGAGGATTTCTCAAATATATTGCATGAGGGAAAAAAACTCTTCTGTGGATGGAAGATTTATGTCAAAAGTGGATGTTCTTTGTGCCAGAGAGGCACAGTTTCTGTGCCTTATCATGCTTGGGTTTCTTTTGCAATTTTATCTACATTTAGTAACTGAAGAGTCCTTAAAAAAAGTAGAGTTAGCAGTTGTTTCTTTTTGTGTATATGTCTCTCTGTGTGTAATTAGTTTTGTTTACAGCTACTCAGGAAATTGTTATTAAACAAAATTTAAACCAAAGTAAAACATATTTATGACTTGTTTATATACAGACGCCTTTAGAGCACAGAAGAAAGTGGCAGAACAATTAGACAAGAATCAGACTGGGTTGATAAATAGCAGTAGTTGAAAGAATGGTAGTTTACAATTGTATTTGGTTTGTGTGGCCAGGTTTTGATAGCTGGGGAAGGGTGGCTTCTGTGAGAAGATGCTAGAAGCTTCCCCCATGTTTGACAGAACCAATCCTTGGTGGCTCCAGGATGGACTCACCACTGGCCACGGCTGCAGCAGTCAGGAATGATAGTAATGCCTCTGTGATAACATATTTAAGAAGGAATAAAAGTTATTGTGCAGATGTAATTGAGGCCAGAGATGGGCAGAGTGAGAATGTGTGAGAGAAACAGCTCTGCAGACACCAGGGCCAGTGGAGAAGGAGGGGCAGGAGGTGCTCCAGGCACCAAAGATGAGATTCCCCTGCAGCCTGTGGTGCACACAGTGGTGAAGCAGCTGTGCCCCTGCAGCCCATGGAGATCCACAGGGATGCAGAGATCTATCTGCAGCCCGAGGGGGTATGTCATGC
Organism: Notiomystis cincta; assembly: GCA_013398075.1. Lineage (NCBI taxonomy): Eukaryota > Metazoa > Chordata > Aves > Passeriformes > Notiomystidae > Notiomystis > Notiomystis cincta. Next base: position 229,955 of record VZRX01021649.1, on the reverse strand, counting down.
CAGAGCAGGTGGATCTCCAAGAAAGGGCTGTGAACCTGTAGGAAAACCCATGCTGGAGAAGGCTCTTCACAGGAACCTAAAGACCCATGGAGAGAGGAGCCCACACTGGAGCTGGTTTCCTGGTAGAATTGGTGACCTTGTGGGGGACCAACACTGGAGCAGGCTGTTCTTGAAGGCCTGCACCCTATGGAATAGTGACCCACATTACAGCAGTTTGTGGAGAACTGTTGCCTGTGGGATGGACTAACATCAGAGAAGTTCATAGAGAACTGTCTCCCATGGAAGAGACCCCATTCTGGAGCAGGGGAAGGACTCCTCTCCCTGAGCAGTGGCAGAAACAATGTGTGATGAACTGACCAGAACACACATTTCCTGTCTCCCTGCACTGCTGGGAGGGGGGAGGTAGAGGTTGGGAAAGAGGGAGGGATGAGGGATGGTGGTTTTAAGTTTTATTTTACTACTCACTATCCTGCTCTGATTTTGTTAGTAATAAATTCCCCAATTTGTCTGTTTTTTTCCATGATGTTTTTTTCCATGATGGCATTAGGTGAATGAGCTCTCTTCAGACCTCATCTCAACCCATGAACCCTTCATTATATTTTCTCTCCCCTATCCAGTTGCAGAGGGGGGTGACAGAATGGCATTGGAGGGTACCTGGCATCCAGCTGGGGTCAACCTACTGCAACACTTAAGAATTTGTTGTGCACATAGGACTGGGCTTTTCTGTGGTGCTCCCATGATATTTATGCTTGGCCATGTGAGGCTGTCAGTATCTTGGGATTGGGAGCACTAGTGGCTCTCAGCAACCTTATGAGTGGACAATGCACTATCCTGCATGACAGCTGATGGACAGGAGAATGTAGTTTATTGAAGGTTACCCAGAAAGTCCAGCTGTTCAATTCCTGCGACAAAAGCACTGGAGTTAATGTTCTATTGCAGTGCTGGTTGGTTCTTCTAAATGCCAGCTCTGATACATAGTAAAATAGCTCTGTAGGTTTCCAGATTTTTGGAGGGTGAAATGTCACATTTAGAAGGACTTCTGCAGAGGCTGTCTGTTTGAGTTCATAGCAGAAGGTAGATCTAGAGGAGGAATCAACCTGCAATACGGAGCCATAGGACTCTCTGGAGTCAAGTTAATAGCTTCAGTCCCTGAATGTCTATTTCCTGAATCTATTCCCAGCTCATCTGCAAGAACTGTTGTTATCACTGCAGCACGAGAGATTGTCCTGTTCGGTGCTGTCATTATCATTATCACTTTGCATCTATATAGAAAAAGTCTGTGGGTCTTATTTCAGAAATCCCTCTTGTAGAGCAGGTAAAATTTAACCAGTTTTAGAACAGTTACAGTTAAAAAAAGAATATTAAAATTTTTCTGAAACGGGGTGAATAACTTACCTTTTTTCTTGCTGTTTCCTTGAACTCCCTGTTAACACCAAGAAATACACATTGCAACATGCTGATGCATGACTCCTCCTAAGATATGCCCTCTATTGGATTGTGGCCCTAGATGAGGCAGGGAGGTGTCTCAGAAATGGCTTTTATCAACAAATGAAATTAATGCAAAGGCAATATTCCTACACTTCACCAGTGGGTTGATTTTTGTTTGTTTGTTTGTTTGTGTTGTTGTTGTTTGTTCCATTTTCCCTCCTTCTTTCATACTAAAGGAGATGCCAGTGACAAATACTTTTTGGGCAATATTCTGTTTCTGGTGTTGCTTGACTGTCGATAATGTTTCTCTGCAATGCAGCCTCAGGGATTGTCATATCCCCCACCCAGTGGCTTGCAAGGAATGCATTGGATAATGACAAGCTGCAGTGCACTGTGCTCGGAGAGCTAATGAGGTGCTTTGTTCTTGAGCATCAGTACAGATTTCATCTACACCTTTCAGGTACAGGAGTTGTAACTGACATTGTATGCATTTAAAAGGAAGTGAATTTCTGGCGCAAGTGTAGGTACTACACTGACCATAATGATTTCATTATGTTCTCCAAACTCAGCATCAGGCTGTCCTCAAGGGAAATGGACATTTTGAATATAGGGTAGGGAATTACCAAAGGAGATTGAGGATGCCCTTCTGAAAGGGGGTCATAAAGATGCTGTGACTTGTTAGAAGGAGCAAGGGTATGATACATGTTCAGACATGTCTTTATAGTCCTTTCCTTGATACTAAGTACCTCTACTGAATGCTAAGGCTGCATTTCTACATCATGAATGTAACAATACAGTAAATGTGCAGGAAATAAAATTTCAGTCTTGTCCTTTTCTGCCTTTTCTACATATTAAAAAAAAAAGTAATGGAAATAGGGATACATAACCTTCATTTTTAAAAAGGGAAAAAAAGGAAGACAATGGGGCTACAGGACAGACAGCCTTTCTTCAGTGCCCAGTAAGATCATGGAGCAGATTCTCATGAAAGCACATGGAAAATAAGGGGGTGATGGGTGACAGACAGCATGACTTCACTAAGGGCAAGTCATGCTTGCCAAACTTGGTGGCCTTCTACAGTGGGGTAACAGTGTCATTGGATAAGAGAGATGAGACTGATGTCATTAATCTGAGCTTGTGCAAAACATTTGGCGCTGTCCTGCATGACATCCCTGTCTCTAAATTGCAGAGGCATCACTCTGTGGATAAGGAATTGGCTGTATGATTGCGCTCAGTGAATTGTGGTCAATGGCTCGATGTCCAAGTGGAGTCAGTGGTGACTGGTGTTCCTTAGAGGTTGGTATTGCAATTTAACATCTCCATCAGTGACATGGACAGTGGGTTTGAGGGCACCCTCAGCAGGTCTGCTGATGGCACCAAGCTGTGTGGTGCAGTTGGCACACTGGAGAGAAGGGATGCCATCCAGAGGGACTTGAACAGGCTTGAGAGGTGGGACTGTGTGAACCTCATGAAATTCAACAAGGCCAAGTGCAAAATCCTACAATTGAGTCAGGGCAATCCCAAGCACAAACACAGGCTGAGTGAAGAATGCATTAAGGATGGCCTTTGGGAGAAGTACTTGGATGTGTTGGTTGACAAGAAGCTCAGCATGAGCTGGCAGTGTGTGCTTGTAGCCCCAAAATGCAGCAATGTCCCGGGCTGCATGAACAACTGGTCAAGGGAGGTGATTCTGTCACTCTGTTCTGGTCTTGTAAGACTCCCCCTGGAGTATTCTAGGCAACTCTTGAGGGCCCCAGCATATGAAGGACATGGACTGGGGCAAGTCCAGAGGAAGGCCATGAAGATGATCAGAGGACTGGAGCACCTCTGCTATGAAGACAGGCTGAGAGAGTTGGGTTGTTCAGCCTGGAGAAGAGAAGGCTCTAGGGACACCTTAGAGCACCTTCCAGTACCCAAAGAGGCCTACAAGAAAGCTGGAGAGGGACTTTTTAGAAGAGCATTTAGTTCCCCTCAGGACAAGGGGGAATGGCCTTAAACTGAAAGAGGATAGGTTTAGAGATAGGTATTAGGAATAAATTCTTTACTGTGAGGGTGGTGAGGCACTGGAACTGTTTGCCCAGAGAAGTTGTGGCTGCCCAATATCTGGAAGTGTTCAAGGCTAGGTTGAATGGGGCTTTAAGCAACCTGGTCTAGTAAAAGGTGTCGGTGTCCATGGCCAGGGAGGTTGGAACTTGATGATCTTCAAGTTCCCTTCCAATACAAAAAATATTTCATGATTTTGTTGCTAGAAAGACTACAACTCTGAGTGGGAATGAATATGGAAAATATAGATTTTGACTCTTAGGAAAATGCCATGTCTCCTAATACTAGTAAAGTGGACATCAGCTGTTTAAACCTTGAACATTGCTATTTGTGTAAAAGAATGCTGTTCTGAGTACTCTAAAATATACCAACTTGCTGAAGTTGTCTCTTCTGTTGTTTTCATCATTGCTGTGTCTGATCATCCTGCACTAGTTAATTAAATGGTCCAGTTCATGTCTGCCACATGCTCTTCTTGCAGGGAGAGAAGTGTATCTGAGATTTTTTGTAACTGTGTGTAGATGCAAGCTTGCACGTGTTGTTATTCACTTGTACTGAGAGGTCAGGATTTAAGAAACAGTGGGATTTGTGACATTTCACAATTCAGCTGATTCTCAAGGTAACTTTTATCTTCCTGTACAGCTCAGCCTATTGAATAGTTTTGCCTTTGCCAGAATACAAAAACTGTCTGCAGAGTTCTTGAGCTCTGCAGCAAGGCTCCAGATAGTGGCCCAATCTGAGGTTATTTTGACAATGCTTCACAACCTCAAAGAAAAATCTCAACAATGTAAAACTTTCTTTGCATGTCTGAGTCAAACCTCAGGTTTGCTGCCCTCCAGATTGATACAAATTACATGGACTGCTGTATGTCCTCACCACCCCTTCCCTTCTCTGTGGGAGTCACACAGTAGAAAAAGAGGGTGCTGCCTGATTACAAGTGTTCTGAAAAAGTTATGGTTTTTGTGTTACAACCACGTAAAATGTTTCAGTGTCTCTTTTTAGCCCCTGAACTGTTCTTTACTCCTGTTCCTCTGTTGTGCTGCCACAGACTGCTCTCTCTTATCAGAAAGTAAATTAAATCCAGTGTTAATAACATGAGTAATACTACTGCTTGGATATAGGATAAGCAGAAGATAAGGGATGGAGACTAGGGGACCTTCAGCCTTCTGCACTGAAAATCTCTGCACTGAAACTGAGCTGCAGAATTTGTTAGTTGCTTGGAAAATGTTTCCTGTGTTTGTTTGTTGCTGCCTGACTTTATTACCAAGATCTGCTTTTGGGAATCAATGCTAGTGTGGTATTTCAAGGTGATCTAGAATCCACATGTAGACTATAATTTTGCTTCAGCTATGTTGCAGACACATTAGTGCAGATTAAATAGAAGAAGATAAAAGACAAGTTGATGCAATCATATTTCCAGGACAATAGAAGTGAGAGTGATCAAAGACAAGAACATGGCTGGGTCACTCTGCTGGAGTACTCCTCACACTCTTCAGTTGAGCTGCTCTTAGCAGTTTTCCAGGCTCTTTGGAGCAGAAATTGGAAGCATGCCCAAGAAATGTATTGTGCCATTACACATTAATTTTTATTTACTACTCAACAGCTAAGAACCAAAGAGCAGACCTTGTACTTTAATACATGGCTGACTTACCATGCACCTCTATAAAGTCCTCTCATCAGCAGGAGTTAGACTTCAGCTAGTCCTGAGATATTAAATGCCTCTTTGGTACATGACAGATCTTTTGAAGCCTCTGAAGCTACTAAAGCCAAAAGCAACATCAAACTTCCAAATTGTAGGAATAATGACCCATTAGAGAAAATAAGAAAGTTAGGGAGTAACAGAGAAATATCTGAGATCTACAACTCCTCCTTCTTGAACAAATGCTGTTACACTGCAGAACATCAGTTTTCTTCCCTGCCAAGAATAGGGTTATTACCTACATCTACAGAATGCTTTAAGGCTGACAGCTGAAGGGGACTGTAGAAGTATTTGGATTAATTACTATTGATCATGGTGTTACTATTATGGCTACCACTGCTATCATCTCATGTAGATTCGTTTCTACAATGAAATAATTCTCTTGTCAGTAGAGATTTGGGTTGCAGCTTAAATCTATTGAGACAATGTAGAAACTTTCTTGTGACTTCCTGTAGCACAAACCTGTTGCTGTCCTGGATTTTAGTGAGAATTGCTTAGTGAAGTGATGCACTCTAAATTTGAATAGCTGATCTGTTTGGTTTATTTTGGGAAGCACTGAATGCTTGCATGTACACAAGTTTCAATAGTTTTTTAATGGCTAAAATGAGTCTGGCTTAATGATATATTCCTATAGTCAAGGTCACAGACCATTCAGCATGTATGGAAGAGACATTGGTAAATCACTTGAGGGATGAAGTGCCAAATATTACGACTTGAAAGAGAGGCTCAAGACAAACCTTGGGGCTAAGAAGGAACTTACTGTTTACTTAGACATTTCCTTACAGAAATTGTGGAAGTCAGTAGTTTTTGCAAGAAGGAAAGGATTGATGGTCAAAGGTGAAATGACACTGGGGAAAGGTGAACTGCTGCTTGATTTATGGTAGCCACCCAGAGCACACTGAACACCAAGAGCTGCTGAGGTATCATGCTTCTGGCATTAGCCATGGAAAAGGGTGGCTAGTCTGTTTTTGAGTCAGACATCTAATTTTTTTTTAAAGATGATCCACAATACTGTCCTATTTCTCCAGGGAGACAGTTTGCTACAGGATTGTTTTAAATAAAGACTCTAATGCTCAAAGAGAGAAAAAAATCACCCCTCTTCTCATCTGAGATGCAGTAGATTGGTTTTGGGACAGTTTGATTTTTTTTTTATTATTTCTTTTTTTTTTTTTTTAATGCTAGTTTTCATTATTACTCTGCCCAGCTATTTTGTATGGTGTTTGGAGATGTTAATGAATCATAGCAGCATTGTAATTTCAGATGGGTTTGGTGAGGCATCCAGCATGTTACTGCCTGTGAGCTGCCTGCTTGTGCTCCAGTCAGCCACAAGATCACACCAGTCTTGCACAGAAATAAATAGCTTTACCTTCCCCTATCTTACATATCTGCTGAGTGGGTCAGTCTGACTTCTTTCTTTCCTTGGCTTCCTTCCTTCCAGCTTTCACTCTGCTGTGCCTTTAATATGCACCAGAGAGGGTACAATGCCAGTTTTACAGAACAAAATGAGAAGAGGTGAAATGATTTGACCACCTTCAGGAAATAAGTAAAGCAAGAGACAGAAAAGAAATTTGTTAATTCCCACACAGAGTCAGCACAATCCCCACTCTGACACCTCCTTTCTTGGATTTTTACCGTTCCTTTCCCATAGACATTTGAACAAAGCTTCAGGACTTAGTGCTTCTTTCTGCACTGCTTGACCTCAGTATTTTCCTGTAGTAACCAGAGTGGTTTGAGATACCTAGATCTTTTGAGCTTTATCTGCCTTTTTTTATTTGTGTAGCTACAATTTAAATACCAGCCAAACTGTGTCAGAATTGTTATTTACCATGACTACTTCCGACTATCTTCAGCTGCTTTCTTGCAGGCTAATAGAGGTGCTTGAGAGCAAAGTCTAGTAATGCAGTTTCCTTTTCAGAGTAGATTTCATTCCTGCTCTTGACCTGTTCACCTCCTCAATAGCTGTATCTGTGAAGCCACACTTTCAGTTTAAGATTAAAGACTTCAGAGGTTACTTCTGTTACATTGGATGATAATGAAAAGCTTCCATTGCACAGGTTACCAAAAGTGAATTAAGCAAATGTGCAAATATCCCTTTGCAAAAGAAGCTCAAAATGGACAGAAGTGATAGAGGAGAAGGAGTCTTCCATCTGTAGATGGATTCCAGACCAGGGATTGATCAATGTTTTTGTGGAAGGATTACTTGAAGGTGACAAATAGTATTTTTTTTTCCCCTCAACAATATCTAGAAAATAAACTGTATAAATTCCCTGAAAGTAGGAGTGGATTAGATTCACCAAATTCAGAACTTCAGTCTATGTGCACTTGTTCCACAGTTGCATATATTTTGAATGTGAGTGCCTGACATCCCTAACTCAAATTAAATGCTACAACTAACAATCAGAGCATGCAGCAGTCAAGAAGACTAACAGGCTGAAGTACAGCTATCATGACCTCAGAGCCTGTCACTTTGAGCAGAAAATAGGCACCTAAAGCTGGAAATTGCCTGATCAACCTAGCATCTATGCTGATGCATATGTGTCTCTAAATGTTGTGATGCAGCATTTTCTAGCCACTTTCTTTGGCAATTTCTAATCATCTGAACTTGTGAAAGAGTTTTTATATTTGGATATTGGCTACACAGTGAAACGATACAGTTTGCATTTGAATTTTTTCAAATAATTTTTGGCTCAGTTAAATGCTGTCTTCTGCTTCAGACTCTACTTGTATGAATTAGTGTACCTTTTTAATGCATAAAAATGGTTTCATAGTTAAATGTTTTCCTTCCATGTAAATCTAGTACTTCACTTGTCTCTTTTAGTGGTTGTTGTTCAGAGGGCAGAAAAAAAGGGAATAATGAAAGCTCCATTTTATGTTTAACTAGTTATCCAAAACACTTTGCTTTGTCTAAAAGCTTCATGCTTTTCACTAGCAAGACCCCTCAATCATAATTTGATCTTTAGACATGATTTCCAAGAATTGCTTTACAGGCGACTCTTGAATGTCATTTAAGAGATTTCCCCATCAATCTTAACTGATATTCCTAATCTGGAAAAGAAAAATTGACAATTGAAGAGCTCTTTTAGACTTCTACAGTATAAATGTGGCATAACTCATTCTTTCAGTGTTTATGGTGTGGGTTTTTTGTTTGGTTTGGGTTTTTTTAATCCTTTGCTCAAGTTAAGCAGAAGCAGTATAAACAAGGTTTCCAGGTAATGCAGTGAAGTTCAATGTTTTACTGCAGTGATTAAGATAGAGTGTTCTATCATGTCTGACTGTATCATGCACTGATTTCCTTTCATTCCCAGATGTGAATTCTTACCATACTCTTTGCCTCTTCCCCTCACTCCAATTATCTCAGCTTAAGTAAAGTTTCTGGAATCAACCATATTGTTTCATGATTGTTCTAAAGAAAAATCAGTCTCCCTCCTTACATGTTTGGGGCACCTCAAATAAATAGCAGGTCAAATTACTAATCTATTAGCTCTTTGTCTGCTATGGTATGCACAGTTAGTCATGAAATATTCATGCAATTCAGAAGAAAGCTGGGGTGGGGGGGAGGGCAGGGGGGAAGGCAGCTCCTGAAATAAAACCACAGTATCGTAAGGTCAATCAGCTTGCTGCTGTTAGATTCAAGCGCAGGTCAAACCTTTCATCCCAGAAACTTTGCCCAAGAATTATTTACTTTCATCTGTCGAGCTTGTTAAATGATTACCTAAGTCTATAGTGTGCTTTTTTTTTTTCTTCACAGGAAGGCTTTTACAAATGACTTTTTTTCCCTAAAGGATTACATTTTTACAGTACATGATTCTTTATATATAAGCTTTTCACAGAAGTCTTAATCCGACTTCAAATTAAATCCATTGGTAACTCCTGTTGACTTCAGTCAGAACAGCAGAGTGCCTGTCTGTCTTCATGCATTTAAAGAAAGTCCATTCAGCAATAGAAAGCACATTCAATGACACATAGTTATAAGATTACTGGATTTAAATGAATATGAAGTTGCATATGCACATAAATCCAAAACAAGATGTGCAGTAGTTGGGCTTTCTACCCCATCTTCTCAATTAGTCTTGGAGAGTGAGGAAATGCATAATAAAAGATGAGATAATGTAAATTTTGAATAAAAAAGAAAAATAAAAACCTGTGTTATATCTATGCAAAACTTATGCTAATATTATGTTCATTATTATAATATCACAGTACTTTCTTCTGTGTACTAGTGACACTCTTTCTGTTCTTGTTCTTTCTCATCAGTGTGAAAAATGTGTAAGACAAGTCTTCTATTTGAGGGTGATTTTTCCTCTTTAAATACATGAATGTGTTAGGGAAGCTGAGAAGAATCCAGCTTGTAATTTGAAGCAAAAGGTGACAAGGTTGACTCCAAAGTTGGTTGAAGGAAATTAATTTCACAGATTCAGGCTGATTCTTGTAGAAGCTCATGTCTTTTTCCATTATGCTAGATGAACAAAGCCTTGCCTGTCATTTTTATATCAGCACCTCATTTATTTTTATTCATCTGATTAAAAGTTTTGGAAACCTTGCAAATTACCACTTGAGGCTCTGATACTGTTTTATTTGTTTCTATATTTATATAAATATATTCTAAGTATATTTCAATATATTTATTGATTTTATATTAATATTACATTGTGGCGCACTCTGCAATGATTTGTAGCCACTTGCAGGTGTTTAAACATGTCTGGATTTTTGACACAGTTCAAGACAGGAATGACTTTCTTATTCAGGTTGGAGATTCAGACTAATCAGAAACACTGATTGAGGATACATAAAATTGTAGAGTCATAGGGTATTGGCTAGAAAGAACGTTTAATCCAATATCCATCGCAAGGCAGAATAATCACTGGGCCTACTGTAGTTCTGTCAATTGTATTCTGAAAACCTCCAAGGTTGACAATTTAACCTCTTCAAAGTGGCTTCTTGCTGGAGATATTTTCCCCCAAATATGCAGCCCGAATCTCCCAAGCCTCAACTTGCAGTTGTTCCCATGTTACACTATTTGTTACTAAGTTAAGAGATGAACTCCGTAACTGCTCTTGAAATAGCTGTAGGCTGCTAGAACATCCAATTGCCTCTAGATAAGCCTAGACTAAACACATTAGAAAGAACAAAATATTCTGTTGGCAAATTTTACTGTAGTAGAAAACATATTCTGTGGCACATGCCACATATACCCATCACCAGTGGCTGCTGAAGCTGATGAATCATTGTAGAATAGAAGCGTGATCCATAGCACAAATTTCCACTGGCTGCCAGCCAGCGTTCTTCTTGAACAATTTAATGCTCCACCCTGTAGCAGGATACCCTGCCCAGCAGCAGAATCAGGAAGTGATACATGGTTTTGTTTTTTGAATAAGAGCCTTCACTGGCATGAAAAGAAAACTTGTCTAAATTCAACTAACTTTGTGCATCCTCCAGCGGAACTGACGCATTCCCATAATCTGTTCATTTTTAGTTAATGGTATGTGCAGCCCTTCAGTCTCACTCCCAGTTAGAGATGGAAGAGTCATGGGGAAATGGAGTCTGATATTGGATCTACCTACCAAGTTTATTATTTCTAAAGAATTATATTAAACACCTTCACATTACCCATTTGCAGATAGCACCTGCAGTGTTGTTCCTGTGATGTTTATGGCAAAGTAGCAGGTAGTTCAGTAAAGTCACCAAACTCTGGTTTGAAAAGATTTGCCATGTAACATGTCGTGTCACCAGACCAGTGTAATTTTTTGTCTTACTGTAAGTCTCAAAGAGGTAAATGCAATGAAAATTTAGATATTCTGAAGTGTTAAATTTATCTCAAGTTACTGCACTGTATTAAAATGTGAAATGAAAAATTTTGCATTATGTCTTGCTCTTAGAAAACTGATGCTGGTGGAAGAAATGTTTTCTGGGGTATTTAGATACTGCTTTTTTCATGCAACAGAATTCTTCCTTTCTTGTACCATCACGTTGACTGTGCTTTACGGTAAAGCATACGTGACATTGTAATATGCAATTTAGGATTTTCAATGGGAAATGTAGTTTTTGTTGCGAGGATGTGAGAAAAACCATGGTACACTTTAAAAAGGTTATTTTGTATGTGATTATACAAACGATTTCCTTCAAGAAAAAGCAGGCTTAGGAGATTGTAAAAGAGTCTATTTTATATCTGAGTTGACTCATAAACTGAGTTACCATTGACTTTAAAAGTGCTGTGCATGCTGTTTCTTTGCACCATCTTCTGCTGTGATAATGAAATAAAGATCAGGTGCCATGCAGCCCGCTGAGGTCAGAATGCCCAATGCTGTCCTCAGTTGCACACGATATTGGATAATGGCTGCATCAATCCCTGCCATGGGGGAGCTTGTGGGGAGACCTGCACGACAATCCCTGTGGGAGCCTGCGAGGCTCAACACCCTACGGTGTGGGACACTCCTTCCCTGGGTGCTGCTGCTGCTGGCACACTGAGTCCCAGGCCCTTGTGTGGACTGTCTCACAGAGCACTATGCAGTTATGCCACACAGTGAGCTCTAAAACAAGGATTATTTTGGGTGCTGTCTGACAAGCATATCCTGCAAAGCTAAGATGAGGGACAGACTTCTTTGCTGTGCTAACTTTTATTCCACCTGTGTAGAAGGCCACCTCCACTTGCAAGTTCTGTTTAAATCATATGGAGATATGCTGCTGTGGGATGCAGACTCCTGACCCTGTCAGAGGCACTGGGAGAATTGCTGGTGCATGTGCATTAGAAAATTTCTGCCTTATTATCATAAATAAAGAGAAACCCACCATGTATAGTCAGGGATTTGTGTGTTAATCATGACATTTCCCAGATAAATCTGGTCCATGGTCACATATCTATAAAGAAGTATTAAACCTAGAAATGAAGAGAGGAGCACAGTTGACATTAATGATTGTAATGATTCTTTTCATTTGTGGTTGGAATCTGGAAACAGCAGACTGGTAGAAAATTTACTTAATACTCCTATACTTCCTTTTCTTAGATGATTTTTCTCTGTTGAGAGGTGAGAATAGCAGAATATTACATTTGGAAATGTAGGTCTATATTCAATGCTTGATGTTATTACAGAATATTTAGAAATTGGTCTTTGTTCTTTAATGTTTCAATGGTCAAGTCTAAAATCAAAGCTCTGCACTGGAGATGAGAGATATGACTTACTCTTCCAGCTTTTCTACTAATTTGCAGATATCTGATGCTGCTGAGGTCTTTGCAGTTTTGCCATCTGTAAGGTAAGAAAAATGATAGTGGTTACCTTGGCAAGGTATTTTGATAATAATGAACATAAAGAGTTGTTGAGAGCTGGGTTTTTATTTTCAGATAAATATTACATTAAAATTATTTATTATTTTATTTGTCACTGAATTAATACATTATATTTGTAAATTTTGCAACTTTTCTTTCTCCTCTGATGGAATAATTTTCATTTACAGTTTTCAAAAAGTATTTCATTTTAGTAATTAGAATACTCTTTTGGTTTTGTTTTCTTTCTTTTAATTTGCCTCTGGTGGATTCTAGTCAGTACATGTTTTCCTGTACTTATGCTTTTCTTTAAGGAATAACAATGGAGACAGCAGGTGTGGTGATTGATTCTGGTGATTGATTGACTAGTTAAGTGCTGATGTCTCTAGGAGGAGTTAAGGCCATTTTTATAAAATTGAAAATGAAAGAAAATTATAAGGGGTGGATTTTCTTTTAGTGATTGAGACAGCTTTTGCTTTGTATTGTTAGGAAATGAACTTCCTGCACAGTAGCAATTAGATTTCTTGAATTATATTATCATTCTATTCAGTTTAATATTATAGTTGTCACTTACATAATGAGCCTTCTGTATGGAGCTTTGATACACCGAGCCTTGCTATTTCACACAGAGAACATGAAAGAAATAACTATCTACCTCTAGATTTCCCTGCATGCCCAATAGTCTGCACAGTAAGTTTTCAGATCCAAATAATGGAACCGGCATGATTTCTAAATGGTAAAAGACGTCCTTTCTGCTGACTACCAGGGAGCAACACCAGCTCTCTGGCATCAGGTTCTGGTTTTTGCTGCTTTGTCTCTACTTAGAAATTCCCACATCCACACTGACTCATACTGGGAAGTACCAGTAGTTTTCTGCTTTTATTTGCTCAGATATGTTCGTGTTTTAGTGTTTAGTTTTTTAACTTAGATTGTACACAAAATATGAATGTATTTCTCTAGCATGAAGATATATGGCCATGACATGAAAAAAGGGCCATGAGACAGGTTATTATAAGGTAAATGAGAGAGGAGGTTTAGCGAGTATCTAGTCAGTGCTGTGCTACCTGTGCCTTTAACTACCTTTCCTTTAGGGGAAGCCTTAGATTTGTTACAGTTGGGAGTTTTTTTTAGCCTCTCAGCCATGTCACGCCATTGAAGGGAAATAAGTCAGTTCCAAATTGGTGCGGGCACACAGCCCAATTTCATCTCAAATCCGGATGGAGCTATGTGCTGTGATACACATGGATTTCCAGGATGGCTGGGGTCAGGGAACTGAAACTGCATTAGCAGGATTAGAAACATTTTGGAAAGTGCTTTTCTGGAACAGAGCATGTTCAGTGCAGATGAATAATGCCAGTGCCACTTGGAAAATTCTGAAGAACAAACTTGTAGATAGGACCAACCCAAGTCCAGTGCCATTCATAAATCATCAAGGAGTATACTAACTGGCAGTAAAATGATCCCTCATTCCATCCTCCAGACATTAAAAAAAAAAGTGAAAAAAACAGTTCCCACAAATGTCAAAGCAAATTTAAGGTCTTATTGCAATGTAGTAGTTTGACAGAAGACCATAGAAGAAGTGAAAATTATGTACCCTGTGTGAATTATGCTACAATGCTCTCAGCAAGGTATGTGTGTCCCCAGTCAGGTTCACTAAGGGAGATGTGCATTTGTAAGTTTATACTTATTTCTAACCATCTTTTAACTTAAAATGTTACTATTTCTGTCCACTTTAGTGGAACAGTGGCGTATTTTAGGATATGCATGTTTAAGATCTAGATTGTTTCTGATCTGCTTCCCACGAAATAAACAAACCAGTCTCCTTGGTTTGGGCTGTTTTTGGCTTTCATGCCATGCTTGCTCAAGGTAGTCAGCAATATCAGTGTCTGAAATGGGTTCCTGACAATAGCTCACTTCCCAGCCAGCTCCAATTTAGGCAGGACTTTGGTGTGTTTCCTGTTATGACAGTGCCTGGTTATTTCCTTTTTGTGCTTATTAGGTCTTGCATGCTTAATGGAATTATGCTCTTTAGAGACTTCAAAATGCATATCAGTCTCTATCTGGTATTGTTTTGGATGATCCACAGAGTTTCTCTTTGGTTTCTAGCCAAATGAAATTGTGCCAATTTTGCATCTCTGCAGTTGTGCAGACCTGGCTGCCCTATGGAGCACCCAAAAAACTGGTGTGTCTTCCCTCTGCGACAGGGGCTCTGTAGGAAAATGGCAATGTGGAGACCTGATGGATGAGGGCACTTTGCCTGGTAAATGTCTGAGGATCTCTCTTCCCTGTTTGTGTGATGGGAAGTTGGATGAGCACTCCCAGAAGTGGCTGTGTGAGCATGGCCACTGGCATGTGCCCTTACAGGCACATGGTCTTTCACCAAGGGACACCTTTTCTCCAGTTGGGGGTCCAGTGGTGCTTGGCAGACACCTGCTTCAGGCACCCACTTGCCCTCCAGAAGCTTACCTTGGTTGGCTTCTTCCTCATGCACCAGCCAGATGGCTGGTGCTCAGAGATGATAACAAAGGATGGGTTCAGCTGCAGTTTGAGCGATTTCAGGAAGATCAGGCACTTAGTTTGAGGTTTTCCTTGGGCATTAACACTAATGGTGTTTGTGCTTGAGGAAATAGGCTTGATGGCTTCAAAGGCATCTACTTAGTCACATTATCTGCAGAATGATCTCTGTGTTTGTATGAAGAGCAGGTGACTTCTTGGAAAGTTGCACTATTTTTAATAGAGTGGGACAGTGTATAAATAAAAGGAATAATTGAAAAGTCCATGGCTCAGCTGCCAAATCAAATCAGATTTTTTTCAGCTGTTATCTAAGAAATATTGGTAGATATGCTAATGCCTGATGGAGGCACACCATCCTTGTGGATGTGAGTAGTAGTGACCACGAATGGAAACCAGAGGAAAATGTCCTTCTATAAGTGTGGTGCAGAAATGATTTTCAAATCAAAAGGCCATTTTGTTAAATCAGCTAGTCTGGACGTAATGTTTCACAGTAACTCCTTGTTTAGCAGCAGATTCTTTTTATGCTAAAATTATTGCTTCATTCATGACTCCTAGCCTTATATGAATAAACCCTTTCCATTTCACCTTCTTGCCTTGCAGCAAAATCACTTCATTTTAGGTTTTTAAATAAATGTCAGCTAAAATGAGTGTTTAATTAAATAATAAGGACCTCAGTTGCTCAACTGTTAAAGATCAAGCTCCATTTGGCTGCAAAAACTTTTCAGACATTGCTTAGCAAAACATACTTTATTTTTATAAAGGCATCTGGTATTTCTGGACACAACATTCTCTGCTAAATCTAACTGCCAGTTTCTTTTACTGGTGTTTTTATTGTCTTTTAAGACTTGCTAAGCTGCTGCCTAACCTTGATTTATGTCAGTAATGAAAACCAGTGGTTTGGAGCAACATATAATCAGTCACTTTTCATACATCCCATGACTAGCCATTATCTATCTTAACTTACTCCCATCACAGATTTCTGAAGCAGTAAGTCTCCTGAAGGGTCTCTTTTTGAGCAGGTGTTGCCTTTGCAATTTTACCCTTGTTAACAATTAATCATTTTTCACAGTTCTTTCTATAGGTAACAATAGGGTGCATGTTTCTTCCTTCACAGCTTTGTGTGTGTATGTCCAAGGAAGGAAAAAGGACATGCTTCAATTTTTAAATGTGTTGTATGTTCTGCTTTAGCTCACTGCAAACAAGGAATGATCTTGTAAATTCTGTACCCTGCATGCAAGGAGCAATGAAAACAAAAAGATAAAAATCACTTATTCTGTAGGATGGGGCTTAATGATAGATCTTTGCAGGCAGAAGCATAGTTCTTTTGGTAATAAGACTGCATCTCTTTTTTCCTTTGATCTTCATAAAAAAATTAAGAACTCGGTGATGAATCAGTGTCGCATAAATGAAATTATATGGTGGTAAGTAACATTAAACAAATTGTATTTAGTTGTTTGTTTTATTTACTGGCTTGTGAAAATTAGACTGTAGCTCAGGTCCTTTGTAATTATTTTAGATGTTTATACCATCTATATCTGGAAAATACAGAAGTCTTGCAAGATTTGTGTGTCTGTTTAATTGCTTATACATGAAACACTGTGAATTCCTGGCATTTGGAGTGGGTGACTCGAGATTTCAAATCACAAAGTTAGCATAAAAACCTGTACATTTAAGAGGCGCTTTTTTGGATCAAAGCTGTCACAAAGCACGTTTTGAGAGATGTATGCCAGACTGGTGTG
The DNA here is from genome assembly GCA_013398075.1 of Notiomystis cincta. NCBI lineage: Eukaryota > Metazoa > Chordata > Aves > Passeriformes > Notiomystidae > Notiomystis > Notiomystis cincta. Next base: position 213,280 of record VZRX01021649.1, on the reverse strand, counting down.
TTGCTGGGTCTGTCTTATAGTCCTAGACTTCCCAAGACTGCTCTTGCTTGTTTTCCTATGTTTGATGAGTGACCTTTCAAAAGAGCTTTTTGAATCCTGTGTTGTTTTGTCACTGCTTAAAGGGGTGGATCTTCATGGTCTGACTGCATGTTTCATGATTGCTGAACATCTTCCCCCTAGGTTCTTGCCTCCTTGTGCCTTTCACCTCTCAGAAGCTGTGCTTTACCCTGCAGCCCTCTGGGGACACATAGCATGGAGCCTGAAATATTTGCAAAGTCTTTTATTTGCAGTTGTTACAAGAAACTGTGATAGATAGGAGTTTTTTCATGAAATTCTCTATTTCAGTATGCTCAGCACTCTTGAGGTTTCTCAGGGCTTAGGTCAGTCTGCCGTTAGGACTTGCTTCTTGTTTTTTTTCTGTGGTTGCAATCTGAGTCATGAAGCAAGCCTGAGGACCTTACCTATTTTCTGATCTGAACTTCCTTAAAATTGGCCTATGAGACTACTAGGCTAAACTTCATGTGATAGCCATGTGCCTAGCATGCTTGTTGAATAGCTGAGATATTTCATCCGGATGCTGTCTGCTTAACTATCACTTACCTGAAATTCACACCCGAAAACTTGGCTGGTCCTGGATGTCAGTGGATTTACTAACAGATGATCTATTTCAAGTGCCTGGCACGTCTTGGAGTACACTTGTATAAACAGCTTGAGTTGAGTTTAAACCTCTATCATGTCTTTGTGTTGTGCCTCTGTACACACTCACTACTCCTGCATGCTCTGAGTTAGATGAGGCAGGTAAGGAAATAATGAATTGAAACTGCTGCTTAAGGTATTGTTCAGAAATACTGAGTTCAGAAAAACTGAGTTCAGTTTTCTGACTTCTCACTGGACGTGCACAGAATGATTTGCCTGGTATGATGGCAGTGGGAAAAGTAGTCTGAGAAGATGCTGGGCTGCCAGCGGAGTCCAGGGAGGAGGGACTGTGCACAGTATACACCATTAAGCATATTAGCAGGCACATTGGGAATAGTTGGGAGAACAAAATTACCCAAGAGTAAATCTGCATTCCCAGTGCTGTCTGATATCAACTAGAGAAAGTTATGTTAGTATCACTATATGTTATATGTTATTGGTTTCAAAAGCACACTTTAAAATGAGGTTAAAAATAAACCCATGGAAAATAAAAGATATCAAGAACAGTTTTAATGGCCATCCTAGACACTTTGCTTTCTTCTGTGTAATTTGCCTTTCTTAGAACTTGGTAAAGTCCCTGGATTCCTTCTTTGGTTTTTTGTTTAGTTTGGGGTTTTGTTTGTTTGTTTAGGTTTTTTTGTTTTGTGGTTTGTTTTTAATTAGGTGAAAACTACCTTCAAAATCTATTATTGTTTGCTGAAGTATTTTATCTTGAGAGTACTTTAAAAGTCATGATCAGCAGATTGCCAGGAACAATCAATCAAGGACAAAAACGCCAACCAGCCAGCCTTTTCTAAAGAACTTTATCTATACTTCAGCTTTCTCTTTTCCAGCTCAGATAACTCACTGCTCAGCTGAGTCATCCTCCTGCACAGCTCATTACCAAGCTGCAACTCGCATGTCCTCGTAGATCACTCTACTAGCTTCTTTTTGGTTTAGCAAACCCAGGACTCACTTTGGATACAAATTTTCAAATTCTTTCCCTGAAGTTGCATTTTGCATGTGTTTCGTTGCTTGAAATCTCATTAATTTTATGGGTCTATGTTAATGTTTGCATGAACATCAGAAAACTGGTGATTTTTTGTTGCTGAAGCTGGAAACCAAGCCAAGTGGGAAGTTAGTAATATTTTTTCTCATCATTCCCATCTACTCCCATTCAAATGCAGGAATAAAGGCATGAGTGGGGAGGGGCAAACAAAACCCAGAAATGATCATCCTGGATCTGGTCCTCTAGGGAGTGGAGGTGCTTTGTCAGTTTTATTGAAAATGTAGTGTCATTATTTGTTACTGGAAGGGTAAAGTTCAGATTTCATCAACTGGTGGACTTGGACAATACAGTGCTTCTGTTAAGGCTTCTTTGTTCTGATTCTCTAATGCTATTAGTAAACTCTCAGTACCACACTGGGAAATAACATTCAACTAAATGTGGGCCAAATAACTTGTTTGATGGTGACGCTCAGCATAACCTTGAGATAAATAGCAGGATGTGCAGCACTTTGCTTACAGCACAGTCTGTTGTTTCACAAACTGCGGAACAAGTTACTCATATCTTTTCAGTAGAGATAAGTGGCTAAGTGGACTTATTTAAAAATATATAAGGATTTTAAACCAAAGAACAGTTGGGAGAGTCGTAAGCAGTGATCCAAATCTTTGAAATGAAATTTGAATTTAAGTTCTTTTACAATTCTTTCTTACACACTCACACCCCCTTCATTTTTTTTCTTTCCAAGGACTAGTGAGGCATGGGGAAAGCAGCACAACCTTGGAAAAGGTTTTCAGTCATTCAGACTTTGGAGGACTATTTTTGCTGTTCTTGCTGTTGTTGTCTGAGAATGCAGAAGACTGCAAATCGTCACAAAGCTCAGATGTGGATACAAACCCTCCCATAGTTTTCAACTAGTAAGGTAGATAGTAGACTGTGGTGTCCTACTTCACTCTTCTTCAAGCCACCTTGCAAGGTGTTTCTTTAGCTGACTTTAGTGTTCTAGAGAAGCAGATGTATCAAAAAGGCTATTAGCTTTAAAACAAACTTGACAAAATGTTTTTAACAAAACCATAAATACATGGCAGCAGTGCTGCCAAAGTATTGATATGTGTAGTATGCCCAGATTTGGCTTCATCTGATTGGTGTATGTTTACCTTCTATGGATTTCATTTGTATTCTGCAAGGAGCTCCTTCATTTCAATGGGCTGCTGAATGGTCCAAGGCTAACCAGTTAACTTTGTGACAATGCATTGATAGCTGAAAGAAAGGGAAATATATAGCTAGCTCAAAAGGAAAAGTATGTTAACATAAAAAGAAATGAAAGTTGACTCTGAAAGCTGCACAGCTGAAATCTTTTAATGCAGCAGAGTAGGAGATATTATTTTCATCAAAATTAATACCTCTAGAAAAATACATTCTCTCGAGTCTGGCTTTTCTGGCTTGACACTCTTTCAGAATTGTGATGTTGTAAAACAGTATGAAGTGTACACTGCTAGAGTGGTATAAACCAGCTCTTTATATAATGGGGATTGATTATACAGATTTGTAAAAAATTTTTAACTGGACAGAAAAATACTATTAGTTCTAAGAAACCAAGGTCCTATATCCAGTAGTAAAAATCTCACTTCACTTTCAGGGATCTCTCTTGTTTGAGACTACCCCAAGGAAAGAGCAGTGCTTGACTATATCTTTCTCTCTCTCTTGCTCGCTTCTAATCCTATGATCTGCCATGCATGTCATGGAAGATCGGCCCTCAACAGAACATCTTTTGTTTCTGGCAGCAATGTATCTTCTTTGTAACAAAGCTCTGGTCTTGGTTTGATGTCACTGAATTCTTGCTAATGGTAAATGCCAACATACACAACAGGATAGAAAACCAATATTGTAACATAACAGCATGGATTTTCCATGGGTTCAGTAGGACAGAGTCCTGCAGTCTAAGACAGCTTAGAAAAAACGTAGAATGCCCTTAGTTTTAAACATTTCAATGGAAATGTGTCATTTCTCTTCCTTTGCTCCCCCAGAAATCCATCCATCTTTTGCTGCTTTAGACAGACTTCAACCGTTTTGAACTGTACTTAAAAACCAGCCTTGTTTGGTCTTTTGCTTTTTATGCTTCAGCTGTTTCAGGACATTGCCTTTTTTTATGTGTTCTTCATTTAACCTTCTTAGTTGTATACCTTTCCTTGTAAAGATCTTTGTTTCTGAGTCTCTAACTTCAAGGCAAATGTATGTGACAATGGAAGTTGAACGTGATTTACAGATACAGTAACTTGTTTTGAAGTATTTTCAGTAGTTTGTTGACAGACTTTGCTATTGAAGTGCTTAGTAGGATTGCAATTTTACATACAACTCACATAATGATGTTGTATTTAGTAATTCTTGTAGTTTCAGAGGGCAGAAACCTTGCTTCTCTCTATGAATGTTGGGTGGGTTGTTTTGTTTTGAGTTTTCCTTCTATATGTATGAATTCCTACTGAAAGACTGCTGAGCCTAAAGCCTTTTGTAAAACAAGCTCTCAATTTTAAAGAAACAATCACACAAGTTTTTGGGTAAAGGATGGTTTAATTATTATTAATTCTTCAAGAAAATAATTTATCACTCAAGAGCCTATGTTTCTTGGCTTCTAAAAGAAACTGTATAGAGCACATTAAAGAATATATCTTCATTCTTTTTTGAAATAGAGCTCTGTAGATTTCAAATCAGATACTGGAAAGTCCTTGAGAAAAGTCTTGTGCTGATAAATATTCACAAAGAGGAGTTACTAAGCTATGCTGGTTCCTCGCATGCAAACACCTTTGCATGTGGCCTCATCCCTGGGAACTGCATGGGTCAGTGAACACTTCTTAGATGTCTTTTGCTGGTATCTCTGACAACCTCACATTGGAAAACCCTGTTGTCAGTTAATAGTTCTTCCAAGCCTGGGACACTACATGATTTGATGCTCTCAACTTGGTACTGAATCATGTTGTTCACAAAATATTCAACTAGACGTTGATGCCCTGTGAGTAAATCCTCACAATGGCCTTGGGGTTTGACTGGGCTCCTAGCACCTGAGCCTCTCTAATTTGGCTGCTCCTGAGCACTTACTGTTGTTGTTTGAGGATCTGCCCTTGAAGTGCCACAACAAAAGGCTCTAGGAGAGAATGGGCAATATTTCAATATGATCACACTGAGCCACAAAGACCAAGTGCAAAAAGATGTGTTATTAATGAAATAGATTCTAATGTCTCTAAAGTACTAAACCCTCTTTGGGCAACCACTCCTTTTTTTTTTTAATGCATGGATTTTTGATGTGATAAATCCTGACAGCTCCTGCAGAGTGATTATAGCCTAGTACAAAACCAAATGCTTTTATGCCAAGGCTCCAAAGACTCATAGCACCAAAGACTTGGGATGACTTTCTATTAAATATGGTAGTGGCACATGTATTTTAAAAATATGCTATTTCCTTTGAAACTCCTTTAGCATATATACGGAAGCCACTGTTCTAAATGTGATTATGCAGTCAGGATATTTTTTCCCTTAGCAGTGCAGTCTGTATTCTATGAAAATAATAGTTGGTATTAGAGCCAATCTTTTCAAAGTTGCTTTCAATTTCAAAACTTTTAAAATATTCTAGAATGCTTCAGCATGCATTTTACCTGTTTTACAGTTAAGAAGGCTGAAGTACAAGCTGAATGGTTTGTCTGAGATCACAGAATATAGCAGTGGTAAACCTAGGAGAAGAGTAACGGTGTTAAAACCTGTTGTTTTCCAGATTACTTAATGCATGCTTTCCTGTGGTGCTGTATGTAGAAGTTAAAGTGCAGAAAATGCTTGTTTGGTTCAGAGATGCAGGACTACAAAAGCAGCATTTAAAAATAATACGTATTTTTACTATTCCGATTTGATTTTGTACTGATGTCAAACCAAATTGCTTGGTTATTTCCTTCTTCCCCCTGAAGAAAGTAGTGGCTAGAATGTTGAGTAAAATGCCGTTGAGGTCACTCAAAAGGGACATGACTGAAGCTGTTTGTAAATAGGAAAACAGAAAAGTTGAAACAACTAATTCTTTTGTGTAGCATTGCAAATAGAGTCCTCATGAGCTGAGAAAGGACTGTGAGACTGGGGGAAGGGAAGCAGCATTTCAGTAAGCAGCTAGGACAGAAGTGTTTCAGCAGATGATTCTGGGGAGTAGCTGTTTGATGAAGTGCTATTTTACTAGCACCTTGGAGCAAAACACCTGTAAGAATCAATCTCCTACAATAATCAAGCCTGTCCCCCTGCCGGTTTTTTTTTTTTTT